>CM057388.1:44276085-44693585 GCA_030015415.1 Cynopterus sphinx
CTATTAATTATTGCTGTGTTCCCTATTCCATGCTCCCCATCTCTGTGACCATATATAAACTACTAATTTGTACTCTTTTTAAAAACCTATCAGCACTTTCTCCTAGACCCCCAAACTCTCTACTCCCTGGCCATCACCAGATTGTCCTCTATATTTGCTAGTCTATTTTTAATTACTTTGTTCTTTTTGTTCCTTAGATTTCACATATTAGTAAAATCATAAAGCATTTGTCTTTCTCTGTCTGACTTATTACACTCAGCATAATAACCTCTAGGTCTATCAATGTTATTGCAAATTGTAGGATTTCGTTTTTTATGGCTGAGTAATATTTCATTGTATATATAATCCATAACTTCTTTGACCAATCCTCTGGTAGCATTTCAAATATCAGTCAGTGGAAGTAGTAAGAAGTTGGGTATTGGTAAATTCATCATCACCCTTCAATTAATACTAATTATGTCACTGCTTACTTTGTCACTACAATATGAGGAATTTTTTCCATATCATATTGCTCTTGAAATCTTAAGGTGCTCAGCGTTCTGAAAAATATGCAGCCTATTCCAGGTAACTCAATTTTATACTTTTTAGATCTTGAATTTAGAGTTATCAATTGTAATGATTTCACATGAGGGAGAGAAATAGAGGGAAAAACAGAATGGTTGTTACGATGAGTGTTCTCATGCCTAAAAATAATATTATAAATATAATAAAATTAGCTCAAAAGAAAAAGTCAAGATATTATTGTTTCAATAATGCTCTTCCTACAACAGAAAATTATGGATCATCTGTTGTTTTCAGTTGTCAGTATCTCTTTAAAAAACTTCATATAGAACATTAACCTTTTTTGTTTTATAACAATTGACATTAAAAAAATCAGGATAGTTTTTGTAGAAAGTCCTTCTAGTTCAGTTCATCTGAGATTTCCTCATGGTGAGATTCAAGCTTAAGTTTGTTTCTTTTGTTTTGTTTTCTAAGTATATCACAAAAGAGATAATGTGTCCTAAGTACATCATATAGAGGACATATGGCATCTACGTGTCCTATTTATTGCTATTACTGGGGATTGTAATTTTCATCCCTTGCTTAAACTGATTTCTTCAGTTCTCAATTGTAATTATATTTTGTCACTTTCTCGTCAGTGTCTTATGAAGAGATACATTGAGACCATGTAAATATTTTGTTTCTCATCATACTTTTACTTAATAATTTGAACATTTTCTGAGATCCATGACTCAAAATAAGTATTACTATGGTGAAAGCCGAATGACAATTTTCTTTGCTTTTTTTTTATACAGTAATTTTTCCTTATTCCAAATAATGAGCATTTTCCACTGTATATAAATTCATGCTGCTTATTTACATAAAGGCATTCATTCATTCATCCATTCATTCATTTATTTATTTGTTTGTTTGTTTATTTATTTATTGTGGCATTGGCAAAATCCAAAGTTTTGGCTATACTTTTTAACAGTAAGGACTAAATATATATACATACTTACATTGTGTGTTCACCTCCCATAATTAAATTTCTTTCTGTGACTACATGTTTGACCCCTTTTACCCTGTCTACCTTCTCCCACTCCCTACCCTCTGGTAACCGTTAGTCTATATATAGTCCATGTCAATGAGTCCCTGTTTGTCCTGTTCATTTGTTGCTTTCAGGTTTATATCCCACATATATCATGTGATATATATGATTTTCAACTTTCTCTGTCTGACTTATTTTTCTTAGCATAATTGATCTCGAGGTCCATCAATGTTTTTGCAAATGTCAGACTTTCATCTCTTCTGATGGCTGAGTAATAATATTCCGTTGTATATTTATAACACTGTTTCTTTATCAAGTCATATTTCATAGGACGCTTTGGTTGCTTCCATGTCTTGGCCACTGTGAATAATGCTGCTATGTACATTGGTGTGCAAATATTCTTTTGGATATGGCTTTTCAAATTGTGGGGGTAAATACCCAGTAGAGGGATTGCTGGATCACATAGTAGATCAATTCTTAGTTTCTTGAGGAACCTCTATACTGTTTCTTATAGTGGCTGTACCAATTTGTAGTTTCACCAGCAGCATATGAGGGTCCTTTTTTCCACATCCTCTCTAACATTTGTTATTACTTGTCCTGTTGATTGTAGCTATTCGAACTGGTGTGAGATGGTATCACATTGTGGTTTTGATTTTCATTTTACTAATAGCTAGCGATGTTGAGCATCTTTTCAAACATTTGTTAGCCATTTCTATGTCCTCTAGGGAGAAGTGTCTGTTCAGGTTCTCTGCCCATTTTTTGATTGGATCGTTTGTTTTACTCGTTATTGAGTTGTATGAGTTCTTTTCATATTTTGGATATTAGAGCCTTATCAGAGGCATTACTTGCAAATATATGTTCTCACTTGTTTGGTTCTCTATTTACCTTGTCAATAATTTCTTTTGCTGAGCAGAGGCTTTTTGATTTGAAGTAGTCTCATTCATTTATCTTAACTTTTATTTCCCTTGTTTTTGAGGTCAAATTGATAAAATTCTCTTTAGGTCCAAGGTCCTTGAATTTAGTTCCTATGTTTTCTTCTATGTATTTTATTGTTTCAGATCTTGTAGCCAGGTTCTTAATTCATTTTGAGTTAATTTTGGAGTGTGGTGATAGACAACAGTTTAGTTTCATTCTTAGTAAGTAGCTTTCCAGTTTTCCCAGCACTATTTATTGAAAAAGATTTTTGTTCTCCACTGTATGTTTTTTGCTTTTGTTGAAAATTATTAGGCCATATAAATATGAGTTTAATTCTGGACTCTTGATCCTGTTCCACTGGTATGTGTGTCTGTTTTGCTGCCAATACCATGTCGTTTTTATTACTGTTGTTTTGTAGTATAATTTGAAGTCAAGCAGTGTGGAACCTCCAGTCTCATTCATTTTCTTCAGGATGGCTTTGACAATTCTGGGTCCTTTGTGCTTCCATACAAATCTGATAATTTTTTGTTCAATTTCTTTAAAAATTACAATCTAATTCTCTTATCCCTTTTATAACTATTTACTGGAATTCTACTATAATGAGAAGTTTCCCCTTCTACCTGAATTACTTGCTTATTTATTCTTTTATTTATTTATATAATTATAGAATATGACAATATTATTTTCTTAATTTTTATAATTATAACATTATTTTTAAATTTTATTAAATGTATTAAAGTGACATTGTTTAATTAAATTATATAGGTTTTAAGTGTACAAATCTATAATAATTACCATTGTGTGTTCACAATTCAAAATCAAATATCTTTCATCATCGTATGTTTTAATGCTCTTACCGTTTTCTACTTCTTCCATATCCTGCTTTCCTTCTTGTAACGACCATACTATTGTCTGTGTCTATGAGTTTTTGTTTATTGGTTTCTTAGTCTTGTTTTTTTTTTTATTTGTTGATTTCAGTTTTATATACTGCTATGAGTGAAATCATGTGGTTCTTAAATTTTTCTGTCTGATTTATTTCACTGAGCATAGTATTCTTAAGATACATCCATGTTCTTGCAAATGGCAGTATTTAATTTTATCCTATGACTGAATAGTTTATCCACTTGAATACTACTCAACAATAATTGTGATATTTTTATGTAAGAAAATCTTTTGGTTTTAGTTAAACAATTCTACACTAGGAACTAAGAATTTAGCTTCTTTAAAGATTCCACATAAAGTGAGATCATATAGTGTCTGTCTTCTCTGTCTGACTTATTTCAATCAGCATAATACTTTTGAGGTCCACTATGTTATCACAAATGAGATTTTCTTTTTTTATGGCTGATTAATATTCCATTTATAATATCTATCTATTTCTCTGGCAGAAGAGATTGCAGACTAAGTAAAAGCAGGGTTCAACTTCTCTGAGGCCTGCATTAAAATTACAACCAAATTATAAAATAATCAACATGGACAATCTCCTGAATTCCAGCTGATTGTAACACCTACATCTGATAATATAAAGAAAGAGCCACACTGAGGCCATTAGCAGGGGCAAAGTGGCAAATCCAGCTAGACCTGCACCTGTGGGTGGTAGAGGATCCCTGGGAGAGAAAGAGAGTAAGCAGAGGCTCCCCTGAAGGATAGTGAGGTCCTGGCCTCATTTGGGGACTTCTCAGCCCAGACCCCAGCCCAGGGAAGAAGAGATTCCAATAACTCTGACTACAAAACAGAGGATATCGCAGCCCTTTCAATGAGATGGAAGGAGACTAAAAACTTGGACACCCCTTTGAAGGACCCACGCGCAGGCTTTCTTACCTGTAGACACTCACTTGGGACACCACTGGTGCATAAGAGGCTTGCATGGGATTCCTACCAAGAAAGTCTGCACTACCTGTCATCAGAACAAAGGTTGGGAAGGCAGCCACCATTGTGCTTTTGTCCATCCCCACTTGCAATCTACAGATCATACTATCTTGACTGTACAGACCCCTCTCACAGGGCCATTAGAGAGTCCTGTCCTGAGGAGATCAGCCAGCCTCATCCAACCTGCAGATTACCCAGTGTTTTTTGTTGCTGAATGACTGCTACACACTGCACCTATTAAGGGCCAAGTATTAACGGCTGGTGGCAAGCACTGGGAACATGCATTTCCAAGATAGTTTCAGGAACATCATTGCTACCAATACAAACTTCAGTGGATATTGGGGCCTTAGGGCTAGTACCATACATCAGCTCTTCTTGCTGTGAACTGGGTCTTCTGCAGGAATGCATGATGGTTACTGAAGTTTCAGCAAGCCTGAGGCTGTATTGATGTGATTGTTGTTGTCTCCGTGAGACTCTGACCCACCATAGCCACAAATTGCTCCAGGAAACCCATTGGCAGTGGACATATACTGCCCTGTTCCACCCCTAGGTCACACAATCCACACAGGAAAGAAACTGTTTAGTACAAGGCAGGCAACGCATGAAAATCAGTTGCAGGCAGACCTCTGATGCCTGCAAGAGTTGTAATATTGCATCCAGGGAGCTCAGAATTCTGTGAGAAGACCACAGATGGTAATTGTTCTTACTGTGATCTGTGATTACAGCAGGAAAGCCCAGACACAGATGTTTCAGCAAAACTGAGGCTGTATTAGCCTGATGTACCTTGTCTCCCTGAGATCCCACTTTACCCAAGGTACAAAGTGCCTGCAGGTCATTTACAGGCAGCTTGCCCAGCCTACTTGGATTTGGAGTTGTGTAGTTAGCACAAGCAACAGACCTTGGCTAACACAGTGAATGCATTTTTGGGGAAAGAGTTGTAGGCAGACGACTGCTGCTTGTATGAGCTGTAATATCTTTTGAGGTGATCACATGGTCTGTATTGGCCTGACAGCCCTTGTCTCCCTGAGCTCCTGCCCCAACCAATACACAAAGTGCTTACCCCATGTTGATAGGCAGCTACCCCTGCCCTGGTGTGGTGAATTCAGGCCCAAGGTGGGCAGCAGTCAATCTTGCTATGATTGGAAACTTGCACAGGGAGCCACAGAGACAGCAGAGACAGCTCTGGCATGTAAATTGACATGGCAGTGCCAGGGGAAATTTACTCAATAGATGCAGGAGACACCCAGGGTTCCTAGGCCAATTAACATGCATATCACTCAGAGGCTTTTCCAGTTTCAGAGACTTACAGGCAACTGACAGGCAGTGTCACACTTGGAGAAGCACAGGTCCCTCTACTACACAACCCTAGGTCAAGGATGGGGGATAACAAGACTACTGCCTATAGCATTGTCTCTTTCACATACCTATAGTTCCAGGACAGGTAACAACTATCTGTGGATCACTTTGTAGTTCCCACCAGGTAGTCCTGAGCAATCAAAAGAAGTGTTGACCTTGGCCTACTCAAGATCCCCTCCCAAGAGGCCACAAAAACAATTCATCTGGAGGCTGATATCAGACCACAAGAGCAAATCCTGACAAGACCCATTAGTGGTTACACAAAGGGTGCTTAAAATAAGCACAAAAGCCCATAGGACAAATTCCGCTCAATGGGATCAGCCCCCACACATCAACTCTTACCCTGTGGGTGCAGCCAATTCCTACAATTAGCCTAAATTTTAATCCCTTTCACTGATGTATTAACAACAATAAAGGCTTGATGACAACAGAAGATCACACACAGCCCACACAAATAGTATGTCCAGAGAACCCAGCATATGGAATCAGAAAGAATGCTTGGCTCTGCCACACATGACACCTTTAAATTAGGCCATCTGGCCAAGGCTGAAAGACAAAACATATATTCCTGACACATAGAAACAACCACAGGGAGGCTAATAAAATTAGAAAACAAAGAAACATGACACAAATGAAACAACAGGAGAAAACTCCAAAAAAAATTCAAGCAAGCAACCTAAAGACAGAGTTTAAAATAATGGTTATAAGGATGCTCAAAAAACTTCGGGAGATCGTGGATGAGCACAATGAGAACCTCTACAGAGAGTTAGTAAGCATAAAAAAAGGAAACAGAAATCATAAAAAAGTATCAGACAGAAATGAAGAATGCAATAACTAAAATGAAGAATACACTAGAAGGATTCAGCAGGTTGAAGGTTGAAGCCAAAGATCAAATCAGTGAACTGGAAAACAAGGTAGCAGAATACACCCAATAAGAACAACAAAAAGAAAAAAGTATTTAAAATAATGAGGATAGATTAAAAGACCTCTGGGACAACATGAAGCATAACAGTATCCAGATATAGTGTATCTGAAGGAGAGGAGAAAGAGCAAGGGGTTGAGAATCTATCTGAAGAAATAATGACAAAACTTCTATAAACTGACAAAAGAATTAGACATACCAGATCAGGAAGCACAAAGAGTCCAAAACTAGAGGTATTCAAAAAGACCCACACCAAGACACATCTTAATTTAAATGCCAAAGGTCAAAGACACAATTTTAAAAGGAGCAAAAGAAAGGCAGCTACTTGCTTACAAGGATACTGCTATAAGAATGTTGGCTAATTTTTCAAAAGAAAATTTGCATTCAAGAAGGGACTGGAAAGAAATATTCAATATATATTAAAAAAAAAAGAATATACAACCACAAATGCTCTACCTGGCAAGGCTTTCAATTAAAATGGAAGGTGAGATAAAGATCTTCCCAGGCAGGAAAAGGCTTAAGAAATTCATCATCTACAAGCCAGTGTTACAAGAAATGTTAAAGGTACTTCTGTAACAAAAAAGTAGTAAAAAAAAAAAATACAAATAAATATGAGTAATAAAATGGCAGTAACTATGTACCTATCAGTAATCACTTTAAATGTACAAAGATTAAATGCTCCAATCAAAGGATATAGGGTAGCCAAATGGATTCCCATTTGACCCATTCATATGCTGTCTATAAGTGATCCACTTCAGATCAAATGACACTCAAAAACTGAAAGGAAATGGATGAAAAATATTTTTCACAGAAATGGAAAAGGAAAAAAAGCCTAGGTAGTGATATTTATAGCAAATAAAAATAGATCTTAATACAAAGACTATAGTAAAAGAAAAAGGACATTGCACAATAATAAAGAGATTGATAAATTAAGAAGACATCAACCTATTAAACATATATGCACCCAACATAAGAGCACCTACATACATAAAGCAATTATTGACTGAGGTAAAAGGAGAGATCAACAGTTGCACACTAACAGTAGGAGAATTTACTACCCAACTGACACCAATGGATGGATCTTCCAGGCAAAGAATTAACAAGGAAACAATGGTCAGAAAAGACACACTAGACCAGATGGATTTAACAGATATTTTCAGAACATTTTACCTAAAGCAGCAAAATGCACATTTTTCTCAAGTGCAAATGGGATATTTTTAATGATAGACCACTTGTTAGGACAGAAAACAAGTCTCAATAAATTTAAGAAGATTGAAATTATATCAACTTTCTACTCTGATCATAATGTTATGAAACTACAAGTCAACTACAGAAAAAAAAACTTGAAAAATTCACATACACATAGAGGCTAAATAACATGTTACTACACAATGAATGGGTTATTAATGAGACAAAAGAAGAAATCAAAAGATAACAAGAGACAAATTAAAATGAAAACGCAATCACTCAAAATCTATGGAACACAGTGAAAGCAGTTCTAAGATGGAAATTCGTAGCAATATAGGCCTACCTCAAGAAATGTGAAAAAGCTCGAATAACCAATATAATCTTATGTTTAAAAGAACTAGAAAAAAACAGCAATCAAAGCCCAAAGTGAACAGAAGAAAGGAAATAATAAAGACAAGAGCGGAAGTAAACAAAATAGAATCTAGGAAAACAATACAAAGATCAATAAAACCAAGAGTGGGTTCTTTGAAAAGATAAACAAAACTGACAGATCTTAGCCAGATTCATGGAGGAAAAGAGAGAGAGGACTCAAATAAATAAAATCAAAAATGAAAGGGGAGAACTGACTATGGACTCCACAGAAATATGAAAGATCATAAAAAAATACTATGAGCAATTATAGGCCAACAAATTGGATAATCTGGAAGAAATGAACACATTCCTCAAACCATACAGTTTCCCAAACTTAGAAGAAAAACAAAAAAAAAAAATATATATATATACATAAATATATATATATTTATATTTGCATAAAATATATTTATATTTATCTAAAATATATTTATATATACATAATTATGTGTGTATATATACATACATACATACATACACACACACACACACACACACACACACACACACACACACACACACACACATATATATATATATATATATATAGAGAGAGAGAGAGAGAGAGAGAGAGAGAGAGAGAGAGAGCTTTCCAGACATACAAAAGCTGAGCGAACCTCCACCACAAGACTTGCATTAGAGAAAATTCTGAAAGGGGTCTTCTACTTGAAACAAAGACCTAAAATATTTAACTATGAATAAGATGACTAAAAAGCAGACAAAAGCAAAAAGTGCAACCCTTATTAAGAACAGGGTATTATTATAAGCTTCAAGATTACATAATGACTAAAGGCCTCTCAAAAAGGGCGCTAAAAAATGAGTAGAAGATAACACCTATTGCAACTTAGAAAATAATGCTCAGGGTATATAGTGATATTTAGAGTCAAGAAAAACAGTGTAGGGGAGCATGTAAACATCCAAATCCACTAAGGGGAATAGAGATAAGGCACACTCAGAAGAAAATAAACTACTATATGTGTACATATCCTTTACATAAACTTAATGGTAACCACAGTCCAAAACTCCAAAACTGAGACACATAGCATAAGGGAATAGAGGCAAAATCCACTCAACATCACAAATTAAAATAACATACAGAAGCACATGGACAAAGAGATAATGCAGACATTGAACTACTAGAAAATTAAAGATAAAATGGCTATAGGAATTACCACCCTACATGTAAATGGACTGAACTTACCAATAAAAAGGCACAGTAGATTGTATCAAAAAACAACATTCAACAATATTCTGCCTTTAAGAAACACATCTCAGTTACAAGGAAACAATAATCCAATGCAAATGACATCCAGAATAAATGGATTTAGCTGTACTTATAATTGGTGAAATAGACTTCAAGATGAGGGATATATCATAATGATGAAGAAAACTACACATCAAGAAGACCTAATATTATTGGTTATGCTCCCAAACAGGGAGCCCCTGAAAATATAAAACATCTACTAAGACAACTAATGGGAGAAACTGATAAACACAATCATTGTAGGGGGGCTAAATGCCCCATTGACATCTATAGTTATGTTATCCAAACAGAAAATCAAGAAGAAAATAACATCTTTAAATGACACATTAGACATATTGGAGATGATCAACATTTACAGAGCCTTTAATACCAAAACAGCTGCTTATACATTCTTCTCTAGTGCACATGGAACATTCTCAAGGATAGACCATATGTTGGACACAAAACTAGACTCAACAAATTTAAGAAGATAGAAATCATACCAAGTATGTTCTCTGATCATGATGCTTTAAAACTGGAGGTCAATTCTAAAAAGAAAGTGAGAAGAACCACAAATACATGAAGGTTAAATAACATGGTACTAAAGAATGACTGGGTCAGAGAAAAAATTAAAGCAGACATCAAGAAATAGATAGCAACAAATAAGAAACTACAGCATATCAATTTTGGGGGATAAAGCAAAAGCTGCAATAAAAGGAAAAAAATTATATTTTATATATATATGTGTATATATATGTGTTTGTGTGTGTATACATTTATTTATTTATTTATTTATTTATTTGTATGAAAGTGTTGAATGATACACTTGAAACTTATTTGATTTTGTTAATCAGTAGCACTCCAATAATTTTTAATTAAAAAAGAAAAAATGTGAATCAAAATAGTAAATTTTAAAAGGTTCAAATGGTGCACATATAAGAATAAAAAGTGGGTATATAACACCAGACCAGACCTACAATATTTTTAACAAATATAACATTTGCCCTCCTATTAATGCATTTTATAAAATTCAGTAAGTTCAAATAAGTATCAAGTACAAAGAAGTACATAAAAGTACTCAATATTTATGTTTTAGTGTCTAACTTTATAACTTTTTTTTTTCTACAAGCAGGCAGCAGCTTTAAGAGGACATGCTCAGAAATCTTTCTATTATTTTAAGTGGTATACATTTGACTCTCTCTATTTTCTATTTATTTGATTTTTAGTAGAGTGAAGGGTCTTTGATTTTGTAACTAGAAATATAATGATTATGTTCTCATACTCTTACATATAAATATCTACTACTTACATATCACTAAAATTAATTAGATCTTCAGAGGAGAAAGGACAGAAAGTTGTATTTTTTCTTACTATTTCTGATGCAGAAAATATTTAAATATGGAATTTTTTCCCTCTCCAACCCCCACAAGAAAGCAAAAAACAATCTCAAATTTTACATACAGATTGACTTTACCAGATTTTTCTGAGATGTTTTAAATGGATAGTAATATTTTTATTATCTTGTTATTTTCTACTTTAAAAAGAAGAAAGTTAAATTTTCTACATGGATTCAGATTGATAACTATTACTGAAGTAAAAGAAACAGAATTTATTATTGTAAAAGTTTCCTTAGTGCTGCTTTGTGTTCTTTGACTTTATCTCTTCAAGAAATTTGTATACTATTTTATTCTCTCAAACAAGAAAGAATGCTTTCCCTCCTCAGTCACTCTTGTGACATACTTGTCAGACAACTTCAGTACAGAGTAAAAGGACACTAAGGTTGGAATTAAATTGTTCTTTTGCTTCTGTCTATATGAAGAAATTCCTTCCCTTCCTCTTCTCCTGTTTCTAATATATAATAAATTTTCTTCTCATTCCAAATATGAAAATAAAAAGTTAGCATCAATTTACCCCATTTAATAAACATCCCCTTGTTTTTCTCATATTGATTTCACATTAGTTTTAAGTTCTTCTGAGGCTATAAATAATTTTCTTGGTGAAATGAGCAAGTCTTGAACAATGGCACAGCTATAATTTAAAAGTTATTGCTGGCACAGGTAAATGAAAAGAACACCATGGTTTACAATATTAGCATATCTGCTACCACCAAATTGTAGGTTTGTCGTCAGTGAAGGGGTATTCATTATAGTTATTGACAACTGTTGAAATACACTTACATTTTGTCAAAGAATTTGAAGCACATGTCTGACATAAAAGGCAAGCATTTATTCAGTATGTTCATTTGCAAATAGTTTGCGCTTTGAAGAGGTTTGTCCTTCAGATTTCAAGACCATCTTTTTTCCCACATGAATAATAAAGAAAGCAATATTACTTACTATATGGGGCAGGAGATGAATAGAAACAAAGTTTCTCTATTACAGTTCAACTACAAGAGGATAATTATTTTAATTTATAAGGAAATTGTATTGAATATTTTTATAAAACATTTCACCTCTTAACATATTATGGGACTCAGATGACATTGTATTGATATAGATGGTTTAAATTTATTTATTTAAATGTCTTATACTAGATGAAGCTTTCCTCTAAAATCTTACATTACATCAAAAATTGTTTAAAAATTATCTTCCATATGCTGCTACACTTTCCTGAATCTTTTGTTAAAACATTAGAAATTTAAACTTATAGTTAACTCAAGATTTATATTTAAATCAAGCCAAGAAGAACTGAGAAAATGTTCTCACAATCAGGACAGTTCCTGGACCACAGTGTGTAAAGTATTAGGAACAAATACATACAGTATATAATGCATGTTACATAAGTATATTCACTTGACGAGCATGTATTCACTTGATGACAATATTAAATCTTTCCTCTGTGCAGTCTAACTTCAAAATTCTTTTGTAAACAGACCTTATCATGTAATAATGATTCTGTTTCGTTCATAATTTGTGACCTTGCTGGCCTATAATTACAATAGATAATGGGATGTGGCAAATTTGTTGAAGGCCTTTGAGATAGAGAGCAAATGATAAGGTTCCATTTTTTGATATTTCGATATAAAGTGTCTAGATTTCAAATTCCTATTTTCACACATAATAATATGCGTGCTGGGGAAAAGAAACTTTGAAGTTATCAAAACATTTTTTAAATCAAATTATCTAGAGCAAAGTAGAGCTGTCTGTTAGTTTTACCCAGGATACTTAGCTATTCTGTCGTCCTTGTGGGTCAAACTTCAGTTTAAATAACTTTATCCAGAAACAACTTTTGGATGTGCCTCACATCTGTCAGTGAAGCATTTGGATCCAATCTAAATACAAGTTTGAAACAGAGTGGCTGCAGGACACATGAAAGTTAACACATTCTCCTATTTTGAATGCCAGTTTTTTATTTTAAATATGCATGTGGAAGAAAAAAGCAGGCATTTGACATTTTAGACTCTGTGTTGTTTTTCCTCTCTTTGATCTGCTAAGTGACCAGAAATACTCTGGTGTCATTTGTCCCTGTAGGTGAAAGTCAAGTCATTATATAGTAAAGTAATCTACATGGAAGTATTTTTTTCTCAGTGTCTATTTGACTCTCATACTCACACATACACATCTGAAATATAGACCAGTCTTATATGCCACACAATTTTGGTGATACTTTTTGCAAGGAGGATTGGGAGTTAAACTAACTAAATAATTCTCAGAAACTGAAAATCTGTAGTCAAGTTATCTATGTTACTTTTAGAATCTTCCACTTTTTTCCTCTGGTTCCATATGCAGGAGTGTAGTGTTTTGAAATAATAATGCAGAAGTTCTATAAATCTGATGTACATTTTAAATTACAGCTCAAAAATTATTCGTAATGATAATAATGCCCCACTCAAGGGAGAATCAAACATTTTTTTAAACATTCAAATATGTAATTTTATGAGAAAGAGACCAATAAGTGTATAAAAGCTGATATTAAAGATTTATGTTTCATGACCCCTACCGAGTAGCGACTAAAATATGTGTTATAGGGCTGAGAAGTTCATCTCAACCTTAAAAATCCATGGTCCTTAAAAGTAAGAATTGATACTAAGAGCGACAGCCCTGAGTTAATGTATCGGCTGAAAATTAGTCATTTTAATAGGCAGTTGCTAATTATTATGCCCTTAAGATTTTTTCCAATCTGTCAGTCTCTTTATATGCATCATGCAATTTACGACAACTGTAAGTAAGTGTAAGTTACTTGATCAAGTAAGTACTAGAGCCAGCATTTGATCTTAGTAATATGTGACTTAAAATTCAGATTCTAAAACACTACTCTATAGTGATATAGATATCTAACACATCCTATGACATACTAAGTATATGAGGTTTATTCACTAAGCTAAGCATTTTAATATAAAAAACAAGATAATGCTTGGAAAAGTCCAAGCTTACAATGTCAAAAGCATACAGTAAGTATTCTCAAAATGTTACAAGTCTAGTACTAAATTTTCTAAGTAAATAATACCCCCCTTTACAAAAAAAGAGTTTACAGTCTAATGAGGGCAGAAGACAAATAAAAAATTAAATAAGGGGATTTAAATCATAGTTCAATGTAACAATAGAGATGTGACAAGGAAGTATAAAGTTACTTATATAGATTCAGGGGTCCCCAACCCTCGGACCACTAAGCAGTACTGGCTAGGAACCGAGCCAAAACAGGAGGTAAGTGGAAAGCATGAGTGAAACCTGAGCTGCATTTGCAGCCACTGCCCAGCACTACTAGCATCACTGCATAGCTCTTCCTCGCATCATCCAGCATTAGATGATCATAGGAACACCAGTCTCTGATGCCAAAAAAAAAAGGTTGGGGAGCACTGATATAGACTATACTTTTCTAAAAAAGAATATTTCAAAATAAATATCCAAAAATAATCAAAGAATAAATGGAACTTGAGATTTTCTCGAGTGATGGTTAGAATTTGCATAGGAAAGAAGAGGAGATTCTAGATAGCTGGAACTGCATAAGCTAAAGGAAGGAAGCTGGATTGTTAAAAATATTAAATTATGGTGATTATGTTTTAAGAATTTTTATTCTCACTCTTATGATCCATGATTCATTTATAGTAGATATAGTACCCATTGATGGAACACACTTTTCAGTTTATTTAAGAGATCAGGCAGTGTAATAACTGGAACATCAGCACTGGGAACAGAAGAGCTTTCCCTAAGTGTTTAATATAAGAAATAAGAAATATAATATTCTTTTTATAATACAAAAAAGTTGCACATATGTTTGGAGGTGGATGCTTTTCAACACCAAATACACGCACACAGACAGACGATGACCACACATCTTGAAAAGCATTGTCTACAAGACTATGAGGATACACAATTCATTTTTGTATGACACATTATATTTTAAGGTATAATAATTTTAATAACTATAAACCTGAAATTAATAACTAATATAATAGTGTATACCAACTAAACTTAAACGAGAGAGAGAGAAGGAAGTGTATACCAGATGAAAGGTCATATTTCTTTTTATTTTTAACAAATATTATGAAAGTATTATAAATGCAGGATAAAATCATAAATATAGAGTGAAAGATAGCCCCCACTCTCCACCCTTGAAACAATGAGCTTAACATCTAAAACAACAAAAACATATCTAACCATCACACAAGCATGTCTGAGGAAGGGATCTTTGCATAAGAGCTACCACAGGTCAGAACATCAGGAGTCAGGCAGCAGACTTGGAGAAACAAAAAAGCTGCCTCTACAAGCTGGAGCTCCCTGAAGGAGGAAGTGGAAGGGAGAAGGTATGACGGATTCTCTGAACAGCACAGACTAGGAAAGCTGTGAACACCATGAGTGGCAGTGCCAAGGGATGAGGACGGAAAGCAGATGAATAAGGACAACAGAAAAGCAATAGTTGATTATTACCAGCTGTGATTGTAAAACACAAGGCTGAGGCACAGTCTACGTTCTCCATCCCAGAGAGACTCTCCCCCCATATCCTCCAAGAACAAACACTGTAGAGACCCAGGGGAATCTGAACAAACACTACCAACACCATCACTAACATGGACAGGAACTGAGACTGAGGGTAGCGAGAGTGATGAATATCTATAAGAAAACAAAAAAGAACTATTATGACATTAT
Source organism: Cynopterus sphinx (assembly GCA_030015415.1). NCBI lineage: Eukaryota > Metazoa > Chordata > Mammalia > Chiroptera > Pteropodidae > Cynopterus > Cynopterus sphinx. Next base: position 44,291,604 of record CM057388.1, read on the forward strand.
ATAAAACAAACAAACAAACAAAAAACTGTTTCTTAGCAACAGGCCAAAGAGAGAAATTTATAAAATATCTACTATCTGGAACAACAACAACAACAACAACAACAAAAAAAAAAAAAATAGATACACTTCCATTAATGCCCAGGTGGAAAAATAATCCATTAAACACCATGACAACAAAGGTGACAAGGCCTTTCAAAAGGAAAAGCAAATTTTTCCAGAAAAATATCTTATAGACATAGAAATATGTGACTTCAATGACAGAATATAGAACAGTATCTCTGAAAAAACTCATTGAGATCCAAAACAATTCATATAAACAATTTAAGAATTTGAAAAGAAAAAAAAAACTAGATCAGCAAACTGACATTTTAGGAAGAAGACTGAAAGCCTCAAAAATGACTAAATGGAACTTCTGGAAATGAAGAACACACTGAAAGAGATGAAAAATGAAACAGCAAGCTTTGGAAATGGAGTCAACTGAATGAAGAAAATGATTAGTGATATGGAAGACAGAAATTTAGAAATCAATCAGAAGGAAGAAGAGAGAAGTTCCAAGACACATTGTATTAAAATTATCAAAATCAATGACAAAAAAATAATTCTCAGGGCATCCACGGTAAAGAAGATGGTAACCTATAAAGGAAAACCAATTATATGATCATTGGACTTCTCATCAAAAACCCTAAAGCCAAAAAGGAGTAAAATCAAATATTCAAGTTATTAAATGAAAGTGAAACCATCTAAAATAATGTATCCAGTAAAGTTATCCTTTAGATATGAAGGAGAAATAAAGTGCTTTCTAGAAATACAAAAATGGAGGGAATTCTCCACTATAAGGCCTGCTTTACAGGAAATATTGAAAGGGGTCACCTCACCTAAAACAAAATGACCAAAAAATGCATAACTCTGAGTAAGGCAACTAGCAAGTAGATAGAAGTAGAAGAGTGCAAACTTTACTAAGAACAGGGGATTATAATCTCAAACAATAAGAATAAATTTGCTATTGCAAGATAGTAATGAATGTTCAGCACATACAGGAACAAATTGAGACAACAATAACAACAACAAAAAAGGATTCAAATATCCAAACACTCAAAAAGAAATGGAAATAAGGGACACACAAAAGAAAATGGAATATTACATATATGTAACACTCCTCTACATATTTGTAATGGTAAACATATGCCAAAGATTCAGGACTGAAGTATATAACATAAAACAAAAAGGATAAGAGGAAAAATTTACAAACTTGCCCCCCAAAACAAACAAAAACATATAAATAAAAACAGACACACAAGGACAAGGAAGTAATGGAAACACTGAGCTACCAGAAAGCAAAAGATAAAATGGTTATAGGAAAACTTCGTATTTCCATAATCACCCTAAATGTAAATGGACTGAACTCACCAATAAAAAGGCACAGAATTGCAGATTGCATCAAAAACAAAACAAAATAAAACAAAACTGTATTCTTTCTCCATGACACATATCATAGCCCCAAAGACAAATATAGACTAAAAGGGAAAGAGGGGAAAAGAACATTTCAGGCAAATGACTTTCAGAGAAACATGGGAGTAGTGGTACTGATAGAAAATGAAACAGACTTCAAAATAAAAAAATGAAAAAAGAGATACTTAGAGACACTTCATAATGATAAAGGAAATCATATACCAAGATATAACACATATTAATATTTATGCTCTCAATTAAGGAGGCGCCAAATATTTAAGGCAGTTACAAACAGAATCAAACAGAGAAACAGACCAAAATGGTATTGTAGTAGTGGACCTAAATATCTCACTGTCAGATATGAACAGTTCATCCAAACAGAAAATCAATAAGGAGACAACATCCTTAAATGACACATGAGACCAACTGGATATAATTGACAATAACATATGCTTTCATCACAAACAGCTGCTTATATATTCTTCTCTACTGCACATGGAACATTGTGAAGGATTGAAAAAAATACTGGGAAATAGATATAGACTAAACAAATATAAGAGGGTTGAAATAATACCAACTATATACTCTGTTAATAATGCTTTGAAGTAGGAGATCAACTGTGGAAATAAAGCAGGAAGAACCATGAATACATGGAAATTAAACAACATGCTACTGAAGAATAGTTGGGTCAGAGAAGAAAGAAAAAGAGAGATCAAGAGATACATAGAAATGAATAATAATGATAGTAAAAAATATCAAAACTTTTGGAACTTGGCAAAAGGGATCATAAGAGAAAAGTTTATATCATTACATGCCTAACTCAGAAACAAAACAATACAAGCCAAATAGATAACTTAATACTTCATCTTAGAAAATGAGGAAAGGAAGAACAAATGAAGCCTAAAGTCAGCAGAAGTAAATAAATAATCAAAATTGGAACAAAGTTAAAAGAAATTTAAAACAAAGACAATAGAAAAAAAATAAATGCAGAGGTTTCTGAGAAACATGGCAGAGTGAGCGATATCCTCAGATCATGCTCTTTGAAACCACAATAAGATGAATATCTAAAACTCAACAACAACAAAAAAAACACACAAAGTGCATACCAGCACATCTGAGCATAGGATCTGCATATAAGAGCTACCAATGGTCGGAAACCCAGGTGTTGGATGACAGACTTGGAGAAATAAAGCAGCTGCCTCTCGCTGTCTTCAGAGCTTCCTGAAGAAAGAGGTGTTAGAGTAAAGATGTGGCCACTTCCCTGAACATGCCTGCCTGGAAGTGCTCTGAGTTCCATGCAGCTGACAGCAGGGCCCTGTCATCCAGGTAGAAAGCACAGTAGTGGGACAGAATTGCAGAGAAACAACAGTTCATTTTTACCAGCCCCAGTTGCAAAACCAAAGCTAAGCCAAAGCCCCCAAATCCCAACCCAGAGGTCTTCTCCCCGCATATCCTCTGAGACTGAATACTGAGGATCCCAGGGGAATCTGAGCAAACACTGCTGAGACTGTAGCTAACACGAACAGAGACTAAAATTGAGGGTATCATGAGTGATTAAATATCTACAAGAAAATAAAAAAAGATATGATTTAGGCTTTATATAAAGCAGGGTTCCAAGAGGCTTAGACACCACCAACTGTAACCAAAAGAAAAGTGCTTTTTTTGACAGCGGGCTAAAGAGAAGCCTTTATATAATAAATATTTCCAGAAAACAACAGAATACACTATCATTAATACTCAGGTGGAGAAAATCTATTAAACACCAAAACAACCAAGGTGACAAGTCATCTCAGAAAGAAAGAGAAAAATCTCCGGAAAACAAGCTTACATACATAGAAATATGTGACTTACATGACAAAGAATTCAGGATGGTACTTATGAAAAAACTCAGTGAGTTTCAAAACAAGTCATATCAACAATTTCAGAAATTAAAAAAAAAAAACTGGATGAACAGAGCAAAGAGTGTGAAACCCTCAAAAGAACAGAATAAACCTGGAGATTAAAAATAAACTGCAAAAGTTGAAAATGAAATATCAAGCATAGGAAATAGAGACAACTAAATGGAGAAAAGGATCAGTGATATAGAAGACAGAAATCTAGAAATAAATCAGAAGAAAGAAGAGAAAAACTGAAGAATAAAAAATAATGAAAGAAATATATAGGAACTAGCTGATGCCATCAGGAGAGGAAACATAAGAATAATGGGCACTACAGAAGGTGAGGAAAAGAACAGGGAGTAGAAATCTTTTTCAGACAAATAGATGATGAGAATTTCCCAAATCTAAGAAATGAGCTGGAGCTTGGAATTCAGAAGCCAACAGAACACCAAATTATCTCAACCCAAAAAGGCCTTTACCAAGGCTCATTGTATTAAAGATATCAAAAATCAACTACAAAGATAGGATTCTCAGGGCAGCCAGGGGGAAGAAAACAGTAATTTAGAAAGAAAACTCCATTGATTTATCATCGCACTTCTCAGCGCAGAATTTACAAGTCAGAAAAGAATGCAATCAAATACTTAAGTATTAAGTGAAAGGAACTACTAGTCTAGAGTAATGTATTCAGCTAAGCTTTTCTATAGAATTGAAGGAGAAATTTTCAGATATCCAAAAATTGAGTGAATTCCCCACTATGAGGCCTGTACTACAGGAAATACTGAAAGGAGTCAGCTCACCTAAAACAATGACAAAAAATACATAATTAGGAGTAAAGTGACTTTTAGGCACATAGAAGCAAAGGAGTACAACCCTTACTAAGAACAGGGAATTATAAGCTTAAATAATAAGACTTGCTATAGCAAGATAGTGATAAACAGTCAGAATACATAGGGATGAACTGAAGTAACAATGACTGAAAAGGGGAGGATTCAAAGATCCAAATTCACAAAGAGGAATGGAGATAAGTCACACGCAGAAAAAAAATGGACCACTATGTGTGTGTGTGTGTGTGTGTGTGTGTGTGTGTATGTATATGTATGTATCTGTGTGTATGTGTGTGTGTGTGTATATATATAAAACTATCCTTTTTATATTCATAATGATAATCACATGCCAAAGATTCAGAACTGAAATACATAACATAAAACAAACAAACAAACAAACAGAGGGAAAACCCACAAGAACCAACCAAAATAAAGAAAACAAAAACACAAGGACAAGAAAACAATGGAAACACCAAGCTACCAAAAAGCAAAATATAAAATGGTCATCAGAAGACCTCATATTTCAATAATCACCCTAAAAGTTAATGGACAGTACTCAACAATAAAATGGCATAGCATTGCAGAATGGATCAAAAAACAAAATTCAACCACATGCTGCAGACACATCTCAGCTACAAAGATAAATATAGACTCAAAGTTAAAGGGTAGAAAATGATATTTCAAGCAAATGGCCTTCTGAAAAAAGCAGGAGCAGCAGTACTAATATCAGGAAAAACAGATTTCATAATGTATAAAGGTAAAGAAAGATACTGAGGGAAACTTCATAATGATAAATGGAACCATGCACCAGTAAGACATAACACTTATTAATATCTATGCTGCCAATCAGGAAGCCCTGAAATATGTAAAACAATGACTAACATAACTAATGGGAGAAAGACACCAAAACGCTATCATAGTAGGGGACCTAAATACCCCACTGTTGGATGTGGACAAATCATCCAACAGAAAATTAATAAGGAAATAGCATCCTTAAATGACACATCAGACACACTGAACATAAGTGACATTTACACAGCCTTTTATCCCCAAACAGCTACTTATATATTTTTCTCTAGTGCATATAGAACATTCTCAAGAATCAACCATACACTGTAACAAATATAAGAGGATTGAAATCATAGCAACCATATCTTCTGATCATAATGCTTTGAAAATAGAAATCAATTGTAAAAAAAAATCAGAAAGGACTACAAATACATGAAGATAAACAACATGTTTATGAAGAATACCTGGGTCAGAGAAGAAATAAAAAGAGAGATCGAGAGATACATAGGAAGAAATTATAATAATAGTCCAACATATTAAAACATTTTGGACATGGCAAAAGTAGTTACAAGAGGAAAGCTCATATAATTACAGGCCTATCTCCAGAAATTAGATAAAGACCAAATAAAGAACCTAACACTTCATCTTAAAAAAAAAAAAAAAAAAAACCACTGGAAAATAAAGAACAAATGATGCCAAGGGTCAATAGAATGAAAAAAAAAATCAAAATTAGAGCAGAAATAAATGAAATTGAAAAAGTAAATAGAAAAAATAAATATGACAAAGAACTGGTTCTTTGAGAAGGTTGATAAAATTGACAAACCCTTGACTAGACTTGCTAAAGAAAAAAGAGAAAGGACACAAATAAAATCAAGGGTGAAAGAAGAGACATGATGACAGACACTTCAGACATACACAGGATCATACAGTGATATATAAAAAATATATAATACCAAATACAATAATCTAGAAGAAATGAACAAGTACTTAGAAAAATACAATCATCCTAGACTTAATCAGTATCTAGAAAAACTTAATAGACAGATCAGCAGTATGTAGGTTGAAACAATCATCAAAAACTCACCAAAAAGTAAAAGTCCAGGATCAGATGACTTCACCAGTGAATTGTACCAAACATTCAAAGATTTAATACTTATTCTCAAACTCTTCCAAAAAATCAAAGAGGAGGCAATACTTCCCAATTTATTTCATGAAGCCAATATTTCTCTGAAATCCAAACCTGGTAAGAATAACACATACAAGAAGAAAACTACAGACTGATATCTATCATGAACACAGATTCAAAAATCCTAAATAAGATACTAGTGAACCGAATATAGCAACACATTAAAAGGGTTGTATACCATGATCAAGTGGGTTTCATCCCAGGGGCACAGGGATGGTTCACCATACACAAATTGTTTAATGTGATACACCCCATTAAAAAAAAAACTGAAAAATAAGAATAATATGATCATAACAATAGATGTAGAAAAAACCTTCAACAAGATAAAGCACACATTTATGATCAAAAGAATTAACAAAATCAGTATAGAAAATACCTTAACATAAGAAAGACCATATATGACAAACTGTCAGCCAATATTTTAATTAATGGTGAAAAAGTATAATTCTTTTCTTTAAGATCAAGAACAAAGCAAGGTTGTCTACTAACGCCACTGTTATTCAGTATAACATTGGAGGTCCTAGAGAGTGCAATCAAACAAGAGAAATATATAAAAGGCATCCAAATAGGAAACAAAGAAGTTCAACTGTCACTACTTGCAGATGACATGATTATATAGAAAACCCTACAGACTTCACAAGAACACTATTAGAAACAATAAGGAAATACAGTAAAATCTCTGAATACAAAATCAATGTCAAAATACCATAGCATTCCTATACTGTAATAATGAATTGTCAGAAAAATAAGTAGAAAAAATAATTCCTTTTGCAACTGCACTGAAAAGAATAAAATACCTGGGAATAAATTTAATGAATATGTGAAGGACCTATATAATGTAAACTACAATCCTATTAGAAGAAATCAAAGAAGATACAAAGAAATGGAAAGATATTCTGTGTTCTTTGATTGAAAAAAGCAACATAGTTAAAAAGAACTTATTATCTAAAGCATTATACAGATTTAATGCAATCCCCATCAAAATCCCATTAGCACTTTTGTTGTTTATTTATTTTTATTTTTTATTAAGTTTATTGGGATAATATTAGTTAATTCAATTATATAATTTTCAGGTGTAAATTATACTTTGACATTTATATATTCTATTGTGTGATTATCACCCAAAGTCCAGAGGATAGGGGGTTGGGGAGGGGGGAGAGGTAGATGGAGTAAAGGGGTTCAAATATAGGGGGGTTAGGGTACAGGGGATTAAATATATGGTAGCTGAAAAAAACTGGAATCTGGGTGTTAAATATACAATAGAATATGCAGATGTCAAATGTAATCTAGACCTAAAATGTATATAACTGTATTAATCACTGTTACTCCAATAAACGTAATAAAAATAAAAATAAATAAATATATGTATGTATGTGTATATATACATATTTACATATATATACATATATATGCCTTACTGGTAAATGGTATACCTGAACCTTACTAGATTTCGTTAACCAATGTACCATAATAGAAATTTGTAAAAAACATAGAAGGATTCAGAGAACATGCAGAAGAGATGTGGCCATTTAGCCTTATCTCCAAACACAAGCATAACACATGACTTAATATGTGCATTTATCTGTAGTCCTAATGCTCTCAGATATAGAATTTTCTTATGTCTATTACTCTTGCAAACCATTGCAGAGCTGTTAGGTCCTTCAGGTGAATTACAGTAGAGGTTCTAGGCCTCAAAGAAAATCATTATCAATAGAATATCATAAATCTTGTCTTTCCCACCAGGAACAGAACTGTAGTATTTTTTTATCTTCAATCCCAGGGTATGTTGTATACTTACCAGTGATAATGTCAGCATGATTGGATCTTAAACATTCCAGCACATTTTGATCATTACTTTCAGGTGTGGCTCTCATTTAAATGAGTATTCCTATGAACAGTGAAACAGCTTTGAGGTCACAAAGTTGATTGCCCCTGTGAATTTTCAGCTTTCTTTATTATAGAACATCTGCATTTTATCTCCCAAAGTAGTGATTGGGCTGCATTTTGTAATCAAACTGGGATGGTCAGGCTTCCTTTCTTAAATAAATCAATTCACCTTTAAAGTAATTGATATTGCAATAAATCAAAATAAAAAATATTTATTTTTGGATTCATATTTTCTGTTTATTTACTTTTTAACTTATAATACACTTTTAACACAGCTGCTACAGCTAAAGAATATGACTGTAACAGAATTATGGTACCATGATCATCACAACATGGCTAGGGATACATTTGTCTGTGGCTTCTGGACTTCTGAAAAGTACTGTGCTAATTTCCAAAGGGCAACTAAACTGTTTAGCTGCGAGATAAACAAAAAAATTAACTCGTTACAATGTAGTTAATAGAAAAAAGAAGCAGACAATGCAAAGACAACTCTTACTTTCTTTAGTGGTTTTTGTCAAATTTATTAGACTAAAGAATTGTACATAAAACTAAGGCAAATAAATCAAATCAGATTAAATAATTGTAATTATCTAAGCATGTTAAATATCTTTATTTTTATTGATTGATTTATTTTTTGTTTAATACTCTTTCAGGTAGTAGTGACTTAAGATGGAATAAAAGTCTCTGGATTGTTGTGGCAAACTAACAATAATACATAATTCATTCCTCTCAGACTTGTTTCCTAGAGAACCCAGTTCAGCCATGGTATTGCTACAATAGGCCCTATAATTTTGAATATGCTGGGTCCTTTTAATATAGATTTATGGAAAGTCCTCTCATTTGATAATACTTTATTTTTGTGAATTAAAACTGTGTCAAAAAGTTTATACTAAGGTCAAAAGAAGAGATATTTCCATTCTCAGCCATCAAGACAAATGTTAGTAAAGTTTACTATTCCTTATATGCAAAAACAACATTTTCAGATGCTAGCACAGAGAATAATCTGTGTAACAGATTTTTATGAGGATAAAGCATTGTCTTTATTTAAAATATGATCATTATGAATAAATAGGTTAAAAAAATGCTATCCTGCATCCTAAACATATTTCGATCAATAGTATTTATTTCTAGAAATACAATTATTTGCTCCTGAATTTGTTTCTTCCTATTTATATCACTTCTATCAGCAGAATAAAACAAAGTAAAATACAAATATTGTAGCCTGTGTAAAATTGTAATGTTTCTGATCTAAAAGATAAACAGAAGATAACGACGTCACAACACATGATTCAAACACACCTGAAATCTCAATAATCAACTCAAAAATCAAATTAACATAGAACATGTGCTACAGCCAATATATCTTTTAACTAGTATTTATTTAAGAGCTTACTTACTTCCCAACTGCCTGTGCTGAAATTTCTTGTTAGGAAATTTTCCTGGTTTTGAAAATTTTGTCACAATAAACGTTGTTACATGATTTAAATATATAAACAAATCAAAGTGATTTTTCCTAAAATGTTCGTGAAAACATGCCTTGCCTTCCCCTCCAACTGAAACATGTAAAATATGTTAACTCCAAATACATGGAATCTATCTAAAATCTATCTATCATCTATCAATCTATCTATCATCTGTGTATCTGTCATCTATCTATCTATATCTATCATCATCATCATCATCATCATCATCATCATCTATCTTCTATTTATCTGTCTATGCACACAGATATATATATATATATATATATATATATATATATATATATATATATCTTCCACATATATTTATATATTCTATGTATAAATATAGAATATATGTAAGTTATGCATATCTTTAAATATATAATATGTAAAGAAAAAATAAATGTAGTTCATAATACAAAAGATTCTCTCAAATTTTTACACATGTTCTTTAATTTATACCTCCTGAATTGGAGATTGCACGCACAAAAGATTAACAAGAAAGCATTCTGTGCCCAATTAGCACAAGAAATTCAGTAGTGAAAGGCTTTAGGCTTTCTCCAATATGGTCAATATTGTGGGGAAGCCGAGTTTGGGGAAGGGTAGAAAAAAAATATGAAAAGACATTCATTTTTAATTTACTCATTGAAAATCTGCTTTAAATTTCAGACATAAAAATGAATGAATGAATGAATAAGTAAATGAATGAATGAATAGATAGATAGATAGATAGATAGATAGATGATAGATAAGTAAATAAATAAATTCCAGTTAGAAACACAAAGTGAATTAGATTTCTCATAGTACTGGACCAATGATAATACTTAGAAAACACCTTGGAGAATTTTGAGAGAGTGAAGTAGAAGCAACATTTTATTTACTTCGGGGTGATTTCTCTATTTATACTCTATGCTCCTTCTACTTTGAGCAGGCCCTATTTATGAAAACAAAAACTACACACAAGTCATATATAAAAATGCAATTAAATCCTGACTCTTCACATTATAAAAGAGATTATTAATTTTTTTAATACACGCACATACATACACATTCACAGCATTCATTAACTTGTTTACTTGTCTACATAGAGACTTGGAGCTTGAGAAACACAACCAAAACTTTAGGGGTAACTGATGAAAACTTATTATCTAAAGTTATAAAAATGTTCTGCAGTTGTAATGTAAATTAACAGGAAAATGGAATTTGATGTACTAAAATAATACCTTGACTTTGTATCATACTTTTCTTCCCTTTTTAAAGTACTTCTATGGCATTTTCATTAACTGCTCTATGAGGTTGGTTTTAATTGTGAATTCATAAAATGTCAGAATAGAAACAGTCTCGTGTTTTATATTTTGTTGTCTCTTCACATGAAAGATAAGGAAAATCAAGATTCAGAGGTCAGTTTGAAATCATTAGCCCAAATAGGTATAATTAAAGAAGCGCCAATTGTGACAAAAGCGTGATACATTTGAGACTTAGCTTTGCTACTCTTGAACTGTGCTAAATTCCTTGAGCAAATAATTTAATTTATTTGAGTCTCAGTTTTCTCACTGTGAAATATGAAGCACAATACCTTATTTTCTGACTTTTTGAATAAATTAAGTAAAATTATTTTTGAAAAACAGCTAGCACACTATCTGAAAAATATTAGGTACTCCACTGAAGACAGTTCTGTTTCTGCAGTCTACAATGCACACATGTAAAAGTGTCTTCAGAAATACAGGTATTAGTTGAAGCAAGTTGTATCAGTATACAGAGAAGGGAGAGCATTGAAAAATCTTTAAAATAAAAACGTTTACAAAATCACAAGGAAAAAAAAAACCTCTGGGTGTGAAAATCTTGACATTGTCATTCCAGCTATTCTCAAAAGTAAGCTTATTCTTTTTTTGTAAATTAATTAATTTATTTTATGGTGAGATGGGTTAACAAAATCTAGTAAGTTTCAGCTATACATTTTAATAGTAAGGCATATATACATTTACATTGTGTCTTCACATCCCATGGTTAGATTTTTTTTTCTTTCATCACATATTTGACCCCTTTTGCCCCATCTACCTCACACCTACCCCTCTACCCACTGGTAACTACCAGTCTATTGTCCATGTCCATGAGTCTCTGTTTGCTTGTCCTGTTTATTTGCTGCTTTTAGGTTTACATCCCACATAAGGTGATATTAGTTATTTCGCTTAGCATAATTATCTCGAGGTCCATCCATGTTGTTGTAAATGACAGTATTTCATCTCTTCTTATGGCTGAGTAACATTCCATTGTATGTGTGTGTGTGTGTTGTGTGTGCGTGTGTATGTATGTGTGTGTGTGTGTACACACACACACACACACACACACACACACACACACACACACACACACACACACACATACATATATATATATATATATATATATATATATATATATATATATATATATATATATGATTACTGTCACTTTGTAGTATAATTTGAAGTTGGACAGAGTGGTGCCTCCAGACTCATTTTTTCCTCTCATGATGGCTTTGGCAATTTGGGATCTTTTGTGTTTTCATACAAATCTGATGATTTTTTTGTTCTATTTCTTTAAAAAATCCAATCAGATTTTGATGGGGATTGTATTAAATCTGTATAATGCTTTAAGTAATAAGGTAATTTTAACTATATTGAAATTTCCAATCCATGAACCTGCAATATCTTTCTATTTATTTGTACCTTCTTTGATTATTTTTAATATGGTCATATAGTTTTCCTTATTTATTTTCTTCACATGTTTCGTTCAATTTATCCCTTGATATTTTATACTTTTTGTTTCAATTGCTAAAGAAATTATTTTTTCTACTTCTTTTTCTAACTATTCATTATTAGAATATGGGAACACAATGGATTTTTGAACATTGATTTTTGTATCCAGAAACTTTGCTCTATTTGTCTATTGTTTCTAGTAGTGTTCTTGTGGAGTCTGTAGGATTTTCTAAGTAGAAAATCATGTCATCTGCAAATAGTTTCAATTTATATCTTTTATTTCTTTCTTTTGCCTGATTGCACTTGCTGAACCTCTAATGTTATATTGAATAACAGTGGCAATGTGGGAAGACTTCTCTTGTTACTCATCTTAGAGGAAAAGCTTTTAGTTTCTCACTATTAAGTATAATGATAGCTGATGTTTTGTCTTATATGGCCTTTACTATGTTAAAGTGCTTCCCTTCTATATGATATTGTTAAGTGTTTTGACCATAAATGGATGCTGTCGAAGGCTTTTTCTGCAACTATAGATATGATTATATGATTCTTATTTTGTAATTTGTTTATGTGGTGTATCATATTAATTGATTTGCATTTGTTGAACCATCCATGTGCCCCTGGAATAAAGCCCATTTGATCATGGTATATACTTTTTTAATATGTCTCTGTATTTGGTTCCCTAGTATCTTATTTAGAATTTTTGCATCTGCATTCCTGAAAGACATTGGTTTGTAGTTTTCTTTTTTTGTGTTTGTTATCTTTACCAGGTTGTGGTATCAGTGTAATATTGGTCTCATAAAATGATTTAGGAAGTACTGCCTTCTCTTCAACTTTTTGGAAGAGTTTGAGGACAGTAGATATTAAATCACCAAATGTTTGGTAGAATTCACTGGTGAAGCCATCTGGCTCTGGACTTTTACTTTCTGGAAGGTGTTTGATGATTGTTTCAATTTCCATATTGCTGATTGATCTATTTAGATTTTCCAGTTTTTCTTGATTCAATCTAGAAAAGCCATGTCTTTCTAAGAACTTGAGCAATTCTTGTAAGTTATTAAATTTAATGTTGTATAATTTTTCATAGTATTCTTGTATGATCCTTTGTATTTCTGCAGTATCTGTACCATTTATCCTCTTTCATTCTTGATTTTATTTATTTACATCATTTCTCTTTTTTCTTTAGTAAGTCTAACTAGGATTTTGTTAATTGTTTTAACCTTCTCAAAGAATGAGCTCTTTGTTACATTTATTTTTTTATTGTTTTTGTTTGTTTGTTTTCAATTTCGTTTAATTCTGCTCTAATTGTGATTATTACTTTCCTTCTGCTGATTGTAAGCTCCACTTGTTCTTCCTTTTCTCCTTTTCTAAGATGAAGCATCAGGTTGTTCATTTGACTTATTTTGTCTTTTTGAGATAGGCATGTAATGATATAAACTTTTCTCTTATGATCGCTTTTGACATGTCCCAAAAGTTTTGATGTGCTGTAATATCATTATCATTCATTTTTATGTATCACTTGATATCTCGTTTTATTTCTTCTCTGACCCAGTTATTCTTCAGTAGCATGTTGTTTAATCTTCATGTATTTGAAGTTCTTCCTGCTTTTTTTTTTTGCAGTTGATCTCCAGATTCAAAGCATTACGATCAGAGAATAAGGTTGATATGGTTTCAACCCTATTACATTTTCTGAGGCTATCTCTATGCCCCAGTATGTGGTCAATTTTTGAGAATGTTCCATGTGCACTAGAGAAAAAAATGTAAAGAGCTGCTTTGGGATGGAAGGCTCTGGAATATCACTTATGTCCAGTAGGTCTAATTTGTCAATTAAGGATGTTATTTCCTTAATTATTTTCTGTCTGAATGATCAGGCCATTTCATTTCTGATAGTGCTGTATCTAGATCCCCTGCTATAGGGTTTTGGTCCATTTCTCCTTTTATGTTCATTATAATTGCTTTACATATTTCGTGGCTCCCTGATTGGGAGCATATATATTAATAAATGTTATATCTTCTTGGTGCATAGTTCCCTTTATCATTATAAAGTGTCCCTCAGTATCTTTCTTTACCTTTTTTTTATTTTTATTTTCATGTAACCCTACTCCCGCTATTCTCTGAGTGACATTTGCTCGACATATCATTTTCCAGCCTTCGCTTTTGAGTCTATATTTGTCTTTGGAAATGAAATGTGTCTATTGAAGGCAGAATATAGTTGGGTTTTGTTTTTTAATCCAGTCTACAACTCTGTGCCTTTTTATTGGTGAGTTATTTCTATTTAAATTTAAGATGCTTATTGAAATGTGAGGTTTTTCTATAACCATTTAAAATGTTTTGCTTTCTGGTAGCTCAGTGTTTCCATTGCTTCCTTGTCCTTTTCTCTCTTTCTCTGTCTCTCTGTATTATTGTCACTATGTTTCTCTGTCTCTGTGTGTGAGTGTGTGTGAGTGTGAGTGTGAGTGTGTGTGTGTGTGTGTGTGTGTGTGTGTGTGTGTGTGTGTTTTGGTTTAGTTTCATTTTGTGGATTTTTCCTTTGGCCCTTCTTGTGTTATATACTTCAGTTCTGAATCTTTGGCATGTGGTTACCATTACAAATATATAAAGAATAGTTGTGTGTGTGTGTGTGTGTGTGTGTGTGTGTGTGTGTGTGTGTATGCATTTTCTTCTGCATGTGACTTATCTCCATTCCCTTTTGCAAATGTAGATCTGTGAACACTCCCCTTTTCTGCCATTATTGTCTCAATTTGTCCCTATTCTGAACATTCATTACTATCTTGCAATAGCGAATCACGTTTTATTGTTTAAGCTTTTAATGCCCTGTTCTTAGTAAAGGTTGAACTGTTCTGCTTCTATCTGCATGCTAGACATCTTACTCATGGCCATGTATCTTTTTTTTTTTTTTAGGCGAGCTGACCCTTTCAGTATTTCCTGTAATGCAGGCCTTGTAGTGGATATTCCCTACATTTTTTCTTTTGTTGTTGTTGTTGTTGTTTATGTCTGGAAATGTCTTTATTTCTAATGGAGAGCTTTGCTTGATACATTATTTTTGGGTGGTAGTTCCTTTCATTTAGTAGTATGACTATTTGATTCCACTCTGCTGTGTGGCTTGTAATGTTTGTGTTGGGAATCCGATGATCATCTAATGGGTTTTCCTTTATTGGGTACTGTCTTCTTTTTCCCTAGCTCCCCTGAGAATTCTTTGTCACTGATTTTTGATATTAATGCAATGTGTCTTGGGGTAAGTCTTTTTGGTTTGAGATAATTGGGTGTTTTGTTGACCTATTGAATTCAAAGTTTCAGCTCATTCCTTAGATTTGGGAAATTCTCATTAACCATTTGTCTAAAATGCTTTCTAATCCCTTCTACTTTTCCTCCCTTTCAAGAATGCCCATTATTTTCATGTTTCCTCTCTTGATGGTATGAGATAGTTCTTGTATTTCTTTTTAATTATTGTTTCTTCTTCAGTTTTCTCTTTTCTTTCTTCTGATTTATTTCTAGATTTCTGTCTTTGATATCACTAATCCTTTCTTCCATTTTGTTGACTCTATATCTTAAGCTTGATATTTCATTTTTTATCTTTCAGTATGTTTTTGGTCTCCAGAAGTTCTATTTAATTCTTTTTGAGTGTTTCTATCTCCTTGCTAAAGAACTCATTCTGCACATCTAGTTTGTTTGTTTGTTTGTTATAATTACTAAAATTGTTTAATGAATTGTTTGGGATCTCATTGAATTTTTTTATAAGTACTGTCCTGAATTCTTTGTAATTTAAGTCACACATTTCTATGTCTTTAAGCTTATTTTCTGAAGGTTTTTCTTTCTTTCTGAGCTGTATTGATTGTTCATGGTGTTTAATGGACTGTTTTCTGCCTAAGCATTAATGGAAGTGTATTCTGCTTTTGTTCCAGAAAGATTTATTGTATAAAGTTGTCTCTTTACCCTGTTGCTAAAATTGTGTTTTTCTTTCTGTTTTAAATTTTTATTCCCATGCTTTTGACAGTGGTAGCTCTTATGCACAGATTCCATGCACAGGCATGATGTGTATAGGTTAAGTGTCTTTTGTTGAGTTTTAGATATTCTGGTTATTGCTGTTTCAAGGGAAAGTCTCTGATGTAATCATATGTAAAGTTGTTTCAAGTAGAATGATTTCTCACCATTATTTATATCAATATTAAATTATCATTAAGCCTTCCACATGACATAGTTTCTGTAATTTTGAGACATTCTCATAGACAGTCTAATGGCTAGTAGGACAATATAATTATACCCTTTCTCATTGATAAAATAATATAAAAATTGCTTACAACCTTTGATAATAAAACTGGGGTTAGAATCTGTTAGTTTTCATATATTTAGCATAAGCCAACTAGAACAAGTTCAGAATTGAAACAGAAAAAGCCGGGTCTTCATGCATTTGCCTAAGTGATGTGACTTTGAAGATGGGAGGTTGACCCTTTGTCTACCGTATATGTTTGCTCTCCTTTGATTAAAATATATTTATTATTTTTCCTAATTACAACAGTATAGTTAATTGCAGAACTATGAAATAATGTAAAGAAGAAGTATTTTTTTTTCTTAGCTAACCTACCACCCAGAATAAACTAATTCAAATATTTGATTTTTTTTTTTTTTTTAGTCTTTTACTTTCCATAAGTGTGTCCATGTATTAGGATTGCAATATACACAGAGAAAGTGTTATCAGGACCTTTTCAGTCTTTGTCTTGTGAGAATTTCTACATGCCACTAAATATTCTTTGAAAATATAATTTTTGATGGCTACAAACTATTACCATTGTATACACATTCCACAATCTATTTTATATACACCTTTTCATTACACACTCAGTTTAATTGAGTTTAATGCAAATATATAGTTTTACATGTTTTCACATGAAACTCTGTCCCTAGTGCACATAGTCTCTTTTCTTCAGAGGGGTAAAAAGTCCCAAGACTCTAGGCAGGTGACAAACTATATATTGGTAGGTAGAGCATATTAACATAGTTGTAAATTTGAAGCATTTAGGTAGGACATATTCACTCATGTTTCATCACAATACCCACAACTCCTTATCATTTATTTGTTAACTTACTTTATCTGTCTTGTCTCTGAGAACATTTGTTTTTGGCTTCTGATAAAGCTATCAAATTGATCAAACATGCAATTATTTATTTCAGTAACTTTCTCCTCTACTAGTCTGTGAAAGCTTTAAAGACAGGGTCTCCAGCTAAATCCATCTTTGTATTTTATTTAACTCTTTTAACCAGGACAGAATCCCAGGAATGATTTTAAAAAATAGTCCCAATATTTGTAATAAGCCAAAAGTCACAATTAGATAGTAATGGGCATTTCATATAACTTGGGACCAGTGACCTTTTAAAACTGGTTTGTAATGATTTTTCTTGCATTCCACTGAGCTAGGGCAGACAAGCAACATGGATTCACTGCACTCCCACCATATATAATGTTTTGAGTTTGTTGATGGGGAGAACTTAAAAAAAAAGGAATGCCAGTAAAATAAAAGGAAGAAAGGAAAGACTTGTTAGTGATAAAAGTTCAAGCATTTAGAGATAAAGAGTGCTTTTCTGTTGTATCTCTAATCTGGCCAGAGAAGTAACCATTAAATGAATTTATGTACAAAACTAAATGTTATCAAGACTAACCTTTCTAAATTGAGAAGGCAAAAACCAATTTCTTTCTGAATTATGCGAACTTTAACTCCCTTTATAGTTCTGTTTTATCCAGTATTGTTAGGTAGCTAATTAGACAATGAGCAACAGGGGAACAAAGCAATAGAGCCTGAGTCTAGAGAAAGCCCAGAGAACACTGGCTTCTTAGAGAATCCCTCCGGTATCCCCAAAAGCAAAGGACAGGAGGGCCATAATCTACAGCTTATTTAATCCAGCCACAGAGGCCTGAACAGAAGTTTCTACCCTAATCTACTCACAATTTAATGTTCATTATACTGTCTTTATAACACTATGTTTATGCCTGGAAGTTCATGAATCTAATTATGACAGACTGAATTCTGGTAACCACATGAACGGTAAGCAAAGTTTTATACAGTTTCCAGCTATTAGTCAAGGTAACCTCACATAAGGATCATCTAAGACCTCCTATCATGACTCAGATATAAACAGACTTTCCTAATTCTGCATTGTCACAGCTCACTTAGCTGAAAATCCACTCCTCCCTTGGGGCACAGTCTGTCTCAACTTTTTAAATCCCAAATTCCATGGGGCTGCAACCTCCCTTAGCATGGTCCATCTCTTCCTAAAACGTATTTTCAATAAATCCTACTTTTTCTAAATCTCATTGACCTGTAATTCTTTGCTGTGTTGGTGGGGAAGAACAAAAAGACAACACACAACACCACCATCCTTCCCCGTGCCACTGAAGTGACACCAGATTTCACATCACCTCAGTAGTAACAGTATTTGTACAGAAGAAAATGTAGCTCTAAAAGTAAGAATGATAATCATCCACTGGCACCTTTTGAAATAGAATTGATGGAGACAGCATATATGCAGCCACCATACAGATATTCTTGAGCCCATCTTTTTTCTTACAGATTGCCAGTGAATCCAGCTGTACTCAGGCCTGGTGCGAAAACACACAGAAGACCAGATTTTACTTTAGGCAATTCAGCACTTTGTTGCACTAGCTTTCATCAGAGTTCTCTATAATAGAGAAAATTCTTTGAAGAGATCAAGAAATATGACCTAATTCATTCATAACCTTCATCACTAAATTATTACATTTCCCCATCCTTGGTCTCTGTAAAATCTAATGAAACCTTGCATAAGGAGAAACATTGTCAAATATAGAACTACATAGCAGTAGAAGTGAGAATTATCTTTTCAAATGTATCACTCTTGTTTCTCTCTCTAGATGTAATCTTCAGAAGAGCAAAAGCTCTATCTTCTTTTACTGGAGTTTCCTCCATCACTGAACCAAAAACACATTATGCAATAGGAATTTATACTGACTGTAGATTTAGCTTAGTAGAATGGAAGCAAGTCCATTACAAATCAATTTTTAGAGGTCTGTGGCTGCAAGTTGGACAAAATGCCAATATGTAACTACCTTTGTCTCTGGACTACATCAGGATTTTTCTTTTTTCATTCCTGGAATTTGATCCTTGTTAGAGTCACTAAATAACACACTAAATCCTAGTGCAATTTCAATTATTTCTCCTTGAATTTTAATTGTTCTGCTATTGGCCCTGTTTTTAAATGACCAAACATATTCAGATAGAAGACAATGGCTCTGACTACTGTCTTACCAAAAGCAAAATTGTGACAGCCTGCTGAAATGTGGTAAGGGTAAAGGTTAATTCAAACCGAAAACTAGACAAAGGCCTAGCTCCTGGAACCCTTAGCCACATTCTGTTTATCATGAAACTTGTAACAATGAGCTCATGCTAACTGCCTGAATGACTCTGCTTACCTGTGTGGCATGAGAAGCAATCAATTGTATATAAACTGAAAATTATTGCTTGGCTACCATCATGGGAACATAGGCTATTAACAATAAGCATTCTGCTTCTGTACACATGCTTGTATACCTGACCAGTGGGTTGACAGATAATGAATAGAAGAAAAGTAGATCTTTGTGTTCAGACAGAATGAAGGATGGGATTTAGGGCTTAAAAACCTTGAACTTCTCCATTTCAGGGCTGCTCCTGACAAGGACAACCTCCAGCTAATAAATAACCTTTGAGAGCATGCCCGGTTTGGTCTAGTTAATGTTGGCCATAACAAATTAAAGTAAGTATTCAACCCCTAACTTCCTCTTCTGTCTAGTCTTACTCAACCATGAAATAAGGCTAGTCCTGGTATAGTGCATCTAAGCACCAGTAGGAAAAAAGTCTCTGGCAGTTCATCCAAATTATAATTCCAATGTGTCTGGCCCTGAAGGGATCAGCTGGTGGCACAGATGATATCAGCACTTCCCTGAAGATTATCATGTTACACCTCTGCAATCCAAATGAATACTGCAATCTATATTCTATGGAGGGTGAAAAACTTCAGCAAGGAACTTGAAGGTGGAAAGAAAGGGAAAACTTTCAGAAAATTCCTTTAAAAAGTACATTTAGGCATGTCTAATTAGAATGACCTACAAGAAAATTCCTGGAACATATTTTTCAGCACTGTTAGTAAATTTTCAGAAGTTTTTGAGAGGATTACAATTGATTCTTTGGTCTCAATCCCAGGATTGAAATATTTGAGGGACTATCTTTTGGTTTATGTGGAACCATCAATCAAGGCCAAGCAGATGGAATCTAGACTTAGATAAATTTTACTTTGCCTGACTAGTGTTTTTACACACATGAATGTAATGCTATTTTGTGAGATATTCACTCTCCAGTTTTCTACACTAATGCTCTTGTCTCATACTCCAGCATATTCATGTAATTATGATACCTTCTTGCCCCCCCCCAAAAAAATCTAAGGTTCTTTCCAATTCTGATAGGTACACGATCATCAGTCTAGAGGAGTTAGTCTCAGAATAGCCTTCTAACATAGTGCTAGTTCATTGGAAGCCTGTGTTCATTTAACTACTTTTCAGGAATTACTTTCAACATGCTAAGGGAAGATGAATTGGAAATGTTGGAAGAGTAAGACATGGTGTCTACATATAGAGAAAAAATTTGATATGAGAGAAAAAATGGAGAAATATAATGTGTCTTAGTAACGATACATTTCTACTTGGTATTTTTGTCTATATTATTTTTTCCTAATGGAGAGTTGACAGTGAGTGAGGACATGGCTCTAGTTGTAAGCTTTTCTAGTCTCTTATTTTTGCTTTGTTACTCATAGAACCTAAAAACGTGGTTTAAGTGACTTGACTTCCTATGGTTACTTGTCCTCAAATACTCTAGATTCTGGAAATGTGAGAATAGTTATAATTGATCAAAATTACCACAGAATTACTGCATAACTCAGATAATCAAAGGATAAAAATAATGTCTAAAATCCATGAGTAAAATAAACTCACCTCTGATGAGAGTAAAGAAGTTTCCATAGAAACTTTTCTGCTTGCTATGGCAGTGACTCTACATACCCAGTGATTTGATCCTCATAAAAGGCTTGACAAATTTGAAGTTCTTCAGTGGAGCTTGATGCACAATCAAATACAGAGATGTATGTACAAGTTCTTTTATATGAATAAAGATAATTCCCACAAACTGGAAAATAGGTGTACCCCTGGCTCTCACCTTTGTTTTTATCTTTCATTTTTTTATTGAAGAAAAAATGGTATATGACATTATATAAATTTCAGGCATACAAAATTTTAATTTGACATCTATATACACGCCAAAATGATTGCCACCAAAAATCTGGTTACCAACTTTTGCCATACAATTGACTCTTTTTCCCCATGTTTTCCCCTCTAACTCTCTTCCCCTCTGGTAACTAATCTGTTCTCTGTACCTATGTGTCTTTTGTTGTTGTTGTTGTTGTCGTTGTTGTTGTTGTTGTTGTTGTTTGTTTTTGTTTTAGGTTCTGCATGTGAATGAAATCATACAGTATTTTATCTCCTTCTATCTGACTATTTTATTATAATTTCCTCAAGCTCTATCCAAGTTGTCACAAATGGCTTAACACTTTTTTATAGTCTGAAGTCTTATACATGGACAGAGAAAACAGTGAATAATGTAGATTATAAGATTTAAGGAGCACCAGAAAAGTGACCTAGCTCCAAAAGTTTAATTTTCAGTATATTGGGTTATACCAGAACAACCCTAATATCATAATTTTATAGTGCTAGAAATTTCACTGTTTGAAATTAATTTTTAGACGTCTATATTCTGAATTAACTGAGCTTATTATTTCTCAGATGGCCCTGAAGTACTTAGAGTAGAACACTGGTAACCTAGGGGAAGAGGTAAGTTTGAAAACGTTTCAGAATTATTTAGATGCAGTGCCTTTTAATCCTGGTTACATGTAAGACTTACCCAAGGTGACTTAAAAAAATATCGGTGCTTGGGAATGAATTCTCAGATATTCCAATTTAATTTATATTAATTTGGGTCATGTAAACATTTTTTAAAACACCCCATTTATTTTAACAGTCAGTTGTAGTTGAAAACTACTAGAAAGTCTCAGCTCTAAGTTGACTTAGAGCTATTCAATTAAAAGTCAGTGACATTGAGATCTATTGTTTCCTGTTAATTCTCATGCCTAAATTGAACCAACCTGGAGTGATGACAAGTTCCAGTTTCAGCTAGATATACTGTGCTTATTTCATTAGAATAGGCATCCAAAGTTTACTTTCTTTGAGTCAAGTTTTCACATGTTTTCCATGTGACTTCTCAGATTTATAGTCTATGAAGCAAGTGCCAATAGATTATCTAATTTAATATTCACAAAAAGTCTATATAAGATGTACATTATTATCCTCATATTATTTTTTTGTGAATAAAACTAAAGTTAAGAAAGATAAAGAGAATATCAGAGAATCACAAAACCAGTTAATGAGATTTGTGATTTAAATTGAAGAAAGGAAAAGAATGACCAGTATGTGGAGTCATAAAATGTATACTTTTATTTATTCATTACAAAACAATAACAAAAAATTTTATTCAAACATCAATTAAAGGTGGTACCAGTGTAGAGTAATTTAGAATACAGTAGGATAGTTAGCTTTCCAAAGTATGTTTTTTATTATTCTTCTGTTTCAGAAGTTGAAATTCTCACCACTAGATATTAACAAAATTTTAGAACCCTATACCTTAAGGTGAAGAAGTGTTTTTTGTTTGTTTTTGTTTTCAGTATTCACTTGTTTATCCAAATAACTGGTTACAAATTTGTTATTAATAATAAATATTTATTCTAATTGTTATTGTTAGTTAGTTGAATAGTTAATATACTCGATAAAATAATTGCTTTTTATACATCAGAACATATTCAAGGCTTTCTCTATTACAAAAACATAATAATATACCACCTCACACCTGTTAGAATGGCTATAATTGACAAGGAAAATAATAACAAGTGTTGGAGTGGTGAGGAAACCCTTATATACATCTGGTATATAAATTGGTCTAGCCACTATAGGAAATAACATGAAGTTTCCTCAAAATATTAAAAATAAAATCACCATATAATCCAGCAATTCCTCTTCTGTGTATCTACCCCAAAATTATGAAAACATTTGTTCATAAAGATATATGAACCCTGATGTTTATTGCAGCATTATTTACAGTGGACAAGACATGAAAACTACCAATATATCCTAAGATAGATAACTGGATCATGAAGAAATGGTACATATATACAATGGAATATTACTCAGTTATAAGAAAAGATGAAATGCTGCCATTTGCAACAACATTGGATGGATATTGAGATGATCATGCTAAGCAAAGTAAATAGATATAAAAAGTTAAAAACCATATGATTTTTCTCACATGTGAGATGTAAAACTGAAAACAACAAATGAACAAGACAAACAAAAATTCATAGACACAGATAACAGTTTAGTGGTTACCAAAGGGAAAGGGAAGAGGTGGATAAGGGTAAAGGGGATCAAATAGATGGTGACAAAGGAGATTTGTTTGGGTGTTGAACACACAATACAATATGCAAATGAGATATTATTGAATTGTGCACTTGAAACCTATATAATTTTATTAGCTGATGTCATAAATAAATTAAATTAAAAATGTCACTTGTGTTTTTATTTCTACATTTTCCTTGAGTCATAAATTAGGATTTGAGTAACACAAATGTATGAGTGCTAGTAAAAAATATGCACCATGAATTAGAGAAAAAAATTCCTTCAAGATCTTCTATTCTAATGATTCTCATCTGGGAATATGTGTGTAGCAGGAAGCAAATCCCAGGAGTGGGGGTGTTTCCGATTACCTGCTTAATTTTTACCTCCCTTCATGATGTTATGTACTCTTTCTCTCACTGAGACATGACAACCTCCTTTGAAAATAGCCAGTATGGGAAAACATATTTGGGTGAAGCCAAAAGCATGGCAGAGTGAGGGATCTCCCCAGGTCTCTCACATTGAAGTAACAATAAAACAAACATCTAAAAATTTAAAAACTAAAACCCAACTTGCACACAAGCACATCTGAGTGATCTGCACATAAGAGCTTCAAATGGTTGGAACTGCAGCAGTCTGGGGCAGAAGGAGGAAAATTGGGAGGAACAAGGAAGCTTCCATACATAGCCAAAGCTCATGCAAAAGAAGGAGGAAGGGGAAATTTTTTGGCTGGTTCCCCCAACAGCCCTGACTGAGTGATCAACGTGCTCCACACAGCATAGCCTAGGTATCAGTGGAAAGTGTGGAATGGGAACTAAGTACAGATGGGCAACAGCTGTGTCTTAGTAGCCACAATTGCAAAACAAGAGGCTGACACCAAACCTTGTAGCAACCCTCATCCACCAACCCAGAGCACACCATCCTTACTCCCCACATCCTCCCATACATAACACCATGAAGCCCCATGGGAATTTGTGCACTGGTACTGAAACAAAAAATCACAACTGGTAGCATAGACAGGGGCTGGCACTGAAGGTGGCTGACCACATTTTGAATATTAAGTATATCAGACAGAGAAAGAGAAAAAAAATATTTGCCTCAAAACAAAGATCCAAGAGTCTTGGATGCCACCTAATGAAGTTAATAATAATAATTTAAAATTTCCTTTATTTTCAACATCCTAAAAAGAGACTTCTATACAATAAATCTTTTTTCTGAAAATAAATAAATAAATAAATAAATACATAATCAATAAAACAAGGT
This sequence comes from Cynopterus sphinx, assembly GCA_030015415.1. Classification (NCBI taxonomy): domain Eukaryota; kingdom Metazoa; phylum Chordata; class Mammalia; order Chiroptera; family Pteropodidae; genus Cynopterus; species Cynopterus sphinx. The sequence goes on from CM057388.1 coordinate 44,316,568, forward strand.
ATTCTCCCATTAATGCCTATGCAAAGAAATAGTCCCAAAGACACCATAAATTCCAAGGAAACAAGACATCTCAGAAAGAAAAATAAATATCTCTAGCAAATAAGCTTAAAGACAAAGAATTGTGTGATTTAAATGACAGAGAATTCAGGTTTGTAGTCCTTTAAAAATTCAATGAGATGCAAGAAATTTCTGAACAAAAATTCCAAGAAATTAGAAATAAAATAAGCCAACAAAATCAATATTTTAAAAGGAGATTGAAACCCTGAAAAAATAACCAAATAGAATTTCTGGAGATGAGCAAATTAAAAGAGATGAAGAATAAAATAGCAATCTTAGAAAATAGAGCTGACCATATGGAGGAAAGAATCGAAGACAGAAATATGGAATGGTGCAGAAAGAAAAAGCGCAAAACCTGAGAATGAATGACAAATAAAAATAAAAGAGCTACACAAGAAACATCTGCCACCATCAGAAAAATCAACATTAGAATAATGGATATACCAGAAAAAGAAGGAGAAGGGAACAGAGGACATTTTCAAACAAATAGCTGATAAGAATTTCCCAAATCTAAGGAATGAGCTGGATCCTCAATTCTAAGAATTTAGCAGAACACCCAATAACTCAACCCAAAAAAGCCTCTCTAAGAAACATTAGTTAAAATTGTCAAAAATTAATGACAATGAAAGAATTCCCAAGGCAGCCAGGGAAAAGAAGACAGTAACCTATAAAAAGAAGACAGGAAACCAACTTGACTATTTTGGGGCCCAAATGTTCAAACTATTAAATTAAAGGAATTACCAGCCAAGAATAATGTATCCAGCAAACCTCTCCTATAGATATAAAAAAGAAATAAAAACACTTAGAAACAAATGAAAGTTGAGGAAAGGTAACAACTATAGATTCAAATTCAAAAGGTGAAAAATGATAATCCAAGTAAATAGTATTCAGAAGAAAAAAGTGGATTTGGCTGTACTCGTATCTGGAGAAATATATTTCAAGATAAGAAAAGGTAAAGTGAGATACTGAGGAACACTTCATAATGTTAAAGGGATACATTAAGAAGACCTAAAACTTATTATTACCTGTGTTCCTAATCAGGGAGCTCCAAAATATATAAAGCAATTGCTAACAGAACTAAAAGTAGAAAATGACCAAAATACCATCAGTAGGGAACCAAAATACCCCACTGTCAGATATGGACAGACCATCCAAACAGAAAATCAATAAGGAAATAACATCCTTAAATGACACATTAGACCAATTGAACATAAGTGACATTTACAGAGCCTTTCAGCCCCAAAGAGCTGTTTATACATTCTTCTCTAGGGTACATGGAGCATTCTCAAAGATTGATCATGTGCTGGGACACAGAGTTAGCCTCAACAAATATAACAGGACTGAAGTCATACCAACCATATTCTCTGATCATAATGTTTTGAACTTGGAGATCAACTGTAAACAAAGTGACACTAATTACAAACATGTGATTAAACAACATGATATTAAAAAAATAACTGGGTCATAAAAGAAATAAGAGAGATTAAGAGATACATAGAAACTAATGGGAATGAAAGTATAACATCAAAACTATGGGACACAGCAAAAGTAGAAATAAGAGTAAGTTCATCACTACAGGCCTATGTAAAAAAAATGAGGATGAGACCAAAAAAACAACCTAATGCAACATCTTAAAAAATTAGACAAAGAAGAACAGATGAAGCTCACACTCATCAGAAGGAAAAAAATATTCAAAATCAGAGCAGAATTAAATAAAATTGAGAACAAAAAGACAATAGAAAAAATTAATGCAATAAAGAACTGGTTATTTTAGAAGATTAATAAAATTGACAAAACCCTGAATAGATTTACTAAAGAAAAAAAGAGATCTCTACAACCTTGTGAATGTCATGACTATGAGAATCATTGATTTTCAGAGCTGGAAGTGTGGGGGCTCATCTCTCAGGTTTTCCTGTCTCCTTTTCAATTTGGACATACCCACCATCTTCATTGAGAGGCAGGATGTCAGAAACATCGGAAAGTGAGAGACATCCACAGATCTCTCTCCTTAAAACAACAATAAGCTGAACATCTAAAGCTCAACAACAACAAAAAAACACTCAAATTGAACACCAGCATGTCTGAATGTGGGATCTATACATAAGAGCTCCCACAGGTCAGAAACCTGGGTGTCAGGCGGTGGACAGGGAAAAACAAAGAAGCTCTCACATTCAGAGCTTCCTGTAGGAGGAGGGTGGAGAAGAGTATCTGAGGTGGGTTCCCTGAACAGCCCTACCTGGGAGAGCTGTTAGTTCCACATGGCCGGCGTCAGTGTCCAGGCATCAGGGCAGAAAGCAGAGAAGTGGAGATGGCAGAGAAACAACAGGTGATTACTACAAGCTGCAGTTGCAAAACATGAGGCTGGGCCACAGCCTCTATCCCCAAACTATGAAGACCCCTCCCCTCCATCCTCCAAGACTGAACACCATGGAGCACCAGGGAAATCTGAGCAAATGATACTGAAAATATCACGAATACTGACAGGGACTGAGACTAAGGATATCAAGTATAATTGAATATGAGAAAACTAAAAGGCATTCTTAAGACTATATAAATCATAGACCCAAGAGGCTTAGTTGCCACCTACTGGAAACACAAATAAAAATGCCTTCTTTGAAACAGGCTAAAGAGAGACCTTAATACGATAAATTTCTCTCTGGAACAAAAGCAGAGTACACTTCCATTAATGTTCAGGCAGAGAAAAAGTCCATTAAACACCATGAATAACCAAGGTGACAAGCGATCTCAGAAAGCGAAAAATCTCCAGAAAATAAGCTTGCAGACAAAAAACTATGCAACTTAAATGACAGAGAATTAAGAACGGTACTTCTGGGGAAAAAAAAAAAAACTCAATAAAATCCAAAACAATTCATATCAAAAATTTCAGGAATTAAAAAAAAAAAAAAACAATGCACAGAATGAGTTCTTTATCAAGGAGATTGAAACCTTCAAAAAAAAAACTAAATAGAACTTTTAAAGATCAAGAACACACTGAAAGAGATGAAAAATGAAACAGCAAGCTTCGGAAATAGAGACAAACCAAATGAAGGAAAAGATCAGTGATATCAAAGACAGAAATTTAGAAATAAATAAGAAGAAAGAAGAAAGAAACTGAAGAATGAAGAATAATGAATGAGAAATACAAGAACTAGCTAATACCATCAGGAGAGGAAACAAAAATAATGGGCATTCTCAAAGGGCAGGAAAAGGAGCATGGATTAGAAAGCATTTTCAGACAAATAGTTTATGACAATTTCCCAAATCTAAGGAATGAGCTGGAGCTTGAAATTTAAGGAGTCAACAGAACATCTAATCATCTCAACCCAAAAAGGCCTTCTCCAGGACACATGATATTAAAATTATTGAAAATCAATGACAAAGAAAGAATTCTCAGGGCAATCAGAGAAAACAAGACAGTAACCTATAAAAGAAAACTCATTACATTAGCATCGTACTTCTCAGCAGAAACCTTACAAGCCTAAAGGAGTGAAACCAAATATCCAAACTATTAAATAAAAAGATCTACTATCCAAGTATAATGTATCCAGAAAAGCTCTTCTTTAGATAAGAAGGGGAAAACAGACATTTTCAGACATTCAGAAATTGAGGGAATTCTCCATTACGAGGCCTGCATTATAGAAAATACTGAAAGGGTTGAGCTTACTTAAAACAATATGACAAAATATCTATATCTATCTATTTGTGTGTGTATGTATGTATACATACATACATACATACATACACACACATATATATAATATTATATATGTATGTATGTATGTGTGTGTGTGTGTGTGTGTGTGTATATATATATATATATATATATATATATATATATATATATATATATATTTAGGAATAAGGTGACTACCAGTCATATAAAAGTAGAGGTATATAACCTTTATTAAGAATAAGCCATCATAAGCCTGAACAATAAGAAGAGATTTGCTACAGCAAGATAGTAATGAACTTTCAGCACACATGGGACAAGTTGAGACAACAATGACAGAAAAGGGGAGAATTTAAAGTTCCAAATTTGGAAATAGAAATAGAGATAAGACTTGTGCAGAAGAAAATAAATGATTGTATGATTGTGTGTGTGTATACATATATATCCATATACATACATATATACATACATATATGTGTGTGTATATATATATATATATATGTATATGTATATACCTATATATACACACACACACTATCCTTTACATATTTGTAGTGGTAACCACATGCTAAAGATTCAGAACTTAAGTATATAACAAAATCAGAAGGACGAGAGGAAAAATCCACAAAATGCAAGCAAAATAATAATAATAATAATAATAATAATAGTAGTAGTAGTAGTAGTAGTAGTAGTAGTAGTAGTAAATACAGACACACAAAAACAAAGAAGCAAAGGAAACACCAAACTACCAGAAAGGAAAAGATAAAATGATTATAAAAAAACTATATATGTCAATAATCACCCTAAACATAAATTGACTGAACTCACCCATTAAAAGGCAGAGTTGCAGAATGGATAAAAAAAAAAACCCAACCATATGCTGCCTCCTGGAAACAAATGTCAGTTCCAAAGATAAATATAGACTTAAAATGGAAGGGTGGAAAATCATATTTCAAGCCAATAATATTCAGGGAAATGCAGAAGTAGCAGTACTAATTTTGAGCAAAATAGACTTAAAAAAATGTTAAGGAATGATACTGAGGGACACTTCATAATGAAAAAGGGAATCATGCACCAAGAAGACATAACACACATTAATATCTATGCTCCCAATGAAAGGCAAGGGAAGTCTAAGCAAAAATAAATGAATAAGACTACATCAAACTAAGAAGCTTCTGCACAGCAAAAGAAACCATTAACAAGGTAAAGAGAGAACCATTCAAATTAGAAACTATATTTGCAAGCAATGCCTCTGATAAAGGCCTAAAATCCAAAATACACAAAGGACTCATACAACTCAATAACAACAACAAGAACAACAAAAGAGCAAATGATTCAATCAAAAAACAGGCAAAGGACCCAAACAGACATTTCTCCCAAAAACACATACAAATGGCTTACAGACTTATGAAATGATGCTCAACCTCATTAGGTATTATGGAAATACAACTCTAAACTACAATGAGATCTCACACCTGTTATAATGTCATCAGTAGTACAAGGTTGTGGTGAAAAAGGAATCCTCATACACTGCTGGTGAGACTGCAAATTGATGCACACACTATGGAAAACAGTATGGAGGTAAACCAAAAAAGTAGGAACTGAACTACCTACTATATGATACAGCAACTTCTCTTCTGGGTGTTTTCAAAAAAAAAAATGAAAATAATGATCTGAAAAGATATAGGCATCCTGGTATTTATAGCAGCATTGTTTATGATGACCAGGACATGGGAGCAACCAAAATGTTTTCAATAGATGATTGGATAAAGAAGCTGTGGCACATATGTACAATGAAATATTGCTCAGCCATAAGAAGAGATAAAATACTGCCATTTGTGATAACATGAATAGATCCTGATATAATCATGCTAAGCAAAATAAATCAGACAGAAAAAAATTGAAAACCACGTGATATAACTCTTATGTGGGATGTAAATCTAAAAGCAAGAAACTAACATGGACAGTAGACTAGTGGTTACCAGGGGAAAGGGAGAGGGAGAGGTAGATGGCTAAAAGGAGACAAATATGTGGTGATGGAAGGAACTCTAACTATGGTTGATGAACACAATACAATATATATATATATGACATACTGCTGTATTATACACTCAAAACTTATTGGATTTTGTTGATCAATGCCAATGCAATAATTTTTTAAATAATAATAAAAGCAAACAGTAATTAATCTAAAATATAAATAAAATATTTATACTTTGTGCAAAATAAACTACATGTGTAGATGCTAAAAATGAAAAACACCAACAACAACAAAAAATCAATGAGATTCAATTTACTGTTGGGATTGAGGCCTTACCCAAAGCCTTAAAGCAATTTAATGGCACACAGTTCAGAACACCTGCAGGTTTATTTTTACTATATTGTGTTGTATTAAGACACAAATTACCATGAGAGATGTTATTACATTTCATATATGAAAGTTAGGATCAACTTGAATAAATTACTTTAGGTACAGAAGACAGGAAAACAACTTTCCAATATGAAGGTATGCTTAGGAAGAGTAGTAACAAGTGATTAATGGAATGAATGAGCAAAGAAATCTAAGACAAGCTTCCCATACTTCTCCATCTTGCCTGGAATCTTATAAGCATTCAGGTGTGAATTTTGACCTGTTACTTAACATTAGTTGGAGGTACACCCACATCCACTTTCATATACTCTTAAAATAACAAGGGAAAATATAATATATATATATATATATATATATATATATATATATATATATAAAATATAATTTTAAAAATATATTTTAATAGTGAAATTATAGATAGATATTCTTTGAAATCAATAATACAAGGGCATTGTAATTTTAAAAGTAAAGTAATTCACTTGGTGCTTAAAAGTACTTCTTTTCAAAAAGCTATCAGATCTCAGAGTTAATCTTTGTTTTAGTCAAAGGGGATGGCAACAGTTATATAAAATACTTTTGTTTTTAATGAGTTAAAGAGTTAAATGAATAAGGTATCTCGTAAAAATGCATGCAATGGTAGTGCTTATTTTACTGTTTCCCTGAGTTACAGAACACTTGTTCCTTCCTTTGTAAATGTCCTTATGTTTATGATTTAATATTTAAATGTATGGGTTGCTCTTTCCTATATATGACTTAAGCAGGGTAAGCCACTTTGAGGTTGCATATGACTGGAATGTAGTAAAGGTAGATGTCTTCCTTGCACATGAGAAAGAGTTAGATAATTAAAATAGAAATACTATTGAACACTGCTTCAGTGTATCTAGTCTGGCAAGTAGCCCAAAGAGTGCCTTTCTATATAGTCAGCATTTAATAAGTGCAGTTCCTTACAAAAAGTAAATACATAATCTCTTTCAAAATTGTAAGCTAAGTACATCATGCTTATTGTGTCCAAAATGGGTTTTCCAAATTATTTCCTAGATTTGAGAATGGTACCAACTTCCTGTACTGATAACCTGAAGCGCTGATTTTCTGAGGTAAAAATAGTGACTGGTCATTTCAAGGATTATTGTTTTTCCTCCAATAGCTTTGAGTTTTCCATTTGTCTAGTTCTATTCCTTTTGTGCCCATCTCCATTTTACATCTAGAATATTGTTAGATATTCTGTAGATGCTGAGTAAAAATTTACTGACTGAGGAGTGTAATAAAGAAAGGAATAAAAGAAAAGAATAAAGAAAGTGAGGGAGGGAGGAAAAAAGAAAAAAAAATGAAAATGAGAAGGAAATGGCAAATTCCCTTTTGTACTATAAATTATTAAAATTGTTATCAGTTGTTATACATAATAATTATGTAGCAATTTGGAAAAAGTTTTACTATACTGAAATAATATTTTTAAAAAATAAGAAAAAACTGAAGTTATAACAATGAAAAATAATTAACAGACAATGGTATAAAAGAAATTTTGAAATCTATATTTGATAATTTTCTATATCTAAAATATGTAAGAAACTAATATAATTCAATACCAAAAAACTATTAATTCTATTTAGAAATGGGCAAAGGTCCTGCTTAGACATTTTTCCAATAAAGACACAGCAACATGTACATAAAAAGATGCTCTGTATCACTAATAATCAAGGAAATTAAAATCAAAACAAATGAAATATCATTTTGACTATTATCAAAAATGCAAGAGATAACAAGTGCTGAAGGGGATGTGAAGAAAAGAGAATTCTTGTGAACTGTGGGTGAGAATGTAAATCAATATAGCCACTATGGAAAATGGTAAGGGTGTTTCTCAAAACAATTTAAAAAATAACGCTACTATATGATTTAGCAATCCCACTCTGAATATGTATCCAAATAGAATGAAACCACTACCTCCAAGATATATATTTAACCACAATATTTATTTTAGTATTGTACTCTATAGACAAGACATAAAATCAATCTAAGTTTTCATGGATGGATGAACCAATAAAGAAAACATAAGATAGATTTTTTTTGTAAGTTTCAGGTATACAGTACATTGGTTAGACATTTATATAGTTTATAAAATGTTCCTTCTAATTGTTTCTTCTCTCCTTTGGTTTTGCACTTAGCCAATATATTAATGCTAACTGCATTCCCTATACCATGTTCCATATCCCTGTGACCATCTATCAACTACTAATTTGTACTTCCTTAACCCTTCACCTCATTCTCTCAGTGGATTTCATTTTTTTCATTTTTTATTAGTTCAATAATATTTCATTGTATGTAAGAACCATAACTTCTTCATTCAGTTGTCTGTTGATGGGCATTTAGGTCACTTCCATATCTTGTCTATTGTAAATTGTGCTTCCATAAATATTGTGATGCATAGATCTTTATAAATTATTATTTTGGTTTTCTTTGGATAAATACCCAGAAGTGCAATTTCTGGGTCCAATGTATATCCATTTTTAATTTTTGAAAAACCTCCAGACTGTTTTCCATAGCGACTATACCAATTTGCAATTCTACCAACAATGTATGAGGGTTCTCTTTGTTCTGAATTCTCATCAACACTTCTTCTTTGATTTATTGATGATAGCCATACTGAAAGGTGTTAGGTGATATCTCCTGTGGTTTTAATTTGTATTTCTCTGATGATTAGTGACCTTGAGCATATTTTCATATGTCTATTGGCCATCTGCATTTCCTCTTTGGAGAAGTATCTGTTCTGGTCTTCTGCCCATTTTTTAATTGGTTTGTTTTTTTTTTCCTTGTCGAGTTATATGCTTTCTTTATACATTTTGAATATTAACCTCTTATCAGATGTATCATTAGAGAATATCTTCTCCCAATCAGTCAGTTGACTTTTTTTTTTTGTTGATGTTTCTTTGACTGAACAAAAACTTTTTAGTTTAATATAGTTCCATCTGTTTAGTTTTTATTCTGTTTCCCTTGGTTGTGGAGATATTTCTGAAGAGAAATTAATGCTGGTAATATCAGAGATGCTGCCTATGTATTCTAGAAGTTTTATTGTTTTAGGTCTTACATTTAAGTATTTAATCCATTTTATGTTTATTCTTGTATATGGTGTAAGAAGATGGACAAGTTTCTTTCTTCTTTTTTTTTGCATGTATCTGTCCAATTTTCCCAACATCATTTATTGTAGAGATTGTCTTTACAACATTATAGAGTTTTGCCTCCTTTGTCATATATTAACTGAGTGTATAGGCATGGATTTATTTTGGGGTTCTCTTTTCTGTTCTACTGATCAATGTATCTGTTTGTATGCCAGTACCATGCTGTTTTGATTACTATAGCTTTGTAGTATAGTTTGATATCAAGTAGTGTGATACCTTCAACTTTGTTCTTTATTGAGATTGCCATGGCTATTCGGGGTCTTTTATGGCTTCATATAAATTTTAATATTATTTGTTCAAGTTCTCTAAAAAGTGCCATTGGTATTTTGATAGAAATTCCATTGAATCTATAGATTGCTTTGGGTGGTATGGCCATTTGAATGATGGTGATTCTTCCTTACCCATGAGTTTGGTGTATGCTTCCATTTATTTGTATCTTCTTCAATTTCTTTTATCAATTTTCTGAGAACAAGCTTTTTACCTCCTTTCTTAATTTGATTCCCAGGTATTTTGTAGTTCCAATGCAATCGTAAGTGAGATTGTTTCTTAATTTCTCTTTCTATAAGTTCATCATTGGTATATAAAAATGCCACTGAAGTCTGAATATTTTTTTGTAACCTGCTACTTTAGTGAATTCATTGATCAGTGCTAACAGTCTTTTGGTAGAATTTTTAGGATTCTCTCTATATGGTATCATGTCATTGGCAAATAGCGAGACTTTTACTTCTTCCTTTCCAATTTGATACCTTTATTTCTCTTCCTATCCCTATTGCTGTGGCTTAGGCTTCCAACACAATATTGAAGAGGTGTGGGGAACGTGAGCATCCTTGTCTTGTCTCTTATCTGAAAGAAATTGCTTTTAGCCTTTTCCCATTGAGTATGATGTTAGCTATAGGTTTGTCATATATAGCCTTTATATTGTTGAGGCATGATCCCTCTATTCCTACTTTGCTGAGAGTTTTTATCATAAATGGATGCTGGATTTTGTCAAGCACTTTTCTCCTTCTATCAATATGATCGTATGGCTTTATCTTAGTTTTGTTAATATGGTGTATCATATTAATTGATTTGCAGATATTGTACCAACCCTGCACCCCAGGAATAAATCCAACTTGATCATGGTGTATGATACTTTTAATGTATTGCTGAATTCAGTTTGCTAATATTTTGTTGAGGATTTTTGCATCAATGTTCATAAGGGATATCGGCCTATAATTTTTTATTTATAATGTTTTTGTCTGAGTTTGGAATAAAGGTAATGGTGGCCTCGTAAAAAGAGTTAGGGAACATTTTCTCATCTTGAATGTTTTGGTATAGCTTGAGAATAGGTATTAAGTCTTTGAATGTTTGGTTAACTTTGCCTATGAAGCTATCCAGTCCAGGAATTTTTTATTTTAGTAGAAGTTTGATTAATGATTTGATCTCATTAGTAATAATCAGTTGCTTCAGGTTTTCTGCTTCTTCTTTACTCATTTTGGCAAATTGTATTTTTCTAGGAATGTGTCCATTTCTTCCAGTTTGTCCAATTTTTTAGCCTATAATTGCTTATAGCATTTTCTTACAATCCTTTGCATTTCTGTGGAGTCCATAGTTAATTCTCCTCTTTCATTTTTGATTTTATTTATTTGAGCCCTCTCTCTTTTTTCCTCCATGAGTCTGGCTGAGGTCTGTCAATTTTGTTTATCTTTTGAAAGAACCAAATCTTAGTTTTGTTGATCTTTTGTATTGTTTTTCTGGACTCCATTTTGTTTATTTCCACTCTTGTCTTTATTATTTCCTTCCTTCTATATATTTTAGGCTTTAATTACTGTTCTTTTTCTAGTTCTTTTAAATGGAATGTTAGATTGATTATTCGAGTTTTTTCACATTTCCTATATTGCTATGAATTTCTCTCTTAGAACTGCTCTCACTGTGTCCCATAGATTTTGAATGATTGTGTTTTCATTTTCATTTGCCTCTCATTATTTATTGATTTCTTTCTTGATCTCATTAATAACCCATTTATTGTGTAGTAGCATGTTATTTATCCTCCATGTGTTTGAGAATTTTCCAATTTTTTTGTTGTTTATTTCTAGCTTCATAACATTGTGATTAGAGAAAACAGTTGATATGCTTTCAATCTTTTTAAATTTATTGAGACTTGTTTTGTGGCCTAACATGTGGTTTATCCTGAAAAATGTTCTATGTGCACTTGAGAAAAATGTGTATTTTCCTGCTTTGGGGTAAAATGCTCTGAAAATATATATTAAATCCATCTGGTCTAGTGTGTCTTTTAGGACCATTGTTTCTTTGTTGATTCTTTGCCTGGAAGATCCGTCCATTGGTGTCAGTGGGGTGGTGATGTCTCTTACTGTGAGTGTGTTGCTGTTGCTTTCTCCTTTTATGTCAGTGAATAATTGCTTTATGTATGTAGGTGCCCTTATGTTGGCGCATATATGTTTAATAGGTTGATGTCTTCTTGATTTATTGATCCCTTTAATATTGTGCAATGCCCTTCTCTGTCTCTTACTATAGCCTTTGCATTAAAGTTTCTTTTTATCTGCTATAAGTATCACTACCCAGGCTTTTTTTTCCTTTTCCATTTTCGTGAAATATATTTTCCTATCCATTTCCTTTCAGTCTTTGAGTGCCATTTGATCTGAAGTGGGTCACTTGTAGACTCCATATGAATGGGTCTTATTTTCTTATCCATTTGACTCCCCTACATCTTTTGATTAGAGCATTTAATCTATTGTACATTAAAGTGATTACTGATAGGTACATAGTTACTGCTATTTTATTATTCATATTTCTTATTTCTAATTTTCTTTTTTACCCCTTCTCTTTTTACAGAAGTCTCTTTAACATTTCCTGTAATAGTGGCTTATTGATGATGAATTCTTTAAGATTTTTCCTGCCTGTGAAGATCTTTATCTCACCTTCCATTTTAATTGAAAGCCTTGCCAAATAGAGTATTTGTGGTTGTAGATTCTTTTTTTTTTCATATCTTTGAATATTTGTTGACAGTCCCTTCTTGCCTGTGAAGTTTCCATTGAAAAATCAACAGGCATTCTGATGGGTGTATACTTGTAAGCAAGTAGCTGTCTTTTTATTGCTGATTTTAAAATTCTCTCTTTGTCTTTGTTCTTTGGCATTTAAATTATGATGTGTCCTGGTGTGGGTCTGTTTGAACTCCTCTTGTTCGGGACTCTTTGTGCTTCCTGATCTGATATGTCTAATTCTCTTGCCAGGTTAGGGAAGTTTTCTGTCATTATTTCTTCAGATAGATTCTCAATCTCTTGCTCTCCCTCCTCTCCTTAAGGTACTCTATGATCCAGATATCATTATGCTTCATGCTGTCCCAGAGGTCTTTTAAACTGTCCTCATTGTTTTAAATACTTTTTTATTTTTGTTGTTCTGATTGGGTGTATTCTGATACTTTGTTTTCCAGTTTGCTGATTCAGTCTTCTGCTTCATCCAATCTAGTGTTGAATCCTTCTAGTGTATTCTTCATTTCAATTATTGTATTCTTCATTTCTGTCTGGTTATTTTTTATGGTTTCTGTGTCCTTTTTCATGCTTGCTATCTCTCTGTTGAGATTTTCATTGTGTTCATTCATTCTCTCCCTAAGTTTTTTGAGCATCCTTATAACCATTATTTTGAACTCTGTCTTTAGTAGGTTGCTTGCCTCAACTTTTCGGAGTTTTCTCCTGTTGTTTCATTTGTGTCATGTTTCTTTGTTTTCTCATTTTATTAGCCTCCCTGTGGTTGTTTCTATGTGGCAGATATATTTGTTTCATCTCTCAGCTTTGGCCAGATGGCCAAATGTGAAGGTGTTATGTGTTGCTTAGTGGTGCATTCTCCCTGATCCCGTATGCCGAGTTCTCTGGACATGATCTTTGTGTGGATTGTGTGTGATCTTCTATTGTCACCAAGCCTTTACTGTTGCTAATATATCAGTGGAAGGGATTAAAACTCAGGTTAATTGTGGATATTGACTGCACCCACAGGGAAAGGGTTGCTGTGTGGGGGCTGACTTTATTGAGTGGAATCTGCTGTAAGAGGGTGGTTTACTCATTGTAACCACCCTTTGTGCATACCACTAATGGGTCTTGTCAGGAATTGCTTTGTGGTGGTCTGGTGTCAGCCTCCAGATGCATCACTTTTGTGGTCCCTTGGGAGGGGATCTTGAGTAGGCCAAGGTCACCACTTCTATTGATTGCTCAGAGCTACCTTGTGGGAACTACAAAGCAATCTGCAGATAGTTGTTACCTATGCTGGATCTATAGGTAAGTGGAAGAGACAATGCTGAAGACAATAGTCGGGTTATTCCCTGTCTCTGACCTAGGGATGTTTAGCAGAGGGACCCGTGCTCCTCCAAGTGTGACACTGCCTATCAGTTGCGCATTCGTCTCTGAAACTAGAAAAGCCTCTCTGTGACATGTGTGTTGAGTGGTGAAGGAACCCCAGGAGTCTCCTTAGTCCATTGAGTAAATTCCCTCTGCCACTTCAGTGTCAATTTACCTGCCAGAGCTGTCTCTGTGGCTCCCTGTACACGTCTGCAATCATAGCAAGGTCCACTGCTGCCTACTTTTGGCCTTAATGCACTACCCCAGGGCAGGGGCAGCTGCCTATCAACATGGGGGTGAGCACTTTGTGTATTGGATGGGGCAGGAGCTCAGGGAGACAGGGACGGTGAGGTCATTACAGACCATGTGATCTCAAGAGATATTGTAGCTCATACAAGTGGCAGTGGTCTGCCCACCACCCTTTTCCCTGAAATGTGTTCACTGCACTAGCCAACGTCTATTGCCTGTGCAGACTGTGCAACCTCAGAACCAAGCAAGGCAAGTGAGGCTGCTTGTAAATGGGCTGGAGGTACTTTGTGGCTTGGGTGTAGTGGGATCTCAGGGATACAAGGTCTGTCCAGCAAATATAGCCTCAATTTTTCTACAACATTTGTGCCTGTGTATTCCCATTGTAGTCACAGATCACAGTGAGGCCAACTGCCGTCTGAGGTGGTCTTACAGAACGCTAAGCATCCTGAATGCAATATTGCAACTCTTGCAGACATCAGAGGTCTGCCTGCAACTGATTTCCATGCATTGCCCACCCTGTGCTAGCCAAAGTTTATTGCCTGTGTGGGATCCACATGGGAGGGTCAGGGAGGTTGTAGTTCACCCTCAGGCCACCAGGGACAATTTGTGGGTAGGATGGAGTGCAGTCTCAAAGAGACAATGACAATCAAATCAATACACCATCTGTCTTGCTGCAATTTGTTAACTGTCCACACATTCTTGCAGAAGTCCCAGATCACAGCAAGACCAGCTGTTGTCCAGGACTTGCCCACTGATCCCCAACGTCTACCAAAGTTCATGTTGGTAGCAGTAATCTGTCTGAAACTATCTTAGAAATGTGTGGTCCAAGTTTGGGCTGCCAGCTGAGAATGTTTGGCCCTGAATGGGCACAGAGTGTGGCAACCACCTAGCAACAAAATCTTCAGGCAATCTGCAGGTTGGGGTTGGGGTTGGCTGATCTCCTTACCAGCAGCTTCCTAATGGTCCTGTGGGAGGGTTCTGCAGTCAAGGTAATGTGGTCTGTAGATTTCCCAGTGCAGGGGCAGGACTAAGGTACAATGATGGCCACCCTTTCAGCCCTTTTTCTGGAGCCAGGTACTGCAGACATTCTCAGCATGAATCCTGCTCAAGCCTCTCACCCACAGCCAGGTGTCCCCAGTGAGTGTCCTCTGGTCAAAAAGCCTGTGGGTGGGTCCTTCAAATGGGTGTCTAGGGATTGAGTCTCCTGCTGTCTCACCCAGACAGCCAGAATCCATCCTGGTTTTTACAGTCAGAGTTATTATATTCTTCTCATCCCTGGGCTGAGACCCTGGGCTAAAGAGCCACCAAATAAGACTAGAAACCCCTTCTCCTTTATGAGAGCCTCTGCAGCCTCGTTCTCCCTTCCAGTGTTCTTACACCACCCACAAGTGCTGGTACAGCTCAATTCATGACTTTGCCCATCCTACCAGCTTCAATATGGCTCCTTTATATTATCAGACATAGATGTTTTGATCAACTGGACTTCAGGTGATTTTCTGCATTGATTTTCTAATAATTTGGTTGTAATTTTAATGAGGACTTTGGAGGATGTGAACCCTGCTTTTATCTAGTCTACCATCTTCCCAGTGCTACCCACCAGATAGTTATTGTATAGCTTCATTTTTTTTTTCTTTTCATTCTTCAGTCTCTTTCTTCCTTCTGTATTATTTCCAGATTTCTTTCTTCAGTATCACTAATTATTTTTTCCACCTGGTTAAATTCTATTTTGTTAAGCTTGCTATTTCACTCTTCATCTCTTTCAATGTGTTCTTCATCTCCACAAGTTCTTTTTGGTCATTTTTTGGGTTTCAATCTCCTAAAATATTTTTTTTTTGGTTTATTTTGTTTCTAATTTCTTGGAATTGTTTAGAATTTTTTTGCATTTCACTGAATTATTTCAGAAGTGTAATCCTGAATTCTCTGCCATTTATATTACATATTTCTCTGTCTATAAGCTTATGTTATGGAGATATATCTCATTATTTCTGAGCTGTCTTGTCATCTTAGTTGTTCATGGCATTTTATGAACTATTTCTATCTGGGGCATTAATGGGAATGTACTCTGCTTTTATTTTTCAAAAAAATATGTAGGAAAAAAAATGGTGCAGGTTATAGATGCTTTGTTCATCCCTCTTGAAACCACATCAAAGTTGTGACAAAAACGTGGAACAAACAACAAGAAAAATCACCTGGGATCTAGATGAACAGAAGCACTATGACTAAGGAGAGAAATAAAAAATTACCTTGCAACAGTAGAAGGTAGGATTGGGGAAAGACATGATGCTGCCTAGACCCAAGTGGCTGAATGAGACAGAGGCTACAGCAGCAGCATCCAGCAGCTGCTGATAGCTCATAAAGGAGCACTCTCTGTGAGCAGAGTTTCCCGGTAATGGACCTGCTCTTTCTGAGCACCAGTGCTGGATAGGCTGCTGGGGGGGTGGGCATCAAAAAATTACAGGGGGAAAATGAACTGTCAGAGTAAAGGCTAGAGGTGAAGCTCTCTCCCAGACAGAAGTGCTGGCAGTATCAATTCTTCCTCTGTCAAGTCTTTCCTCCCTGTGTATAAACTCAGTGCCAGTGTAAATGAGACATTATCAAATTGGATATTAGAGGTCGCTCTGTCCAGAGGATTTCCTTAAATTCTGCCTCCCCCAAATCATGGCCCCACCCAAACCACATTCAGGTGTGTCCTCGGTGAGTCCAGTTCTCCTTGCTTATCAGTGTCAAAACTCAAGCTAGTAGTATCTGAACTCAGTTTCTGGTGTGACCTCTTGAGGCAACTATAAACACAACATCTGTGGATTGCTTGCTGAATCTTAACAGATAGCACCAGAGGGGCACAGGCTGGGGCTAAACTTGGCGTGCAGCTGAACCCCTCTCAGAACTGTGCCCCTGGATACCTACTAGACAAAGCCATGCTAATAAGACCAGAAGACTTAGGAGCCTTGTTTAGTAAATGGAAACAGACACAAAAAGCCAGCCAAAATAGGAAGACAAAGAAGCAGAAACCATATGAGGAAATAGAACAGAGATCCAGAAATAATAGTCAAGCAATCTAACAGATAAAGAGTTCAAAACACTAGTTATAAAGATGCTCAGTGAACTTAGGGGTAGATTAGATGAATTCAGCCAGAACTTTAACAAAGAAATTATATATATTAAAAAAAAACATAAAAATAGAATTGAAAATTATAAAAGGAACTGGTCAGAAATAAAGAACACCTTATCTGAGATGAAGAGTATATTAGAGAGAATCAACAGAGTGAATAAAGAAGAGGATCAAGCCACCGATATAAGGGATGAGGAAGACAAGGACACTCAACAAAATGGGAAGAAAAAAGAAGCCAAGACTAAAGTAATAATTTAAGGAGCCTACGGGAGAAAGTTAAATGCAAAAATATTCATGCCATATGGTTACCTGAAGGAAAATAAAAAGCTGAATAACTATTTGAAAAAATAATGTTGGAAAACTTCCTTAATCTGGTGAAGGAAATAGACATAAAATTCCAGGAATTTCAGAGAATTATAAAAATGATAAACACAAAGAAGCCCACAAGACACATTATAATTAAAATACCAAAAGTTAAATACAAAGAAAGAATCTTAAAAGCAGCATGAGAAAAGCAGTTAGTTGCCCACAAGGAAACACCCATAAGACTGGCAGCTTATTTCTAAAACAAAACAAAACAAAACAAAACAAAACAAAACAAAACAAAACAAAACTATACAGGAGAGGAAGACTTGACACAAAATATTCAAAGTGATGAAAACCCAGGATCTATAACCAAGAATGCTTTTCCAGCATAGCTATCATATCCCTTAGAGTCAAAGAACAGAAAAATATCTTCCCAGACAAAAATAAGCTAAAGGAATTCATCAACACTAAGATAGTATTGCAGGAAATGCTGGAAGGACTTTTTCTTTGAGTTAAAAAAATGTATCAAAAACATGAATAAAGTGATAATAACTACATTCCTATCAACAAATACCTCAAAGGGAAAATAATTAAGTTCTCCAAACAAAAGTTAGGGTTGCTGAATGTATACATAAGTACTATCTCCTACATATGCTGCCTACAAGAAACTCACTTCAGATTAAAAGACATACACAGACAAAAAGGAAGGGAATGGGAAAAGATACTGTCTTGAACCTAGAGGTTATTGTGCTGAATGAAGCTAATAAATAAAGACAAACATCAGATGATTTCATGTACATGTGGAATCTAAAGAACAAAACAAACAAAAAAATGATGACAAACTCATAGATACAGAGAATATTTTGAGGGCTGCTAAAATAGGAGGTGGTTTGAGGAGATGGTTCAAATATACACATAGATGGTTAAAAAATAGACATGGAGATGCAAAGTGTAGCATGAGGAAAATAGTTAATAATGTTATAATTGATATGTAAGGGGGAAGAAAGATACCAGATTTAGTGGAGTGATCATTTTGTGAGTTATATAGATCTCTAATCACTATGTTATACAACTGAAATGCATACTTTATTGTATACCAATTATAATTTTAAAAACTCATTGAATTGTACAATGTAAATACAAGCAACTAATTGTCTATTACATTTTAGTAAAGCTAGAGAAAAAAGAAATCTTTATTATTTGATTTCTCTTAAGCAGTTTGATAAGAAGGGTTTTTTCTTTTGATTTCCAGTAGGTGGCATCCAAGCTTCTTGGGTTCCTTCTTTGGCTAAAAATGCTCCTTACTGTCTTGTAGTCTGTGTCCTTTATCTGTGATTAGGTGAATTTGGTCTCAGTGCTCTGGCCCCTTGAAAAGGTACGAAGGTAGATATGGATCTGGGACTCCGGATGGCCTAAAGTCCCATCATTGCCCCAGCAGTCAAATGCAATGTTCTGCTTCTGCCTTCTGACTCAGGCTGACTGTGTAAGGGTTGGGTTATTTGGGAAAGGGCTAGGTGTGCATGGCTGCTTTCCTTCCTATAGTGCTGTTTCCCCATGTTTTAGCTCTCTTGCTTTGCTATTGTCGCACCTGTCTGTGGTACTGGCTGTAGTATAGGTTGTGCAGGTTGTGCAAGTTGTCCTAGGACTTGGTGATGCTATCTCTGACTAGATATGGGGAGTTTTGAGGGTACACTCTGGATTGGTAAGAGAGGGCCATAGCCAGGCTCCATGATTCAGCCTTCTGCTTGGCAATGGTTGTTACTAAGACACAGCTGTCACCTCTCTGCACTAAGTCCCTGCTCCACTCTCTGCCCTGATCCCTGGCTTCTGCTGCATGGAACATGCTGACTACTCAGGCAGGACTCTTGAGGAAACCAGCTTAAAATTCTCCCTTCCTCATTCTCCAAGAGCTGCAGCTATGTATGTTGGTTCTTTTGTTTCTTCCAATCTAACCCCCAAGACTCCCCTGATTCTGATCTTCTGATGGTCTGATGCACAGATCTCTCAGACGTGCTTGTGTGTAGTTGGGTGTTATTTGTTGAGTTGTAGATGTTAAACTTGTTGTTACTTCAAGGGGAGGGATCCCAGAAAGGTTCTTCGCTCCTCCCTGCTTCTGACATCTGAGACATGTACATTTTTTCATGGTAGGAGGATATGGGGTGGAGAAAGGGAACACTCTAGGTTGGTGCAGGGGGCACTTCCAGGCTTCTGTTTCAGCCTCTTGCTTACAACTACAGCTATCTAGACATAGATGCTGCCCCTACACACTTAATTCCCACTCCACTTTCTGCCCTGATCTCTTGACTTTGTTGCATGGAATACATTGATCCCTTAAGCAGGGCTATTTGGAGAACTAGCTACAGCTTCTTTTTTCCCTCTTCTTTTGCAAAGAGCTCTGACTGTGAATGGCACCTTCTTTGTTCCTCTCAATCTACCCCCCAGATTTGCATAGTTCCAATCTTTGAAACTCGGATCTTTGATTCATGCTTGTGTGTAGGTTG
Source organism: Cynopterus sphinx (assembly GCA_030015415.1). Classification (NCBI taxonomy): domain Eukaryota; kingdom Metazoa; phylum Chordata; class Mammalia; order Chiroptera; family Pteropodidae; genus Cynopterus; species Cynopterus sphinx. The sequence goes on from CM057388.1 coordinate 44,336,329, forward strand.
GGTGTTATTTGTTGAGTTGTAGATGTTCAACTTGTTATTATTTTTGTGGGGATAGATCCATGGAGATCCCTCACATCACTGTGCTTCTGACCAGAAAGCACTGATCCACAATTCTAAGAACAGTGAGGCAGATAGATAGTAAGTAGAAGTGAAAACCTCAGGTTACTCTTTCATATATTCATTCTAAAATATTTCTTGTACATCTGTGATGTATACATCACTATGATAGGCGGTGTATGAAATGTAAAGTTGAAGATAACATAGCCTCTGACCTTTAGAAATCAAAATGCTAAAAGCTTTCACAAATATCTAATAATAGTCATATATGATAAAGGTCATGTGCAAACTCAGTATTATAAGAATAGGCTATGAATCTCAGGCCAGACATTTGGATTTTATGTTATAAGTAAAGAGGAGAGATTGAAGGATTTTAAATGAAAGATATGATCAAAATAATGCCTTAGAAAGTTATAATTTCTGGCCATATTTGTTGTGTTGCATTAGAAAAGATGGAAGTCTAGAGTAAAGGTTTAAGAGGCTATTGTAATGTGAGGCATCAGAATTATAATAATGTTGTCAGTGTGCAAACACCAAGAAATAAAAATCAATCTGTTTCTGTTCTTGGTACTACTGTGGTGTGAGACTGGAGCAGGGAAGGAAGGTACTGCTGGCTGGCCCCAGAGAGGATTGAAACAAAACTATCTTTGAAGTTGTTAACATTGAAAAAACAGGAAAACATTGTCATATGATAACAAATATTATTGCCTCCATAGATATATAGGGCTGATGATGAGTTTCAATTTTAGAAGGAAAGTTTACAATTGAAGAAGGAGAAGGCATATTTTAGGAATTCTGTTACTTGACAATGTAGTTTCATAAAAGGACCCAGGCCAAGGAATTAGAAACCAACAGTCATATTCTTAGTCCTAGCGCTAGCCACTTTTCTGTGTCTCTCTTTCTCTGTTAACTGACTGAGTGTAACTATACTTCTCTTACAAGATTATTCATTAAAAGGTGGGACAAGTAATTAGGCTTCCTCAGAAGGAAATTGACATAGAAATCCTTGCTTCATTATGTTCTGCTCAATAATAACAAACTCACAGGGAAACAATGGCAATGGTTGAAACATCTGAGAAGCAGTACCTATTAAAAACTAAAAAAGACTCTTTTGTGGGGAAAAAAGGTCTTTTGAAGAGGAAAGAGAGAGAAGAATAAAATCAAAAGTACTTCTTAGTGCGCTCTTGTTGATCTCAAGGTCTAAAATAGTTAATGCATGTATGTAAGTACCTTTTTTTACTTTTCATTCCCTATGCTGGTTAGATCTATAGAATATTGCAAGAGGCAAACTCATATTCAGGGGTAACTGGAGCAGGGGTTGTGAATGAAAGGGGGGAATCTAATTACATGATCCTTGAAAACAGATTTCAGTTAAAAACAGTTCGAATTTTTTCTTTACTACAACTGAACATGTCTTGTTCTCTATTGATGATTCCATTTTCATTTTTTAATTTGGTACAATGAAAAACTAATACTTTATATTTTAAGATATTATTTAAAATTTACATTAAATTTCAAATAAGCAAAATAGAAGGGGGAAGTGTTTTTTTTTTTTTGTACAAAGACCAAAATGAGGCTTTATCTACATTCTTTTTGTCATACATTTATACTGTTATTGATTTTTATAAAGCTAAAACTAGCCTGATAAAATTACATACCCAATCAAGAGTACATATATACTCACAAATTTGACCCAAAAGATGCCATTTTAAGTGAAAAGTTTATTTTTAAAATAAGTCCTTCATTAAACTCATATTTTGTGTTTTAATCATCAGATGATTCATCATCATCACAGTTTACCAAAATAGAGATATATCCTAAAAATTAATATGATTTCTAAATAAAACCTTTCAAGTCAAAGTACTTGAAAAATTCAAATGAAAACTGTGTTTTAATCATCTTGTTTCTTATGCTGCATAAGAGAAAACTAGATGATGGCAACTTATTTTTTCATGATTGATTTAACAGATCACAACACAATTGATAACTCAAACAACCGAAGTGCCTTTTGAAAGATGGTTGGATAAAGATGTGGTACATATATACAATGGAATATTACTCAGCCATAAGAAAAAATGAAATACTGTCATTTATGATGACAACATGGATGGATCTTTAGATTATTATGCTGAGTAAAATAAGTTGGACTGAAACATTAAGAAACATATGATTTCACTCATATGTAAGATACAAAACTGAAAATAACAAACAAACAAGACAAACAAGCAGAGACTCATGGACATGGAGAACAGTTTACTGATTACCAGATGGAAAGGAAAAGGGAGAGGTAGATAAGGGTAAAGGGGGTCAAATATTTAGTGACAAGGAAATTCAACTCTCAGAGATGAACACAGAATGCAATATACATGTGACATTTGTTTTCCTAACCAATGTCACCCCAATAAATTTAGTAATAAATAAATAAATCCCTTACACAAATTGGGGGAAACAGAGGCTTATTCACATTAAAAACCAAAGGAATTGAAGATAATACATTGAGGTTTAAATGCATGATTAACAGAAGAAAGAAGATAAAGAAACAAATCAGAAAATTTTCACTTGAAACTATTAAAATTCATTTTTTAAAGACAATTTACACAATTGAAAAGAGAAATGCTAATTGGGGTTTAGAAAGTGTTAAGGCATATTAGGAATAGTGATAGAGAATGGCATCAGAAACATGGTAGAGTGAGAAATGTCACCAAACCTCTCCTCTAGAAACAAAAGTAAGCTGAATATCTAACTTAACAAACAAACAAAGAGCACTTAACCTGCACACCAGCAAATCTATGTGTGGGACCTGAGAAGAAGGTCTACCACAGAAATTGAAAAAAAAAAAAAAAAAAAACTAGATGAGGCGATGGGAACTCTCAAAAAGAACGAAATGTAACTTTTTCAGATAAAAATTAAGTAGCAATCTTAGAAAATAGAATCAACAAAATAGAGTAAAGGATCAGAGATACCAAAGACAGAAATCTAGAAATAATCAGAAGGAAGAAAAGAGAAACTGAAGAATGATAAATAATGAAAGAGAAACAGAACTAGCTGATACCATCAGGGGAGGAAACATAAGAATAATGAGCATTCTCAAAGGGGAGGAAAAAATTAGAAAGCATTTTCAGACAAATAGTTGACAGAATTTTCCAAATCTAAAGAATGACCTGGATTTTAAAATTCAAGAAGTCATCAAAACACCAATTACCTCAACCCAAAAGGACTTTTCCAAGACACATTGTATTAAAATTATCAAAAAGCAAAGACAAAGAAAGAATTCGCAGGGCAGATGGTAAGTTATAAAGGAAAACTCATTTGATTTTGGTTGGAATTCCCAGCACGAACCTTACAAGCAAGAAAGAAGGGGAATCAAATATGCAAACTAGTAAATGAAAGAAACTACCAACCAAAAATAAAATATCCAGCAAAACTCTCCTTTAGATATGAAGGAGAAATAAAGATTTTTCCACACATACAAAAAAAAAGGAGGGAAATCTCCACTAAGAAGCCTGCATCACAGGAAATACTGAAAAGGTCAGCTCACCTAAAATAAAATGACAAAAAAAAAAAAAAACACATAATTATAAATAAGATGACTAGCAGGCAGAAAGAAGAAGAGGAGTGCAAACCTTACTAGAGAATAGGGCATTATAGTTTAAACAATAAAAATAGATTTGCTATAGTAAAATAGTAATGAATGTTCAGCATAAACAGAATCAAGTGAGACAACAATAACTGAAAAGGAAAGGATTCAAACATCCAAATTTGCAAGGGGAAATGGAGATAAGTCATACACAGAAGAAAAAATATAACTACACACACACACACACATATACATATATATGTATATATATACATATATATGTATATGTGTGTGTGTGTAGTTATATTTTATATATATATAAAATATAACTACACACACACACACACACACACATATATATATATATATACATATATATATATATATAACTATCCTTTAAAATTTGTAAAGATAATCACATGCCAAAGATTCAGAACTGAAGTATATGACATAAAACAAAAAGAACCAGAGGGAAAACTCACAAAGGCTAACGAAAATAAAGAAAACAGAAAAACAAGGACAAGGAAGCAAAAGAAACACTGAGCTACCAGAAAGCAAAAGATAAAATGTCTATAAAAAGACCTCATATTTCAATAATCACCCTAAATTGAAATTAAATGAACTCACCAATAAAAAGGAACAGAGTTGCAAAATGGATGAAAAAAACAAAATACAACCTTATGCTACCTCCAGCAGACATAGCTCAGCTCCAAAGGAAATTACAGACACAAAGTGAAAGGGTAGAAAATGATAATTCAAGCAAATGGCATTCAGAAAAAAGCAGGAGTACCAGTACTAATATTGAACAAAATAGACTTCAAAATAAAAAAAAAAAGTTAAAGAAAGATACTGAGGGACATGTCATAATGATAAAGAGAAACATGTACCAAGAAGACATAACACTTATTAATATCTATGCCTCTAATCAGGGAGCCCCAAAATTTGTAAAGCAATTACTAATCATACTAAACTGAGAAACAGACCAAAACATTATCATAGTAGGGTACCTAAATCCCCCACTTTAAGAAATGGACAGATCATCCAAACAGAAAACCAATAAAGAAATAACATCCTTAAATGACACGTTAGACTAACTGGACATAATTGACATTTACAGAGCTGTCCATCCCAAAACAGCTGCACATACATTTCTCTCTAGTGCACATGAAACATTCTCAAGAATTGATCACATACTGGGACATAGAGATAGCCTCAACAAATATAAGGATTGAAATCATACTAACCATATTCTCTTATCATAATGCTTTGAGGCTGGAGATCAACTGTAAAAAGAAAGCAAGACAAACCACAAATACATGGAGATTAAACAACATGCTATTGAAGAATGCCTAGGTTAGAAAAGAAATGAAAAGAGAGATCAAGAGATACATAGAAACAAAGGATAATGATAGCACAACATATCAAAATTTTTGGGACATGGCAAAAGCGGTCATAAGAGGAAATTTTATATCATCCATTATAGGCCTACCTCCAAAAATAAGAACAAGCCCAAATCAACAACCTAATGATTCATCTTAAAAATTTGAAAAGGAAGAACAAATGAAACCTAAAATCAGCAGAAGGAAAGACATAATCAAAATAAGAGCAGAATTAAATTAAATTGAAAAAAAAAAACAATAGAATAAGTAAAGCAACAAAGAGCTGGTTCTTTGAGAAGGTTAATAAAATTGGCAAACCCCTGGATAGACTCACTAAAGAAAAAAAAAAAGAAATGACACAAACAAAATCAGAGATGAAAGAAGAGAAATGATGCCAGACACCACAGAATCACAAAAGATCATACAAGAATAGTATGAATAAGTACACAACATCAAATTTAATAACCTGGAGGAAATGGACCAATACCTAGGAAGAAAGATACAACCTTCTTAGGCTGAATAAAAAAAAAAAAAAACTGGAATCTAAATAGACCTATCAGCAGTATGGAAATTGAAACAATCATCAAAAATCACCAAAAATTAAAAGTCCAGGACCCGAAGGCTTCACCAGTAAATTCTACCAAACATTCAAAGAAGATTGAATATGTATTCCCTTCAAAACTTCCAAAGAATTGAAGAGGAAGCAATGCATTCTCACTAATTTTCTGAGGCCAATATTACACTGATACCAAAACCTCGTAAAGATAACACAAAGAAAGAAATCTACAGACCAATCTCTCTCATGAACACAGATGCAAAAATCCTGAATAAGATACTAGAGAACCAAATGCAGCAACATATTAAAAAGATTTACACCATGATCAATTTGGCTTCATCCCAGGGGCACAGGAATGGTTTCACATATGCAAAATGATTAATGTGATACACCACATAAACAAATTAAAAAATAAGAATCATACGGTCATATCAATTGACGCAGAAAATGCCTTCCACAAGATACAGCATCTCTTTATGGTAAAAAAAAATTAGCAAAATTATCATAAAAGGAAAGTACTTTAACATAATGAAGGCCATGTATGACAAAACCTCAGCCAACATTGTACTGAATGGTGGAAAAAAAAATCCCTCTAAGATCAGGAACAAGAAAAGGATGTCCACTGTCACCACTGTTATTCCATATAACACTGAAAGTAACAGCGAGTGCAAACAGGCAAGAGAAAGATATAAAAGACATTCAAATAGGAAATGAAGAAGTCAAACTGTCACTATTTAGGGATGGCATGATTCTTTATATAAAAAACCTAAAGAATCCACAAGAACCCTACTAGAAAAAATAAGTGAATACAGTGAAGTTCTTGAATTAAAAAGCCAATGCTCAAATTCATAGCATTTTTATACACTAATAATGAAGTGTCAGAAAAGAAAGTTGAGAAAATAATTCCTTTTGCAATTGCAACAAAAAGGATAAAATACCTAGGCGTAAATTGAACAAAATATGTGAAGGACATATATAATGAAAACTATAAGAGCCTATTCAAAGAAATTGATAAAGATATAAAGAAATGGAAAGATATTACCGGTTCTTGTATTGGAAGAATCAACATAATTAAAATGACCTTATTACCTAAAGCATTATACAGATTTAATGCAATCTCTATCAAAATTCCATCAGCATTTTTAAAGAAATAGAGAAATAAATCATCAGATTTACATGAAAACATAAAAGACCCCAAATTGCCAAAGCCATTCTGAGAAAAAAAGAATGTGGCTGGAGGCATCACTCTGCCCAACTTCACATTATTCTACAAAGTGACAATAATGAAAATGGCATGTATTGGCAGAAAAATATACACACAGACCAGTGGAGTAGAATCAAGGGTCTAGAAATAAACCCATGTTTATATGGACAAATAATTTTTGGAAAAAAAAAACAAACCAAAAACATACAGTGGAGAGAGAAAAGCCTCTTTGACAAATTGTGGTTGGAAAATTGGAAAGCTACCTGCAAAATAATGAAACTAGACTGTTGCTTATCACCACGTACCAAAATAATTCAAAATTGATTAAGGGCCTGAATATAATTCCTGAAACTAAAAATTGCATAGAAGAAAATATAGGAACTAAACTCAAGGACCTTGGACTTAAAGAGGATTTTACAAATTTGACCTCAAAGGCAAGGAGAGTAAAAGCTAAAATAAATCAATGGGACTGACTACATCAACTTCTGCACAGCAAAAGAAACATTCAACAAGGCAAAGAGAGAACTATCCAAATGGAATAATACATTTGCAAATAACACCTCCAATATGGGCCTAATATCCAAAATAGACAAAGAGCTCATACAACTCAATAACAACAACAACAACAACAATAAAAATAACAACAAAAATGATCCAATCAAAAAGTGAGCAGAGAACCTCCGAACAGACATTTTTCCCTAAAAGACATACAAAAGGTCTACAAATATTTGAAAAGATGCTCAGCATCACTAGCTATTAGTGAAATGCAAAACCACAAGATACCATCTCACACCTGTTAGAATAGCTGTAATGAAGAGGGCAAGTAATAACAAGTGTTGGAGAGGATGTGGAGAAAAAGGAACATCATACACTGCTGGTGAGACTGCAAATTGGTATAGCCACTATGAAAAATAGCATTGAGTTTCCTCAAAAATCTAAATATTGATCTACCATATGATCCAGCAATCCCTCTACTGGGTATTTACCCCAAAGACTTGAAAGCCCATATCAAAAAAGATTTTTGTTTATCGATGTTTATGACAGCGTTATTCACAGTTGTCCAGACATGGAAGCAACTGAAATGTCCTATGATTAATGATTGGCTAAATAAGCTGTGGTATATATATACAATGAAATATTACTCAACCATAAGAAGAGATAAAATACTGCCATTTGAGACAACGTGGATGGACCTTGAGATAATCATCCTAAGGGAAATATTCTTGAAAGAAAAAGTTGAGGACCACATGATGTCACTTATATGTGTAATATAAACCTAAAAGCTACAAATAATAAATAGGTCAAACAAACAGAGACTCATAGACATGGACAATAGACTAGTGGTTACCTGAGGATAGGAGGAAGGGGGTGGAAGGAGGTAGATGGGGTAAAAGAGGTCAAATATGTGGTGACAGAAAGAAATCTAACTATGAGAGAGAACACACTATGAAATATATATGTGCCTTAGTGTTAAATTGTACATCTGAAATTACTCAATTTCATTAAATAATGTCACCAAAAATATGAATAAAACTAAATAATAAAAAATAGAATAGTGATAGAAATCATGCAATGCTAACAAAAGCTCTTCTTAGATGTTATTGCAAGGTTTTTGTTTTGTTTTGTTTTGTTGGAGGTCGCTTAGAAATAAGTCATCTCATAACTTTCCTTAGAATAATATATACAATAAATGAAACAAACAAAGCAAAATATAAGAATTAAAAGAAGCTTTGGTAGAAAATTTTACTTTGGCCCATCAGACTCAATTTTAACAACAGCAACAACAAAAAAGTTAATCAGACCATTGTTGCCATTGTTAAGACTCATTTCATAACTATAGAAAAACACCTCCAGATTCAAAAGAAAGACTAAATTGTAGTATCTTAGAAAGGTGATCCTGACCAAAACAGTCTCTCTAGCTACTCCTCCTCCACCAAAAAATAAATGATTCTCTTTCTTTAAGAAAATGATACCCATGCATTTCAAGATGAACAGTTTTCATTTCATAAGAAATTGGTCACAGTGGGCTCTAAATTGCAGAGTTGGCTCTTTGGCAGCCTAGATAGCAGTCTCAGGCACTCGGGAATTTAGGCTTAGCTCTTTTAGTCACATTGTGCTTTCCACATCTGAAAATAACTTACAGGTTTCTAGCTCTTTTATTTAGTAATATTTCTTCAATAATTTATTTTTTTCTGACCTTACTCAGCAATCCTGCAAAGTTCAAAAAGTGACTGAAACGTTTGGTACTCTGGAGGCTTTTAAATAGAAAGTTTTGTTAAGTGCTAGTGGTAACTAAATAAGGGAAATTTGATGCACCCCTTAGTAGTGGGCAGAGCAGACTTATTTTAAGGACACTTTACTTAAGCCAACAGAATGTGGTTCAGTTCCTCCCAGATAATTTACCAGGACTTGTTGGCATTCAAAATCCTGAGCACAACCAGCAAAGATTCAGTGACTGTTGTGTTGGGATGTCTCTCTTTGTGTATGTGTTCATGCACGTGCATTAGCATAGGTTGAGAAAAATAGGTCAGTTTCAGCTGGGAGCCAAGCAATCCTTGGGCAATATCAAGAACCAGGAAGGCAGCAAGGGACACTCACTTCCTCTATGCAGCCCAGGGGAGTGCTGATTTATCAACAGTGTTCCAATCAATAACTAGACTCTGAAGAAAAGCTACTCTCTCTAGGACCTTATTTTTATGAGTTTAGCAGGGCATAATAGGTACAGGTGAGAGACACAATACTTTCTTAGAATAGTACTGGATGATGAAGTTAATACACACACATACACACACACACACACACACACACACACACACACACACACACACACTGAGGATCCTAGCCTTCATCTAAATTACATAGCTTTCCTTACTTTTTCCGAATCTATGTCTCTGTCTTATTTCCAGCCACTTTTCAATTAATTCCTGTTAAAAGAATCTCTGATAATGACCATTTATTATTTACGATGTAGGATTCCTTTCAAAGGAAAAGTGGAAAGTGGAGGTAATTAAGGCCTAAAATGATGTGATAATGTGTTGTGTAGTTGTTATTTGAGGTCTCCAAAAATCACATCTCAGAGGCATAAGTGACTACTACTGATCCCTATGTAAAACACTGTATTTAAAATAATCTCTTTCAACCAGTGCAGACTGCTATAGCTTATGGATAAAAAAGGAACTCAATAAATTCTTTCTAGTTTGAGGTGACTTAGTCATAGACCTAAAAATAATATATGTGAACCTGCTTAGTTTAGCTGTAATTTAGAAAGTAGCACTCTTGTGACCACAGATTTCCGTACATGAGCCTTGGTGCATCATTTCCACTTAAAGACATCATATAATATACATGAATTAATATATATATATATATATATATATATATATATATATATATATATATATATAGCTATCTATTGGTCAGGAGTCTTAGCCTTCTGTTTTGCATATTTTGACAGGATGCCCAGGCAATGTACCCTATCACTAACTTTACATCCATGTTTCTGGCCAATAGCTCCGCAGAAGGTCTTCATTGCCTTTCTTACACTTGCTTTTTAAATATCTAGAATAAATGAAAATAAAAAGTAAGAACACATAGGCTGAAACCTCAAACCCTCAGAAAATTTCTATATATAGAATTTTTTGATACAAACTAATTTTCACATCAAATCACAGTAAAAGATTAGTGTGTATATTGAGAGAAAATGCTAAAAGAATTAGGAAAAAAATAACAAATGGGGTGAAACCCAATAAATAAATGATTTAACTGTCATCAAAATAGATTACATATTTAAGAAATATTATTTCATCCAAATAGAGGGAGTTGACATGGGTTTTCACTGTCCATATTTAGTCATACTCTTCTTGGGCACACAAGGGGCAGTCAATCCAATAACCTATCCTATATCCTAAAAGGCTCTTTCTCAGTCTCCTGCTTTGTGTTCCTCATTCAATCCTTGTACAAAGCCCAGTCTATAGAAGAAGTGGCTTAGGGGTGCTTGGAGGCATCTTAATAACAATGGCTTTGAGTCCTCCGTTTAACTCTTCAATTAATTAATATTCTGTGTAGCCAGAAGCCAGCCTGACTCAAGACCTTGGTTTAAAGTGCAGATGGATTATGGCCACTGCTCCTCAATTGATTCATTATTTAGGCCATTAATTTTCTTCTCACCAAAAACATCTGGCGTCTGATGCTTGGGGATAAAATGACATTAGTTGTAAGCAAGTTTAATAGGCTCATCATCTATGATTGCAGGTTAAAACCACAAAGAGTTCAGAAAATATGCAAGTATTTCAAAAGAAAGAACATTATAAGCTGCTTGGTTTAGAAACATTCTCAGACAAAGGATTAATTTTGTTTTATTATTTTTCAATAAAATTCCATTAATTTTTTGGCACTATGACATTGCTAATAATTTTAATTGAGAAGGTAAATATTAAAGAACTTTGAAAATTGTGTGATACATACATGAAGTTGATTTATAATTTTAATTCCTGATGAAATCATTTCGTACCAGGTGGTAAGAAGATAAACAAATAAATAAAATTATTATTTTAGATAAGATTACTAATGATAGATTGACTACATCTTATTTTTATATCCCATAACAATTTATGTTTGTTGGTGAGAAACTTTATATCTCCAGATACTACTAAATCACATTTTGTTCATTGAGTTGACCTTGGCCAAAATAACTAAAGGGTGCCTAATATAATTCTATTAACACTTTCTTCATCTTTTCTTCCTCTGAAACTAAAACATTTCCATCTGTAATCTCTCATTAGCTTTTGTTCAACAAAATACGATCTTTGGGAAAGGCTCTGCTATTAGTCATTTACATCTTACTATACATGTATTCTATCTCCTATAAAGGATTTGCAGTTAAAGGCTAATATTTTACTGTGAAATGAAAGGACTCTGGCAAAGGAACTTAGAGTGACAGTAAAGAAACAAAATATGTATGCACACACATATGTGTATTTTTTTGTCATTAGATACTTTCTGCTATTCCGGAAAACACATTTACATAGATAGCTGGCTTTTCTGCTTCTATTTCTAGCTGTCTGCATTGGCAGCAGGCAGGTATTTGGCATCAATCTATAAAAAGTCAAATGCCCAGAATGGTTGTCAAAAATAAACATTTGTAAGGGTGGACCTAGCAAGACAGTCAAAACAGACATCTGGCTTAGACTATCCCTATGGGATACAGCTTCAACCTCTTTCCTTCCACCACTCCTCTGTTCTATGCAACACCTGCTGGAAAATTGCCCAAGGGTGAATTTACTGAGAGGGGTGAATGAGATGGCAGTTATAAACCTGGGATTTGTAAATCAGCACACTCCTCAACTCCTAATTCAGCAGAAGCCACATGAGTCAATGACAAAAGCTATTTACTAGGTTAGTAAAGTTCCAACAGTAATGACTGGTTATGAATTCTAAGCAAAGAAAAGGTATTTCAATTTAGCCAAATCCAAATGAACATTCCTTTTAACTCTCAGAGATAAAGGGGATCCCTGCTTTTCCTTCTTCCCTGTTTCTTTCTTCCTTCTTTTTTTTTTTTTTTTTTTTTGCTTCTAAACCCTATGTTTTGGTAGATATACATTTTTTTTTCAGGGAGAAAATGTTTCAGCACGTGCAAGCCATTAGAATGCACCCATATTTTAGTGTTAAACTACAAAGACAGACACTTTAGGGGTCTTTCAGCCAAGGTTATTTCTGAGGCAAAGTTCAGTCAATTGTTCTCTTGGGCAGCTTAATTTTTTCTTCCTCAGTTTTTCTACTCACTGCTTACCACTCCACATCCCATCCCCACTCCTTACTACCACTTATGGTATTCCAAGAATTGATGATTACCTTCATGTTGTGTAGAAGAATAATTCCAAACTTTAGAGATTTGCTAGTTCAGCTTCAAGAAAAGATAATTTGATCAACACAAGGTTGCAATGCAGCTCCCTTTCCATTCTGCCAAATAATTGCATATTTAATGCTATTTATCTATACTGTGACTTGATATAAGAAATCTTACTTTAACATCAGCATAAGTAACATGGACAAAATCTCAGGTAAAGACATTACACGCTGCATTGTTCAGATTTTTCTCATTTCACATTGATGAAGGTCTTTAGGCATTTAGATGGGAACCAGCATTTGGGAACCAGTGATGTAGACATTATCGGAATCCTCAGTGGGCAGGTAAATGTAGGTCATGGAATTTATGCCCATATGTACATTCAGAGTTAGCTTAAAACATTGCATCAACTGCTTATTTCAAAAGGACTTAACAAATTGAACTGCAATCAACAAAAATTACCTTGCTCGTGGATCTTCATACACTGGTGCATTTTGTGATTTAAAGAGTACTATGAAAAACCCCTATCCTGGATTACAGTGTGTTCTTATTTAAATTCTTTCATTAGGGATTGGTGCTAAAAACAAATATTTTCTAAAAATTCAAATACCCTAGGAAAGATAATCTTGTACTATAAAATGTTATCAGTTGCTTGTACTTTTAAGTCAAATGCTTTCTTCCTAAAAATTAGCTCTGCCAAAGGCATCAAAGGAATAAAAGTTTTAAAGGTCTACAGACAAGGTTAAAGAACTGAAAGGTCATTCTGGAACATGGATGAGAGAGACAGAGCTCTGACCTGGATACCCTTAAAGTTTGAGTATTTTAGGAACCTAGATGGCAAAATATAGTACATTGCAGCAATGGTATCAGAAATTACTAATCTAAATTGCAATTTTGCATAGCATATTAAGGCTGTAGACCAAGTCAAAATTCTCTATATTTTAGAGTACAGTAAGTCCTCACTTAACATGGTTGACAGGTTCTTAGAAACTGTGACTTATGTTTAAGTGAAACATAAAACATAACCAATTTTACCATAGGCTAATTGATATACATAAAAGTTAAGTTCCTATAGCATATTTCTGGTCACAAAAACATCACCAAAATTCAAAATAAAGACCCAAATCATTTATAATACTAAATATTGATAATGTAATCTATACTTACATTTAAGAAAGATTAATGAAGATGAGTAAGATAATTATTCTTTAACCTGCTTATTTCAGTTCAAGGTCATGGAGAGCTCAAGACTATCTAGGAAGCTCAGGGCACAAGATTGAAACCAACCACGAACAGGACGTCATTCCATCTCAGGGAGCACTCACACACACATCCACACTCATTCATACTGGGACAATTTAGACACACTAATTAACCTAATGTGCACCTCTTTGGATTATGAGATGAATACAGAGTACCAGGAGAAAAACCACGTGGTGAGAACATGCAAACTTCACACAAACTGTGGCTCTAGATGGGAATTATTTTTTTTCTTATTAATGATATAACAAAATGACATTGAATGAAATGACATTATTTGAGAACCTACTGTATTCCACTTTTATTTACTCTATCCACTATTACTCTTACCCAAATATTTACTGAATGTGATATAGTGAGTAGTGTTATTTATGGTTAAAAAAATGGTTCTCTACCTAAAATATAACACGATATGCACAGCCAATTATAGGTTTTCTTAATGAATCTAGCTGAGGACCAGCCTGCCATTGGGTATGCCAGCTCTCTAAGGTAGCTAAATATTTCTGTGTCTCATGTTTGTTCTCACTCTTATAGAGATGCACACCAAGCACTTTATAATCCTGGAAGTGATGGGTCTTTATTCGTATTGAATTTACCTCCTTAACTACTAGACTCTATTGTGGGAGTACCTGTCTCTCTAGTCAGTTCAATAAAGGCAATCTGCTTTTTACCTTGCTTTCTTTATATATAGTTACACATGCTACTATGAAAAACAATAATTATTCATCAAGATAAGAAACCCACTTTTATACCTCTCCAATATCCCTGCATTTTTCTTATCAGAAGTTTAAGGACCTGGGGCTTGCCATGACCTCTTGGTTCCCCTGAGATGGTTGAGTATATAAATCGCACTATGACCCTTGGCCATATTTCATTAAGTCTTACTGGGCCCTGAAATTATCTTGATATATTATTGATTCTATTTAGTACTTAGTAAATTGTTGACATTCAATATATGCCTGATACATGTGATAAAAATAAAGATTGCACTCTGATATAATTCCCTAGGCAGTTGGAAAGAGAAAACATAATCACGCAGATACTATGTGCTATAGTAGTCACATTCACTTAGTACAAAATGAAACATTGTTTATCATGTAATTCCTTTATATAATCAAGATTTTACTCAACAATGTAGGGAAAAAGGAAGAAATGTACCTCCTATGGCTGAAATTGAGTCTGATGAGAATGTAGGAAATTAGAATGATGGAGCAAACTTTTCAAAAATTATCTATTCTCCAACTACTTTCCATAAGCTTCATCAGTCCTTCACTATCCATTGATGACTATGGATGATTTTGTAATTCTCAATTTCCAAACTCACATACAACCTGATTTTATTTTTTATTTTTTATTTTTTTAAATTTTTCTTTGGGATGTAAATAAAATGTATTTTAATATTAAACTTACTAGTCAAGTTAAGTTTGCCAGATAAGATGTAGGGCATTCTGTATTTTTATTTGCTAAATTTGGCAATCATAGAAAGGGAAAATGTGTCACAGTGTAGCACAGTATTAAAGAACACAGTCTTTTGTGTCTAATAAACTTTGATTCATATCCTGGCTTTGACATATAGCAGTAACATAATTTTAGTAAAGTCACTTAACTTCTCTAAGCCTCAGTGTCTTCAACTATAAATGGAGATTATGATAGTATTTCATTCATTGAGTCTTTTTAGAATAAATTAGATCATTCATGTAAATCAGTTAGTCCATTGCTCAATAAAACTGTTGTTTTTTTGTTTGTTTGTTTTATTTTCATTGAAGTTTTCTGTCTGTATTAACTAGTTTAGAGCATTTCAAAGAATCTAAGAATCATTACCCTGAAATAAACAGGAGAGAGTGCATAAAGAAATTTAAGAGAGAATTTAGTGAGTGTTGCTCTCTGGCAGGCTCTGCTAACTGCCTGAGTTCTGAAAACAAAGTCACCATGACAGTGTTTGTTCAGTGTTGGGGAGGCCTTTCTCAAGTATTTGAGGTAGCTAAATAATTCAATCTTACTAAAATACAATTTGAAATAACATTCTGGTAGCAATGTTGCCATGTTTATGTGAGATGTCTTTTACTAAACAGCAATGCAACTCTCCCAAATTCAGTATTGTCTGTCTCTTTTAGGTAAGAATAATTTACTTCTGTTTTTCTCAATTCTTTCCTTCATGAACTCATACTTACCTGATATTTCCAGTATCACTGTATTAGTTTGTTAGGGCTCCCACATAAAAACTAATACCACAGAGTAGGTGGCTTAAACAAAAATGCATTTTCTCATAGATCTGGAGACTAGAAGTTCAAGATCAAGGTGTCAACAGATTGGTTTCTTCAGAAGCCTCTCCCCTTGACATTCAGGTAGTCACCTTCTCATTGTGTCTTCACATGGTCTTTCCTCTATATGTGTGTGTTTATGTTGTCTCTCTTTGTGTCTAAATCGCCTCTGCTTGTAAAAATAACAGCAAGATTGGATTAGGTCCCATTTTAGCCGTATTTTAATTCAATAACATTTTTAAAGGTCCTATCTCCAAATATAGTCACATTCTAAGGTATTGTGGATGAGGGCTTCAATGTGTAAATTGTGCAAGAACACAATTCAGCCCAGTGAAAGGACAATTCATTGGATTATATTTCCTAGTGCTCTACATTGCTCAGAAGACAAGAACATAGTTTAGATGGAGGAGACTTTTTAACTTCTTGGCAAAAACATATGCTATCCTCTCCAAACACAATGCTAGTTATTACTGCAAGGAAATAGCCATTGGACTGAAAAAATTAATGCCAGAATAAATAACCCATGTTTGATTTCTTTAAGGATGTCATTAACAAAATCAAGTTTTTAAAATTATTTTTTTGTTTTATGTTAAATAAATTTTATTTTTTGAATAATTTTATTTTTACAGCAAATATGAGTGGACAGTGTAGAGTTTCCACATATTCCTCTTCACCCTACATCCCACATAGCTTACCCCACTATCAGCACCCTGCATTAGAATTGTGCATTTGTTATAATTAATCAACCTACATGGACATATAATCATCACCCAAGGTTCGAAGTTTACATAGGATTTTTTCTTGGTGTTGAATATTCTCAAGGTTTCAGCAAGTGCATAATGTCAGGTATCTACCATTATTAGAATATCATACTGAACAATTTCACTGTACTAAAAATCCTCTCCGTTTTTTCTATTCATCTCTCCCTCTCCCTGACCACTGAGAAGCACTTATCTTTTTACAATCTCCATAATTTTGACTTTTCCAGAATATCATATAGTTGAAATTATATGGTATATAGACTTTAAGATTGGCTCCTTTCACTTAGTAACATGCATTTAAAGTTCTTCCATGTCTTTTCTTGGTTTGATAGATTATTTCATTTTACCACTGAATAATATTCCATTGTCTAGATGTACCAATGTTTATTTTTCCATTTATCAACTGAATGACATCTTGTTGTTTCCAATTTTTAGCAATTATAAATAAAGCTGCTCTAAACATTAATGTGCAAATTTTTGTATGGGCATTAGTTTTTAATTTATTTAGGTGAAAACCAAGGATTGTAACTGCTGGATTTTATGGTAAGAATATCTTTAGTTCTGTAAGAAACTGCCAGAGTCATATTATTTGTTTTATTTTATATTTTTAATAGACACATTAGAATATAAAGACAAACTATGAAATGACAAACATAATGTTCAGAATGTATCCATAATATATATGAGTTTAGAATCTAAAGTCATTGTAAAATTTGGACAGAACAATATTTTAAATCTGTGTCATTTTAACATAAATAACCACAGATTGCCTCATTAATAAAAAGAAATCATAACAATGTGGGTATGATGAGTCAATACAAATATAGGTGATAAAATAGTTTTAGAGTTAAACTTAAAATGAATTCAAGTATTAGGTAATTTAAATTATTCATGTAAATGTTTTTATATATGTTAGGTTTAAAATTTTCAAATCCTTTCCCTTTGGTCTTCACATTTTTGATACCTAAAAAAAATCATAGAGAAGTCAAATCACTTTTCCCTAAGGTAGCTCTTCTATTTTTAAACCAAACTAGAGCTAGAATCCAGATTCCTTTTCAAGTCAGCTCTATGTTTTTAGATGCTCACTGATGTTTTCTCTATTATGAGAAAACTCAATTCCCAAAAACTATAACTCTTAGCAGATGTTCTCATTCTAAATTCATGCAACATGAAAACAGGATGGTATATGATTTTCCCTCTTAAAGGAACTCAAAGTATTTGGGGGACTTGTCTTTCCTTTGGAGGGAAAATGAATTATTTTTCTCAAAATAAAAAGAAGCAATGATATATCACTTTGATTTGATATGAGATATTAACTCATTATTTTACTTGCTTTCCATGTCAAAAACATAGACATTTTTGGTATATAATTGAAATTCTGTGATATGTAATAGCTTTTAAACTAAGTAAATAGGTTTATATTTACTTAGGTTTTAAAAGTTTTATAGTGCCAATGTTACATGTGGTAATACATTTCTTTAAAACTTTATTCTTTTCATTAAAAGATACTTATTAGAGTTGCCAATGGCAAATTAATTTACCCAAAAAAAATATCTAAAACAAATTTTAATTAGACCACAATGGATAAAATGATGATGGCCTTACAATTTTTACTATAGCAGTAAAATTGTCCACAATGCTGGTCTAATCAGATGATAAAACAATTATCATTAGTAAACTATTGTCTGTGTGAAGGATATACTATTAAATATTTATAATTATTTTTAATTAATTGCATTAGGGTGTCATTGGTTAATAAATTAAATAGGTTTCAAATATACAATTCTATAATACACTGTCTATATATTGCATTGTGTTCACCACCAGAAGTCAAGTCTCTTTTCATCACCATATATTTGGCCCTCTTTACTTTCTTTTACCTACTCACTTTTCCTCCAGTAACCACCATACTGTTATCTATGTCTATGAGTTTCTTTGTTTTTTGTCTTGTTTGTTTGTTGCTTTCAGTTTTATATCCCACATGAGTGAAATCATGTGATTCTTGACTTTTTCTATCCGACATATTTCAGATGAAATATCTAAAATACGCCATCAGAATATCTTGAGAATATTTATCCATATTGTTACAAATGGTAGTATTCAACTTTTCTTATGGCTGAGTAGTACTACATTGTATATATACGTCATATCTGTTTTATCTAGTCATCTATAAAAGAACACTTTGGTTGTTAAAAATAAAACATAAATGCCTCTTTCTAGTGCATGTAATTAAGAGTCATACATATTATTATTCACCTCAATGGGTTATTTTTTATTTCTTGATTTTGAGTATACACTTGCATGAACATGTATGCATGCATGCACACAGACACAAATGCATACTCATGCTGTCATTATAATACACCCATAAAAGACTAGTGCGTGCATACACATGGAATTTAGGAGACAGAATGACAGTACTTGGGAAACAGTAGTTTATGGCTTTTGAAAACTTGAATCTGTTAACAAATAGATCAGTAAAGTATCTTGTTAGAAATTACAAATGAAGAGGACATTTTTCTGAGTAAGGTGTTTTGTTCAATTCCTGTTAATGTTAAGAAAGAATTCACTAGAGAAATAAAAGATTCTATCACAAGAATGATATAGATTTGCATTTCTTCGCTAAAAGTTGGTGAAATATTTAAACATGTTTTTAATAAACAACTTCAGAAATAAATTATTTTATTTTACTCAAAGCGACCAAATAACTATGTGTTTTAGAAGAGACAGAGACAAACATATAATCCATTTTTCTTATGTAATCAGAGTACAGATCTTTTGTAGAGGTAATGAAGTTATACTTTTGTTTAGTTTTGTTCTACCTTGAGCCTGAACTTCAGTCTAGGTAGTATTTTTTTTAATGTGGTTTAAGGGGCCAGTCTAAGGCAACAATAATGTAGAAAAATTAATTGAATTAGGAGTCAGTTGTGAGTTTTCACCACAGCCTAGACATTTATAGGATAAGGGATCTTTGACAAGTTATGTTGATTCTGAGTTTCCTCTTGTTTATACATTGGTGATAATGATGTTTGTCCTGCAGGACTATTATAATGATGTAAAATAAGATGCAAATGCCTAAGTTTATATCTATGAAAGGCCTCATTTTTTCTAATATTTAGTCCAGTTTGAGAAATAAGCAAGTGTAAATTAAGCAAACCACCATTTTTGATTATTCTGGCTAAATAACAAAGTTAGCATGTGCATGACAAGATTTTTGAGCCTCGTCTGTAATTACTTTTCAATTAGGTAAAAAGTTTTACCAGAGCAATTTATTTCAGACATGAAAGTCTGTCTTGTCCACAATATTTCTCATGGATCCAAGTGTAATCACATCTCTTCTTAACTATTGCTACCTTCTTCCTCTTTCACCAAGCCTTGAGAATATAAACATGTCTCTACAGCATGCAGACACTTGCATGTTCCTAGACAAAAATGCACATCAATGAAAAATAAATTAAAAATGAAAGGCAAAATGCATGAAATTTCTTTTTTCTGACTATCTGCTTCATTTATTTTGCACTTGATATTGAATAAATAGGGACTAGAGCTTATTAAATGTGCTATAGGAGATCCTGGTTAATTCCTGTGAGAAGTACATTTGTTCATTCCTACAAGTTTATAATTATGCAAGTTACTGTAATGGTGTGTGTGTGCATGCATGTTGACATATCTCTCTGTTGAAATATCAAGTTCTGAAAGCAACTTAAAAGACTTAGATTAAGCTCAGAAATCATAAGAAATATTTTAAGTCACTAGAAAAGTTGAAATTGGGCTCCACCCATTATTTTAAAAATGAGTGCATGCTGCTGTGGCCTTTCAGTTGTGGGAAGGCTCACATCTGATTGGGAAGAAGTGAAGCTTTAAATTTTCTGTTTGAATAAGAGAAGTTATGTCTCTCTTATTAGGTATTGCAAACTCTCCTATAAGTCCAGAGATCAAATCTTAAATTGTTATTTCAGTGGGGGTAACTTGCACTGATTGACTTTTTGCTTTAATAATAACTAGTCACATTTCCCCCAGAAATCGTTACTGTGAAAGATTCTGTAAAAATAGAAAAATTTAACAAAAGTTCCATTAAATCAAAGGACCATAAACAAACTAAACCAAATGACAAGTCAGAGCAATAAAATGTGTCTTATCTTTCACACTTTTCTCCTGTGCTTTTGTTCCACTGGTACAGTACTTAGGTATAAACCAATTGATCATCAGGGAGCTGTTAGCTTAATTATAACATGAAACAACCCTTCTAATGTGGTATGGAAAGCCTTGTTAGTTTCCACTCCAGACTCAGTTCTGAATGGGCTCCAAATTCAAATATTTAGAAAGGCTGTTGTCTGATTGTTATGCGAAGACTTGGAACAGCCCTACTGATTTGAGCCACCCTGGTTTTGTTTCTGTGTTTTATTTTATTTTATTTATTTATTTGGAATCTCATTCTTTGCCCTTGGGTGGAAATAAAATGCTAATACTCCTTGGGTCTCAACCAGCATGTACTTTTGAACAGTTCATTTATGGGGAATCATTTTTTTAGAAAGCTTTTGTTTTATTATTGGCCCTGGACATTAGGGCTCAGGCAGAGACATGATGAGCCTTTCAGGAAAAATTAAAGAAGATGTAAACAGTAAATGCAGATATTTTGCAACATAGCTAAAAATAAATTGCAGTACAGGCAATTATGCAAGTTTTACTGGATACATTAAAAAGACATTAAATGCACAGCTGTTTTAAGTATCTTTTAAGCTGACAAATTAACTGTCTAATAAATTGTAAGATTTGTCAGCTAATAATGCTATTTTATCTGCTTTAACATATGCCTTACTAGTTCATGAAGCATTATTGTAAGTGCCAAGAGGAGATAATGTGCATTTTACAATGTTATATCTTAAGTGGAATGGATCATTGGCCATGAAGAAGTGTGTTAATAAATCTCTTAGGCTTTGTTAATATCACTCAATGAAGTGTCACTGTTAAAACACAAAAGATATGATAGAGAAAGCTGAACATAATGTCTTTCAATTTTACAATTAACAGTTCACTAGGCAGATCGACCAAAAAGTTCATAATTTGTGGAAGCCTTATTAACTTACATTTTCCTAGTCAAGGTCATGATTGTGGATGCCTTTAAAGCTATTTTTTAATGCTCATCAGAAAGAGTAACTTTGCTGGAGAGAAGAAACATTTTTACTCTGAGTGGCATAATATGCCTATCAGGTTCAAGAGAAATAAAGTAGTATTGAATCAAACAATAGTCTTTTTTATATATAAGTTTCAGGTGTACAGCATAGTAATTAGACATTTATATAATTTTTGAAGTGACTTCCCTGGTTAGTCTAGTACCTGCCTGGCACTATGCATAAACAATAATCTTTTAGAATCACTCACAATTAAGCACATGAGTTGAGAAAAATACTATTTTGTGTTGCTTGTCCCCAAATGGTAGGTAAAAGAAGATAGTGCACACTATGAAATTAAGACACTATTTCAGAGGCCATTGGAAATAAGCCCTGACCTTAAAAAAAGTAATAATAAAATTATAAAGTTTAGTTTATTTGAAATTTGGTATATTTTTCCTTTTAAATTTAGACATGAGGCACCAGTATAATCAATTTAAAAACTTGATATGAACATCTTTTTCTGTTAATTTTGAGAAACTTACAATGAGAGTCATGTTGTTTACATGTTAGAGCAAGAAGTGTTTTTTTTTTTTTTCCTTTATTGTTGAGAGTTTATTCTTCATCAGTTTTGATTAACCTGTCAGCTTTCATTTCTGGCCCTGAAAAAGCAGGAGTTCTAACTTTAATAATGCTTTAACAATGACTTTCACAAATCATGTGTGAGTAAAGAAAGGGGAAATAATGAAACTACATATTACCTTTGAAACTAGATAGAGTTTCATCTTTTGGGCCAAGAATTTCATGTTTTATGTGTTTATTTGAGTATAAAATTCAAAAAAGTAGTTAATCTAAAGTAAATATGAGGCAATTCCAGAAATCCTGTATTAGACTGTTGAATTCCTGACTAGTTGAGTGATCCACTAAACCCAATTTAATTATCTATAACCTAAAATAATAACATCCACTTCATAGAATCATTGTCAGGATCAAGAAATAAAATTTATGTGAAAAGTACTTTAAAAGGCAAATTAGTATTAGTTATTCTTAATTGTGGGTTAAAATATCAAATATATAATGCTAATTATTCAAAGCACTTTTATATCTAGTACCTCAGTTTATTTTACAACAATCTTTTAGAGAAAAGTAGTAGAAGTATATCTAAATCAAATATTTTATTTTGGCCTGCTGAGTATAAGGTGTTATACCAGAGGTTATAATTCTATAACTAAGTATGATGCAGAGTTCATCTCTCTTAAAGTTTATCATCTATTCGTGTAAGCATGCTGGTATTTTGGTAGAGGCAATTGAAGCTCAAAGAAGTAAAGTTATCTTCTTAAGCCAGCACAGTTAGGTTAGGGAAAACAAAACTAAACAAAACTAAATTAAACAATACTAAACTAAACTAAACTAAGCCTTCAGCTCTAAAATCCCCTTGAGGCTGGGAAACAAATCTAATTGTCAGTCTAATGCTCTTTCATATGCTCACAGTACTCATTTAGACCACACAGAAAATGAAAATGAAATAGGTCAAATGTTAGAAAACATTGTGGGAGTTCTACAATCCATGTTGATATTTGGACTAGGTGCAATAGGACTAGAGTGAAAGAACTTCAACTCTTTTGTACTAAATTTGGTAAACTCTTTGAGTTACTTCATTTCTGGCCAGACCACTCCAAAGGAGTAGGAAGTCCTAATTATCCTAACCACCAATCTTCTTTTTGATTGAGCATGAATGGGATGATTTGATCTTAAGTGGAGGTTATATACAGCTATTCCAGCCAGTCTTAAATGAGCTTAAAAGAAGTTTTTAAAGAATATATATCATAATTAGTGGAAACTAGATTAGGAGTATTTTTTTCCTTAAACTGCTAAATGTTTTGATCACTTTTCTCTTTGAACTGCTGCTTCTAAAGTTAGAAACTGCAAGGAAAGAAATACCATCAAATCTTTTATTCATGTCTCAATATGCATATGTAGAAAAGAAAAAATATATCAAAAGTTATTCAATTTGCATGAAATTTTTAAGTTCATGACTGGTGTGCATACAGTTGAAAAAGTTAGAAGTATCTAAACTTATGAGTGCAGTCAAATCAAAACAGTATGTCATATTGATCTCAAGGTAAGAATTATGTGTTTTAAACAAAACAGATTAGACAAAAGTAAATCAAGAAACTGAGAAAGAGAAGGATAGAAAGGGGAGAAAGGAAGGAAGAAAGAAGGAAGGAAGGAAGGAAGGAAGGAAGGAAGGAAGGAAGGAAGGAAGGAAGGAAGGAAGGAAGGGAAGGAGAAAATATAGATATATTAAGAGATAAGAAGTGCACATATTTGGAATCCTTCCCTATGGCCAGTGTATATATTCTTATAAAACATGTAAAATATGTTAGATCCTAGTAAATTCAAAAGTTGAATCTTTTACTATACACCAGTTCAAGTTCCTGTGGTATAATAATAATAATAATAATAATAATAATAATAATAATAATTTGTTGAGCACTTACTATGCTTAGGCACTAGTTTAAGAACTTTGTTTTAGGTCATTTAGTCTTAATAACTTTATGAGGCAGGTTATATAAATATTTTCCATTTAACAGATGAAAAATGTAGGCACAGAGACATATTAAATAACTTGATCTGGATTACAAAGCTAGTGACTTACAGAGTCAGGCTATCTGGTTCTAGAGCTCAAGATATTAGCCACTCCAGCTTATTCACTAAGTAGTATGCTCTCTTTCTGTTATCTTTCTGGAAAAGATAAAAATACCTGCCATCTGATGGCTAGCTCAGTTCCTTATTGGAAAAAAAGTTGAGCTAGGGTCTGGAGACCTATCAGGGCTATATTAAGTATGTTAATTCAAATACTCTTGCCTCCCTCAAAAGATAATATGTTTGGTTATAATAACTTTCATTATTTTTATTATTGCAATGAAGTAAATATTTTTCATAAACAATTTAGAAAATAGATATACAAAATTCTAAAAAGATCTATAATCCACAGCCAGCTAAAACCAAACTGTACGTATGTATTCACACACACACACACACACACACACACACACACACACACACGTGCGCACACGTGCACAGAAAATTGACCACCTAAATAAAAGACGTGAAGCATAGCTTAACCATAACACATGTGGGAAAAAACTCAAGGGTGTTTATTACCAATAACTACAATGTGAGAAAGCAAAAAGGTATGTCTTGGCTTCTAAGATGCTAAGATACTCTTAAAACTTTCTAGAAGAAAGAAGCTGATACTCCACCTATGCCTGAAAAACTATGTTTAGTTATGGACACTATACAAGATACTGACAAGAGTCCATCCATAAGAAAATATCTGGAATAGTGTAGGGATGTGAAAGCATGTAAAAATAAGAAGAATTGATAGAACTTGGAACTAAAAATACTGAGAAATGCAAGTACCTTTAATTTCTGTATTTAGATAGCTCAAGAACTATTATATGAAATAGCAATAAAACCTATATTACTACAAATTAAGAGAAAACATTCCAATTTTTATGAGGAAGAAAAGTAGCATTTATTTTCTGGGAAATTTGTGTTTATCTGTCAATGAAGCTGATCAAGCAGAGATACCGCACATTCTTAAAATGGTCTAGAGGGGATGGCTTTGGAGGAAGAAAATGAAAGATCTTGTCTTAAACCAGTTCAGGCTGGTGTAACAAACATACCATAGTCCAGGTGTCTTAAACAATAAAAAAATATTTCTCGCAGTTATGGAGCCTATAAGTCTGAGATTAAGGCTCTGGCATACTCAGTGACTAGTGAAGGTCCACTCTTGATTCATAATGCCTACTTGCTGTACTCACATGGCATAAGGGGAAATAGAAATCTCTGGGTCTTTTTTATAAGGACATTACTCACTTTCATCATGAACGTTCTGCCCTCATGACCTAAATACCTCTCAAAGGCCACACCTCCAAGTACAGTCATATTGGGGATTAAGTTTCAATTTACGAATTTGTAGAGGAAACAAACATTCAGGTTTCAGATGACCCTTTTAATTCTGAATCTATGCACAAATGGCATCCAAATACCTGGAATTGTGGGTGTGTCCCTAGGCAAAATCATGAAGGTAATCTACCAGTGTTTCAACACTCCTTTGCTCTGTTGGCATTTTTTACTTGACCTTTGGCTGCCCAATAAACTCCTCCCTCATCTTATTCACCGTTAGGAACTCAGGTCTCTCCTGGCAGGCCTCATGCTCTGTGCCATTTTTACACTTCTTCCTTAATCTTCTTTCCTATTTCTTTAGGTGCTAGGAATTCAGACAGTAGTCCAAGCAAAGGAAATTATAATGGCTGAATAGTCCCATCCAAAAAGATAAAATCTGTACATTCTTTTAGTGACTTAACCCATACAGTCGAACAATCAAGGAATGCAAGGAACTTCAGAATGTAGTCAAGTACTTCTGCTGATTTCTGGACCTGAAAAGAGGGGTGAAGAATGAAAGGAAGTATGCCACAGGATGAGGGTTGTGAAGGGTGCTTTTTAAATATACATTCTCCCTACCAATGAGTAATAACCAGAATAAAAGTCTAGAGACAGCCTCCAAATATTTAGGGGAAGATTGTAGAATCTTCTTAATCAACAGAGACCAAAAATTAACCTTTCCAGGATAACAGTAATGGCCTTGGGTATTGTAATACTCAAAGCCCTTCTAAACATATTAGTCTTTCAAAACTCTCTGAGGTAAGTGAGGTGAGAATAATTATTCTAATTTTACAAGTGAGAAACTTGAGGTTCAAAGCCTTTAAATAAGTGGTTTATGTTACTTATGCCTGATTAGGGGAAAAACTAAGAAAAACAAATTTACATATCCTAAAGTCATTGTTAGTAATATTTCCAATGATGATAATTTTTAAAATTATAAATGAACATTTATTGAGTGCTTACTATACAACTAGCTCAATATTAGGCAATTTACATGTATTGTCTCATTGAATCCTTTGAAAAACATTAGAACATAGGTATTATAATGACAGTGCTACATATGTGGAAACTGAAGCTCACAGAGATAATTGAGACCTCATATTTACTAAAGGGAGAGGTAAAATTTTACACCAAATTTGTTTGACTATTAATTTCATACTATTTATTCTTTAAAGCCACCATCTGTGCATCACATTGGTCCTAGAGTAAGAGTTATTTACTTTTAAGCTCTGCATTTCCAATTTGATGTACTAATTTTAATAACTTACTAAATTCACATACAGTATTCATTTCTTAGTTGAGAAGATCATATATCTAGACATTAAAAATATGTACCTTTAGTTTTTAAAAAAAATTAAAACTGATAATACATATGCAAATGTATAAGTACATATAATTTAATTTATAATGTTTATGATAAAAATCAAAGAATGCAAAAGGGAATAGAGTGAAAAGCAAGCTTTTCTTTCATCAATGAACTCCCATCCCTAAGTTCCTCAGATACCTCGCCAGTCATTCTTATTGTCCTTCTTCAAAAGCAACCACTCTTAATAGTTTTTAGTGTATCTTTCCAAGGATATCCTATTCTTTTGTTTACATAATTATATGTATATGTGTGTATAACTATATAGTATATAAATATAGATACAAATATGCAACCATACATGATGTATATGTATACATGCATATATCTATGGCAAAAGATAAAATTCATAGAAATGAAATTACTGGTACTTATACTATGTGTATTTTGTTACTTTAATATATAGTTAAGGAAAAATTGTGTGTATATCTAATTGTAAATGAATGATCAGAAGTATTGCTGAAAGATGCTAATGGTGGTATTAACTCGGTGTTTCTCTTTTGTGGTGTGGTATGTTGCACCATTACTGGGTAAGACAATAAACATTAGATAGTGGAATTTCTGCCATGCTCGAACTAATGCTCGAACTAATTTAGCTCTTCACAAAGAAGTTCATTCTGCTGACAGAACTGTTTTCCAGAGATAAAAGATGGAGGTTCTCACATTAAATTAAGAATACGTGACACATCCATGTATTTCCCCTGCTAGACTCTGAAGGACTTGCCTTTTGGCAGAAATGACCCATTATGACTTAAACAGATGTCCATCTACAATATATTAAATGAGAAACTGAAATTACTTAACTGATGCTCAATATATTTGTTGAAACAATAAGCTTTGAGAAGAGTGGATGCAGCTTTATGTTCCTAGGAAATTTCAATAATTCATTAAATAGATAAATACAAATAATTTTGAATGTCATGTAACTAGTAGACATGAGAATCAATTTCAGGAATGTGAAGAATGCTACTTTATTTTGGCATACTCAGTGGTCCCTGAAAAACCTTTTTTCTAAAGATTGTTAAGTTATACATATTTCATTCTTTACTCTTCACATCCATTTTAGGATTAAGATACAAAGCTGAGATTTACCTGTATAGTTAGTTTTGCCTTATCTCATAATAAAGATGAAGGTCAGCAAATTGGAAGAATGTACATGGTGGCTTCATGAATGGCTAATGTATGCTAAAGCCAAAAGAAAAGGTGTTTATGAATTTGTGACCCCCTTCTCCTCATTGGTAATAGCCTGTCTGATTCTAAACAAGATTTTAGGAAGTGGGTTAGATCATGTATGAACTCAGCAAATAATGAAAACAGCAGTGGAGAATGTATGCCACAAGAAGACTCATCTTATTAGGAACTAAACGAGGCAAATTTGTTAAAATAGATAAGGTCTAACTTTGCTGTCTACTCCAGCTTCCTTTATGCTGTCATTTGGCCCCTCCTGCAACACCATACTACAAATCTCTTTTAGTATTGCTTTAATATGTTAGTATTGGTGAAGCAAACTTTTACTGGGGAAAAAAAATCTGCTGAATTAACACCACTTTAAATGACTGCATTGTCCACATATAGAAACTCAAAGCAAAAAAACAGCAATGCTGATTCCTAGTTAAGGGAATAAAGCATGAGCTTTTAGAATAAAATGTACTTCCTACAATATTTTACTTTTGTGACCTCAGAAAAATATATTAATCTTTCTGATGCTCAATGTCAACATTTGTTGATCAGGGGTACTTAATTCACAAGGATGTTCAGATTTTAAATTGGAAAAAAATATACAAAAATTGCCTAAGTTGCTTAGCGTTTAATATATATACTCAATAAATGCTAACTACTGTTATTTTATTATTTTCCCATCAGCTCTGTGACGTGTACATGTCTAACCCAGTGCCTACCACACAGTGGGTCCTCAAATAAATGCTAGATGAATCTGAAAGGCATATGATTATCCATTTCACACTAAAATGTTAATGATGTAGCAATTTAGTTTTGTTTTTTTTTGTGTGTGTGTGTGTGTAGGGTGAAACAAATTATTTTGTTTATTCCTTTGAAGAAAAAAATTCTTTAGATGGTAATATTTAACTCAATTTCATGAGTCATTAAAAGTATATTCTAGAAACATAACTTTGCAGAGCAATTGTTTAAGATTGGGAGAATTTTCATTCATCAGGTCTCATCATGAGTTTATCATGATTAGAAAGTATATTCATTGTGGTTAGAAACATAGGCTTTGGATTCAGAATAATCTGGTCAAGTCCTGGCTCTATCACCTTTCAGCTATGTGACATTGGGTAAGTCATTTAATATGTCTGGGCTTCAGGTCAGAACTCAATACATGAAATTTTAATGTGGCTATTAGTTGAGATACAATATTGTCATCAACATCAACTTTAAATACAGGGCACAGAAATACTGTAGTATATGCAACCTTCTGAAAATGGCTCCAGATAGAAGAAATAACTATCACAGACTGTAACTCAGGAATCCCAGTCATGGAGCTTGCACCTGGGTTTGAATATTCCAGAAAAATCACCAGGAAGACCGTAGGGGTGAGAAATGCTGTTTCTTAATCATGAGGCAGGGAAGCTTCAGCAGTGACTGGTCAGAGCTGCAGGAAGAGATATTGCTGCTGACCAAGTGCAAGCAGAGTTTTTGTGCCCACAAGCAGAGGAATGGGTTATCTCTTTGGGGAGCAGCTGCCTTCTCAGATGAATGGGAGCAAGATGTGCTGTTTGGTTACAGAAGCAGATCACGTCCATGCAAGCAGCAGAAAATGTCCTTGGGTGTAGGTACTGCTGAAAGCTCTTTGTGTACTGCCTTCCTTGGCTGCTGCTGGTTTGGCAGCTATCAGTCTTCTGAGTATGCTGAGGGGCTGTATACTGAGTTAACCCTATATGGAATATAGAATAGAATATATCTCAATTAAAGCAAATATATCAGGGATTATACATTTGCAACACTGTGTACCTATGGAATACCTCTTGAATCCATTCACAAGTAGTTTTATAATATTGCACTTTCAAATAATGATAAATGTATTTCCTAATAATCACCATGGAGTAGGATTTGGACTAGAAATGTGAGGGCATTCTTAAAAGCAATAATATTCCTTTCAGATATTCCCAGTAATCTGAGATTCTTGTACAAATATGCTAGATCAAATATCCAACAAAAGTAGGTACCAAAAGAACTTCATCATTCTGGTCTTTCTGTCTTGGCATGGGCCAAAGCTAAAGGTATTTTAAAACACATACATTTCGAATCAAGTGGTCTGAAAGCCAAAGGCCTTTCTGAAAGCCAGCAACATTTTACAATGGCTTAATGCTCTAGAGTCTAGTACCTATATGTGCTTTATAACACTTATTGAATTTCCTTCTCACTAACCTCTCTCTGTATTTAACTTATTTTTTTGTATTTTGCTTCTCAAAGATATAAAATTTGAAATTTTTTATTACTACATATTTATTGTTGATAGTCACAAGATGTGTTAAAACTGAGAATTATCATCTCTTCCCTTAGCAAATAAATTATAATTAAATAGAGAGCATAAGGAGTAAAATGATTAACACTTTCAATTGCTGTCACCCTGTCAATTTGACCAAAACACAGGGCATCAACCATTATATTATTTTTCCCATTAATCCAATAAAAGTATTTCTTATTTTGTCTGAAAACATCACTAAAAGAAACCCCACTGATATATGTAGATGAGAAAAGCATAAATGATTTAGTACATAGCTTATTCATGATATGTTGGTACCATCATTGAAGGGACTCTGCAGTTTAATCAGCTCTCTGATTTCTGCAAGTTAAATAGGAAACATAAATTACCTCTCTTTCAAACAATGGACAAACTAAACCACATAAAAATTATCTTCTGCCTTGCAGAGCACCTCTTCTATAGTAGATCCTAAGGCTGAAGACAGGGATGAATCAAAATATGATCCCTGTCCCGGAGGTTTGCAGAGACTGCTGAAGGAGACAGAATTTTAAACACATATAAACATGTAGTAATAATGTGGAAAGTATTATAATTGAGTAATGTTTCAAGTGATATGGAAACCCAGAAGAAGAAACAATTTTTGATTTAGATGAAATTTCTTAAAATAAATGGGAGAGGTGAATTATAGAAAAAAGAAGAGGATATACCAAGGTAGACAAGTGAGAAATGAATGGGACATTCGGAAAAATATAAACCACTTGGGATGACTGAAGTCAGGGCTGATTTCATAGGCGTGTGACCTTTGCACATGAAGGACCCAATATTTGATTTAATAATATGTCATCACCATTTTGAAATTATTAATAATTTTTGAAAGAAAAGTTCTACACTGGCCCCACAAGTTACATAGCTGGACCTGGCTGCACTGAAAGGTGACTAAAAAGAGAGTGCTAAAAAAGAGGCTGGAAATATGGTAGGCAAAAATCTTATTCATGGATATTACTATATGCTCTGCCAAAAGAATCATAAAAGAACTACTAAATAATTTTAAACAAGGGAGTGGCTTAAGATTTTAACATTTTCTTAAGAATTTTTTGAGGATAGCATATACATAGAAAGAAAAAGAGAATGAGATGAGGGTGAAAACTGTTAGAAGAATATAAAATATTGAAGTTGTGAGATAGTTACATGTTTGAAATAAGGCAATGACAGTGGAGAAGTCTATATCCTAAAACTCACAAGAGATCGAGACAAAATATCAAAAATAACTAAATTTAATTATCGTGCAGGTGTAGATAATCTCTTGTGAGGTAGCAGTATTTTGATGAGAAAATAGACAAATAATTAATAAGTTATTATACATTTATGTTTATACGCACACATTCATTTTACCAAAATCACTAATTAGGTTTTCATAATAATGATTTTTACATTATTTGCTTTCTGTTGACAGCAATTTTAAATATGACCAGAAGTCTTGAGTCACTGCAATTTTTAGCCAGCTTTTCATTTATTTCAATTTGGAGAAATTTTTCTAAGCTGAAATAGTAGTAAGCAGAATTGCTAGTAACATTTTTAATTCTTAATGAATATTAGATTTAAAATGAAGCATTATATCAGTTAGCCTTTCTTGTTTAATAAAAACTTTGTGATTTAATATAGCCATCATTTATTCAGAATTCTATAGTCTAGAAGTTTAGGCTAGACACAACTCATAAAAAGGAACAAAAACCTAGTAGTCATTTTTTTTTCAATCAACCACAATCATATATCTCATATATCACGGACATTTTAATGTTATTATATATGATAAAGCATTATTATATATTATATTTTAATTTTATTACATAAACCTTCGTATTTTATATTGTGTTTTTCACTATCTTCAATGTAATATTTAAACCCATAGACTGTTTCATGATTTCTTCTTTCAAAATTTTCAATGCTAGCATATGATACAAAGGATTATAGCACTGTGTTGTCCAACTTATTCAAATTTCTTTCAGTCATGCTATACCTTGGCTTAGAGTGAACTATATATAGGCCTTTCTTTAAAATGGTCTGTACAGAAATTAACTTGGGCAATATTTTTATGTGAATATTTTTCTTTATGGTTGTTAATTTCCCCCAAATATCTATATTTTTGCAATATAAATTTTAGTGCATATTTCTATGCAGTTTCTTTCAAAAACAAAAAAAAACATTTTCTCTATTTTAAAATATGTCATCCTTTTAAATATGAAATAGCCAAGCTTACATCTGTTAATTTAAGCTCTCATTAATGTTATTAATACAATGCCATAGTTTCCTACCAAATAAAAGTGTATAAACTAAATTCAAAATTAGTTTCCTTTTGCACTAGACACCATAAGTGGATCTTTAAGGATCTTTTGGGTTTTTTTCCCCTTAAATCTCATAGTGCATTTTTACTTTGTGTAAGTGAATGTAATTATTTTAAGAGCATTTAATTGATATATGTTTAAGGATGGTTGCAACATGTTTTAAATGAAGAAATTCTATTATTTGAAAGTCCCAGAAATTATTACATCTAATCACTTAATTTTTAAAGGAAAATGTCATTACTATTAGCAGAGTTAAGGTCATGCTTCTCAGCATCAAATTCAATATATTCAGTATATTCTATATACATAGAACACACATACACATGAACACAACTCTATTGTCAACCACAATTTTCTTATAAACCTTTTTTTAAATCAAACTTGTTAGTATCATTACCAAGGGCTAATCATCAACGTTTTAAATCAGAGTCTAAAATTGAAAATTATTTATTTTTCAGTGTCTTATAAAATCGAAACATGTACTTTTTATGTTAAATATTATTTATTCAACATGATTTTTCTGTTATAATCAAGTTTTACTGAATGCAATTTACTTTTTAAATTAAATATGAATTATGCTTTTTAAAATGTATTACATTAAAATGTCATTTTCAATTTTTCATCCTTGATATTATTTACTGTTTTTATTCATTTTACAGATTTAACCAAAGAATTCTAAAACAGTATCTACTAAAACTATTAGTTTTGTTTTTCTATAAATAATGGGCACTATTACAATTGTTAAATGTTGCAACATTTTAAGAGCATCATGACAACATTCTCTATTTGCCTTTACTTGTCTTTGTTGAACACTAGTTATTGCTGTTTATCCAAAATTTTTTACCTTAGTTCTAATAATTGCATTTATGCAGTTGAAATTTTGTGTTCCCTTAATTGTGAATCTATTGCAGTGAGTGTGACAAAATACATTGCTTTTGAATGTAGTATACAAAATTCATGTGGCACAACTTATCCATTGGAAAGAATTTTGTTGCAAAATCAAATGGTAAATGTTTTGATGTGCTAATTCAACAGGGGAAAATATGTTTTGCTGGAAACATTTTCCCTCTGTCATAAGGACGTGACAGCCATTTTCTATAACCAGATTCCATTAAACAGTAAAAATTCAGAGGTTTCATATTTCAATTTTCTGAATTTTATGAATATAATTTTTTTCATCATTAACAGCTGGATGGAGTTGCATTTGTTGCTTCTGAATTGTAAATTTGACAGAAATACTTTTATTTTTATTTTTTCATTATTTTAACCAAGAATTAACTTTATATTAAATAAAAAAATGTATAATGTCCTTTCTCATTAATGTATTTTGTGGGGGTCATGCTCAACAGAAATCTGCTCACGATCTTTGTTTTTTCTTTTTTAAAAAATAATTAAACACACTAAACCTCTCTATTTCTTTTTATCTTTGCTTTTTTCTATGTTCCACCTTTACATTGTATGATTTCATTATCTGAATGCTTCCCCATGTTAACAATCTAAAAAATTTAAAAAATGTAAGTATATATAAAGGGTAAAAAATTGAATATATTTTTAGCAATAATGTAAATTTCAGTAAATATAAAATAAAAAATGTAAGGATTTCATCCTTTTATTTGTTTCTAAAATATTCAAAAGTAATTAAATTTTAAAAATAAAGAATAAATTATAATTAATGACTATCAACATTATAAGTTCAAACTTTTTAAAATTCATTTGAAATACTTTTATTTTCTGAAACTAAATTTTATTAAATGATTTTATGAAGTAAAGCTACTTGTGTTTCTATCATTGTAATATTTATCTAGTTGCCAAAAAGATCAGATTCATGCTTGATTCATATAAAGTCCAGACATATATTTATAAATATATGAATGTATGAATAGTATTATTCATTCAACAATTGCACTGAATAGTTTATTGCAAAATGTTTCCCAGCTGATATATGTGCATACCATGGGAATTCACGAGTATTTCCCGAACTATGTATTGGAAGAGAAAGAAAAATTAGAAAAATGCATGTTCAGCACCACTAAGAAATGATACTTAAAATAATACTCAGTTATGCAAGAATGTGTGATATTTATAATATTTGAGAGAAAGTATGTGACAAGTTACCTTTTCACTTATATAGTATATCTGCTGCCTCAGTCCTCCTCACACTCCAAAGAAGTGCCCATCTGCAGCATTGCTGCAATCCAGAAAACTTTATGGCATTTGCATGTAGTCATCATTTGGTTCAAGAATACAGGGTAGGGAAATGGAGGAGAGTTTCCCTGGGGTCTGAATAGTTCCAATTGCAAGAGTGGGTGTTTAGCATTATCAGTAATGTTATGCCATGACTATCCAATGAATCTTGGGTGATAGAAAGGTCCATGAATTATTTAATATTTATTTTTATATTTTTGATATGCAATATGTGCCAAAACATATATCCCAATGTTGAAGGGTAGTACAAATGAGCAAGGTGGAAAAAAAAGTTATTTATAGGAGAAAGATGACAAGATCTCACTACAAATTAGACACGAGTACTGAGAGACATGTTAGGAATGATTTCCATATATCTGGTTTAAGTCTATGGAGAAATTATGGTGTCATTAATAAATATGTGTAACATAATGTATAACAGGTTTTGAAAAAAAATGATGATTTCAGTATTGGATTTGTTGAAGAAGAGATAACTCTGTAATGTCAAGGTGGAAATAGTCAACATTCTATTAAAAGTACAGTTTGATGTTCATAAGATCTAGACTGATAAAATAATTATCTCAGCTAATCAGGGTCAGAATATAATAGATACCATACTAGTTGACAAATTGGGTAGCATTTCCCACAGACTTTAGTACTTAAATGTTAAATTACAAGAATACACTTAACAATATATGAATGTTGCAAAAAAACCACAGGAATCTGTTTGTCTCACTGAAAATGACAGAAAACATATTCATCTAACTCTATGCCCTCCATATTTTTAATTCTAAGACATTGGGTAACTCAATTAACCTCTCTAAACCTCTAATTCTTCATATGAAAAATAAAGTTCATAGGCACATTTATTAATTGTAATTCTTTTGGCTTGAAAGTAACAGAAAACCCTGACTCAAAGTGCTTAAATAATAATATGTGGTAATCTGACATAAGAAGAAATCTAGAGATAGGTTATTTCGGTGGTTTGATGACACCATGAAAACCCAAAGTTCTTGATAAGGTTTTACTCTGCCATTTTAAGCATTTAAATTTAATCTCTTCATGGGAACAAGATAGCTGAAATACTCTCAGGTGTCAGGTACAGACATAAATATGTCCAGAAAAACAAGAACAGGAGGTCCTTTTTCTTGCATCTATCTATATTCTTTTAATTTAAGCATCATGGACTATTTTTCCAGGATACTCCCAAACAAACTTCCTCTTATGTCTCATTGGTCATAAGTACATTCTATGCTTACAATTGAACAAATTACTGGCCAGGAAAACGACATCACCAATATTGCTTAAATGTTATCATTCATTCTCTGGATTAGAAAAAGCATTGACTTCCTTTAAATATGAAACCTCAAGGAAAAAAGCTATACCGAAACAAAAAATATGGTTCTATAAGAAAAGAGAAAGGGTAAAATTATATTGCTGTTAGATATGTAATAAATAATTTTCAATATAGCACCTCGGAATTTTTTTTGTGTATTAAATAGGTCAACATATGTTAAAGTATTTGGCATATAACAACAACCAAATTACTGTAAGACTCATGATAGCACAATTAAAGTTCATGAGAAAAGCAAATGAAGATATTTTTAACATCATCATCCAAAAAGATTATGGAAATAGTACCAAATATGGTACAAAGGGGGTTTATACAATGTGGAGAGTACTACGTTATTGCTGTCATTAAGCTCCATTCTTGTTTTTTAGTTTTTCTCATCTCTTAATGTTATGACAAAAAAAATAATTTCCAACAAGCCAAATACAAAATCAGCAAAGTTTAAAATTAATCTGTTTTATTTGATCATATGTTATAAAAAAGCCAATATCGGGAAAGAAAAAAAAATTGGCATAGTTGATAGAGGCTTTGTTCTTCCCTCTGGTGAGTAAATCAAAATTGTGACAGAAACAAAGAACAAAGAACAAGGAAAAATAGGCTGGAATCTAGACGAACAAGCCATACAACTAGGAAGAAATCTAAGAAATCACCCTGCAACAGTGGAAGATAGGACAAGGCAAGGAAGAGAGGATGCCTGTACTGAGAAGCTGAGTGGGATGGAGCCTGCAGCAGCTGTGGACGTCTCTTAAAGGGGCCACGTCAGTGAGCAGACTTTTGCTGTGACTGATCTGCTCTCTCTGAGCACCAGTACCAGTCCAATTGTGTGGAGGACACTGGGGACTTAAATAGGAATACTGAGTTGTCAAAGTGAGGGCCAGAGGTGAGAATCTCTCTCAGACAGAGGTGCGGTGATATCCACTGTTCTGTTGAGACCTCCCCAACCAGTCCCAGTGCTCAGACTCAGAGTCACCATAACGGAGCTGTCATCAAACTGGATAACAGAAGTTGCTCTGCCCAGAAGATTCCCTGAATCTCCGCCTCCCCCAGCTCATGATCCCACCCAAGCATATCCAGTTGTGTCCTCCTTGAGTCCTGGGCAACTTGCTAAGCAAGCTACACCACACTTGTGGTAGCTGATCTTGGTTTCTGGTGTGGCCTCTTGAGGAAACTATAAGCACAGCATTTATAGATTGATTGCTGATTTTTAGCAGGTGGCCCTAGGGGGACACAGGCTGGAGCTAAACTTGGCCTGCTGCTAAACCCCTCTCAAGACTGTGCCACTGGAAAACTACCACACAAATCTACACTAATAAGATGGAGAGACTTGTGAGCTTTGATTAGCATATATAAATGGAAACAGAAAGGCAGCCCAAATGGGAAGACAATGAAGCAGAAACCATAAGAGAGAACTGAAGAGAGATTTAGGAATAATGGAGTCAAGGAAGCAAACAGATGCAGAGTTCAAAACACTAGTTATAAAGATGCTCAATGAAATTAGGGCAAAAGTAAATGAATTCAATGAGAACTTTAACAAAGAGGTAAACAAAATGTACAAAAGGAAATGGAAATTATAAAAGAGAACCTGTCAGAAATGAAGAATACATTATGTGAGATGAAGAGTATATTAGAGGGAATTAACAGAATGAATGAGGAAGAGGATCAATCCACCAATATAGAGAAAGGGAAAGCCAGGAACACCCAATCAGAATGGGAAGAAAAAAGAAGCCAAGAATATAATAATTTAAGGAGTCTTTGGGACAAAATTAAGTGTGAAAACATCCATGTAATAGGGGTACCTGAAGGAGAAGAGGGAGAATAAGAACTGGAAAAGCTACTTGAAGAAATAATGATGGAAAACTGCTAATCTGGTGAAGGAAATAGACATAAAATTCCAGGAAGCTCAGAGAGTTCCCAAAACCAGGAACCCAAAGAGGCCCACACCAAGATACTTTATAATTAAAATTCCAAAGGTTAAATACAAAAAGAGAACCTTAACAGAAGAAAGAGAAAAGTAGATAGTTATCTACAAGGGAGCACTCATAAGACTGGCCGCTGATTTATCAAAAGAAAACTATGCAGGACAAAAAAAGGTCTTGGCACAAAATACTTGATGTGATGAAAGCCCAGGACCTACAACCAAGAAACTTTATCCAGCAAAACTATCATTCAGTGTCAAAAGACAGATAAAGAGCTTCCCAGACAAAAATAAGCTAAAAGAATTTATCTCCACCTAGCTAGTATTATAGAAAATGTTGGAAGGACTTCTTTAAGAAGAAAAAACTTGTATCAAAAACAGGACTAAAGAATGGTAATAAGTACATTTCTGTCAACAAGTACCTCAAATAGAAAAGAATTAAGTGCTCCAACCAAAAGATACAGTGGCTGAATGGATGAGAATACATGACCCCTACATATGCTTCCTAGAAGAGACTCACTTCAGATTAAAAGACACACACAGACTAAAAGGAAGGGGATGGAAAAAGATATTGCCTTCATGTACCTACAGGGTATTGCACTGACTAAAATGGGTCGGATAGAGAAAGACAAATATTGCATGATTTCATGTACATTTTGAATCTAAAGAACAAAATCAACAACAACAACAAAAGCAGAAATAAAATTATAGATACAGAGAATATTTTAGGGATACTAAATGGGAGAAGGGTTGGGGAGACAAAAATCAGGCAAAGGGATTAAGAGGTACAAATGGATAGTTGCAGAATAGATGTGAAGCTGAAGAGTGCAGCATGGAGAAGATGGTTAATAATGTTGTAATAAATATATAAGGAGGAAGAAGGGTACTACATTTAGTGCTGTTATTACTTTCTGAGTTATGTGGATCTCTGATCACAATGTTATACGATTGAGACTGGTAAATTATTGTATGCCAACTATAATTGAACAAAAAACTCATTGAATTGAACAATGAAATGAAAGAAACTAATTCTCTATTATATTTAAATAAAGTTGGGGATAAAAAAAAGAATTAGCATTTCTAAAAAAAAAAAAAAAAGAGCTAATATCCATGGGTCACTGACATGTATTTGTGTACACTAAGATCATTTTATCATCGATGTACTGACTCATTTTTTTTAATTTGCTGATTTTTTAGAAAACCACACAATGTGTGCAATTGGTCAGAATATAGCACTTAACTTATTTTTTTTTGCAATGATAAAAAAAAAGTAATTGAGCTAAGTTTAAATAATGTTCAGGTCGTATGAATATGCTGTGGCAGTCTATACATGTTATGATGAGTAAAGCTGTTTCCCCATACCTGAGACTAGAAGAAATATTTCCAAAAGTTCTCTCTTGGATACATAATACATTATATGTTTTCTATGGCTCCTTGGAATAAACAAGCAACACGGAATTATGGAAAGAGTCAGATATCCTGCAGCTTCTCTGTACTTTCTTTGTTGACTGATTTTAGCAAGAACAAAGTAAAAAATGCAGACATCTTGCAATTTTGACCTACAGGTAATCTCATCCAGTTTTTGCATTTAACGAAAATGAATTTAAGGAACTACCGTAACATTTGCAGATGTTACAGCTTTAGATTAGAAGGTGAATATACCTAAGTATATGTGTGACATTATTATATGATATGATTGATATATAATACATATAACAGATGTAATATTACATAGTTTAAATTATACACTGTGGCTAACTTATACACTTGGCAGATACAGACTCTTATGTGGCAACTAAAAAGTTCTAATCTGATTCCACAAACAAAAGATGCTATAACATTTGCCCAGCAGTAAGTCATAAAAAGTAGAACACAATATTCTTTATCCTTCAGAGAAGTTTTTAACAACAAGCAGGTTTATTATCATCATTGATAAGCAAATTAAAAAAAAAGTAAAATGTCTTCTAAAAACACTATCCATATATCTACACTGAAACAACAGTCATTTCTAAGACATTATGCTGAGTGGGATGACTTCTACAAAGTGTCCAGGGAAAATCCTGATAAAGTTTAATTTTTGGAAGGCAGCTCACTTTCATGTTTTCCAATTTCTAGAAAAGTGATAAATGTATAGTGCTCCGGGGTGAGTCCACCTTATTAGAATAATGTCATTACACTGTGCTTGTGTAGTTATTTTTTAAATTCAGCGTGATTAAAGGTTAATACGTGCCAAGTATGAATATCTAGAATAAACCTACTATAAAGTAAATGTTTGATACATTTTTTCCCCTTTTTGGGTCACTTAAGTTGAGAAAGTTTTATTGTACTGTATTATTAATAGTGATTTAACCGCTAAGAGTGAACAAAAATTTAGAGGCTTATAATCTAAGATTGAAGAGGGAATAGAAAATAAAAACTAAGACAATTTTTTGAAGATCAATATGAGTATTTCTCTACCTGTTTGCTCTTCACTTTCCAGCAACAGTAAAGGCATCTTCAGAGTAAGTGACCCTTTTGCAGAGCTGACTCAGATTTAGTTTTCCTCGGGAGGTAAATTCTATATTCCTCTGCTAGAGAACAAGCTAGGCAGTAAGCGGAAGAAGATGATCTAATGGATCTGCTTTTTCAATCTGGGAAAATTAAAATTTGAAAGATTTCTATTTCATCCATTTAATGTTTTAATAAAAATGCCGATTCAAAAAATTCAAAAGCTACTCTTAGATCAATTATTTGGACTTTGAGGACTTTGGGGGATATGTGCCTCTCTATTCCACAATATAAGAGAAGAAAATTTACCTCTGACCTTGAAGGCAGTAAAAAATTGACTTCACAAACTACCTACAACCCACAGAAGCATACCTTGAAATAACTGAGATGACAAATAACTTTCAATGTATCTGTTTAATTTATTGAGCTGCCTGTACTTTTCTTTTGATAGACTTGCATGGATTATGCCACATTTAAAATTAATATTTTTTGCACAGCTTGCATCATTCACACAGATGCCCTGATAAGAATAATTAAATATATTCTCAGTGAGTAGAATTCTTTCTTTCCCTTTCTCTTCTGTGAAACATCTGCATGTGATTTTTTAAAATAAGGCTAGCTAGTTCACAAACATATGATGAAAGTTCTCTGTGTCATATTACATATGCTCAGCTGTAATGCTTTTGTTAATTTTAAAACATGTCACAAGATAATTGATTGATATAATGAATTGGGCATAAGAAATAATAAAATTGGTCGAGCAAAGTAATCTGGAAACAAAGAAATTATGACAATACGACCAATCCTTGGTCAAGTCAAGATATCATCCGACTTAACCCAGGGGTCCATGGCTCCTAGTCTATTGCTACTTTTCAATAATGTTTTTCTTTTTCTTTTTTTTCCTAAAAAGCGATCCTGCAATCATTAATTACAGATTTTAAGATTTTAGCATTTATTATTCATCAGATCTGGAATATTCCTTCCTATTTAGTCTTATCTATACAATTCCTTACCATCTAGAACCACTTCAAGTCCCACCTTTTCCGGGAAGCCTTCCTTGATTTCTTAATGCCACATCGTTCTCTCTTCTTTGAACACAGATAACACCCACACCTAAACCTCAATTTTTATTTTTAATATAGCCTCATGCTCTGTGGTGTTGTTTTATACTGACTCCTAAATTGTTAGTAGCTATTAATGCATATTTATCTTATCTCTTCATCTATCATGAAGCATCTTAAGGATAGAGTTTATATTATATGCTCCTTTGTGTCCCACAGCAGCTAGTCCAGGATCATGCCTGTGCTGTTTACTTAGGAAATCTGTGTTAAATGGATGTGGAATGAATCTCATATTGTCACATGTAAAGATTGTTTAATTGTTTAGCTTTTTACAATCTAGAATTTTAGCTGATAACAAGGCTCTTATTTTGTGTTAACTTTCAATTTCCTCTTAACAATAATATGGAAACATAGTCCATTTTTTAATTGCACAACAAAGTTCTATAGCAAATAGTTCTCGAATAAGCTAAATTTTTACAATAGAAATATTGGAAATCCACCATGAAGATAAAATATAAATTATCATCATATTTCTGTAATCGTGTTTGAAGTTAATTAATTTAGAGAAAATTGCTAGAATGTGGTAAAAGGGAATGTGGGGAATACTTAATAATTAGAGTTGCTTTTATTTTTTTATTATTTTTGTATTCCACAAAGGGGCATACATTCCTGATTTTATATTTTCATCTTTATTTTAAGATCTCAGGGTAGAGGAGAAGGAGAAACTCATATAGTAAAACTCCTTATACTCCTAACTTCACACAGCCTATTAAAGTTTCCCAAACTTTCATTTTCTAGCTTATAGCTTATTACTCATAGATCATGCTATTATCTAACTGAAAACATCCATGAAGAAAAAACTAATTATCCATTTTTCCCATTTTAATTTTTTTATTAGAAAAATATCCTAAGTTAAACTAAGAATTTGGGAGGAAATAGTAAATCAGGGTAGTGTTTTGGACTAAAGAAAGGTTTCTTTGCACAAATCAAATAAATATATCCAATATATGAAAGAATTTCAGGGAAAAAAATAAAAATTAAAACAATAATTGGAAATTGTAGATCACTTTATTCTCACCCTGTGTGTAATATGGCCAATAATCAGGCAGGGTCAATGAAGGATAGTCTATAATTACCTAACATGTGAAGATGCTAAAATCTACTATTGAAATGCAAAAGAAAAGAGAAATGCATAGTAAAACTATCTAAAATATTTTTTTAATTCCCATATTTTTGGAGCTAAGAGAACTCATGTACATTCTGAGGTAAAAATAAAAACTAAAATATAGGGAGAAATGATCATTTCATCACTATTACTAAAGATATCATAAAGTTTTATTGCTTTTAAGTAAATAAAGTTATTCAAATTCTTCAACTCTAGATATTGGGAGACTGAGAACAATATATTTGTTAATAATACAGAAAAACTTTCAGTATAAAAACTAATAATGTACAAAGACATGCTTAGCTTTTAGTAAATTTTACAGAAAAGTGTCCTAAAAATAATCACTTGGAAAATAGCTTTCAAAATAAGAAAAAAAAACCTAGAAAAAGTTGGTGCCACAACCATACTGAGAATTTAAGAATATCAAAGATGAAATTTACTGAACACATATGTCAGTGACCTAAAATGAAGCTTAGGTTAATTCGACTTTAGTACTGGTGTTAAATATTATAGAGTCACACACACAGATGCATGAATTCATGTATCTACAACATTATACTAGTGGAAAATGAAAGTAACTAGTGTTAGCCAGTTTACAAATAATTGATTAGATTGATATTATCCACATATGATCATGTAAATATTGTCAAATCATAATACTAACTATAGATCAATTAAATATAATTGCAAAAAAGACAGAACATGGAAACTTTCACACATACTAAGATGAAATCAACAAACACAGGAATGAAATGAAATGAAAGCAAAACTTAACTAACTTTT
The DNA here is from genome assembly GCA_030015415.1 of Cynopterus sphinx. Classification (NCBI taxonomy): domain Eukaryota; kingdom Metazoa; phylum Chordata; class Mammalia; order Chiroptera; family Pteropodidae; genus Cynopterus; species Cynopterus sphinx. Next base: position 44,380,390 of record CM057388.1, read on the forward strand.
AGAGCTGAAAATATCTATTATAAATAACAACCTGTACTTTTATAGTTTGTCAGATTTTCTAAGGACTTTCTAAACTCTTCAGATCATTTGATTCTCACAAGAACCCTGTGAGGTAAGCAACATTGGAATCATTATATTTGTTGAACATAATTTGTATATACAAACAGGTGATTTTTAATTAACAAACTTACAATAAATTACAACAGAAATAAAAATTTTGCAAACATGATCACGAGTTAAAAAAATAACATTGCATAAGACTGCATTAGAAGGAGCTCTGTAAAATGATGGCAAACTATATTAGCATTATGTAAATGGAGTAGGATAAAACTGGGTTTTTGTTCTAATTCTGCTACTTACTTGCTGTGTGGCCATGAAGAACCTACTTAAATTTTTGAAGCTCAGCCACCTTATTTGTGAAATGGAAATAGTATCACTGTACCAAGCCTAGTGCCTGAGACCTAGTTGGTGCTCAATAAAAAAAAAAACAGTCATTATTATAATCAATCTGAAAAAGTTCTTCATCATTAAACCCACCTCCCTTGTGAATCTTTTTCTGAGTCATCCTCTATACAAAATTATGTTCTTCTTTCTGTCACTCCACAACACCCTGCTCTTCCTTGATTATCGTCCTTATCATTGCTTTTGTTTCATCAGTTTCCTTGTCTGTTTTCTACACAAAAACTGATCTCTTGAGATCAGAGATGTTGTTTTGCTACATTTATATCTCCAGCAAACAGCACAGTACTTGGCAAATGGTAGATGTTCAATAAACATTCACTAAAAGGATATACAATCACTATTCTCAACAACTTCTAGGACATGTTTAAGTGCCTTTGGGAACCTTGGCATTATACTATGGACTGTATGGGGTTAAGTCACAATAATTTATGAATGTATAAAAAAGCAGAAAACAGTGCAATTAGATGTGTTATCCACGTACCTAAAGTAGTAGGGAATTTTAAATACCTAACAATTGGCCCTACATGTAATTTATGCTCAAGAAATGTTTGTAGTAATAATAAAAAAATAAACTCCGAACAAAGTCCACAAAAGGGTCCTTACATTCTTAACACTCTACATCATCACTGAAGTACAAAGTTGTGAATATATTAGGAGATAATATATTAAAATCACTTTAACATATGCCTGAAACATCCCCAGGACTTATTAAATGTTAGCAGGGCAGGGGAGAGAGGAGGGAGAGGGAGAGGAAGAGGGAGCTGGTAAAAAGAGGAGAAAGTAACAAGGAAAAGTGTGTTTGATGCAAGAGAAGATGAGAGAAAAATTAGTTCAATCATATTCCTATGTGGAGTGACTGTTAGTCCCTTCTCTGTCTTCCTCAAAAATTTTAAAAGAAAGTAAAAACACTTTGTAAATATGACAAATCATCATGATTACTATTATGAATGCCATTTCACTGAAGAAGGGGGGTTTTGAATTGAAAATGAAGTGAAAAAAAATAACCCTTGTCTTTTGTTAGTTAGATTCAGTGAAAAAAAAAAAAAAAACTTTAGCTTTAGAATTTGTAGGAAGCATTCAATGTGATATGAGCAAGAAAATCTTGCTGAAGACATCTAGAGTAGACTGGCTTTTGAACCCTACCCTAGTTTAGCATTTCTTTCTGCAAGAAACAAGAGCAGAAAACTAAAAAAATAAATAAATAAATAAATAAATAATCTAAAAACAATGGAATCTACATTCTAGTAAATATGTGAAAGTTGAGATGATCATTAAAATCATTCTTTAATAGTCAGTAAAAATCAAATTATGTACCTTTGGGTTATGGGCATTTATCCTTTTTCACGCAGTGCATAACTCCAATTAGCCACTTCTCTGTGTAATTCTGTAGAAGTCCAGAACAGTAAAGCCATTAGAATGGGCCCAGATCCTTGGACATTGTGTGATACAGAAGGAAGTAGCCTCGTTTGGGGGAGGAAAATTGTTGAGACTCCTGATTTCATAGCGTACTTTTACATTCCCTGAGAGGTCTAATGAGATTTGATCTTTTCTTTACTTTGATATGTAAATGGAGATAATGCTTTCTCCCAGGGGACCCTGCCGATCTGCCAAAACACATAGAGATAAGATATCCTTCAAGATAGAAGCTGAGTTGCCGAGAATAGCAGGAAAAAAAAATGTTTTTATTTGAGGTTCACAATAAAATACCTTTGTTAATATTTTTTACTTTCAATAAAAATGTTTCTATATTTACTCAGCTTAGTTATCTTAGATACTAGATAGAAAACAACTATTTTCCAGGTTTTTTTTTTTCTGTTAATGTGTTACTAAACTGATAGCCTTATTTTTTAAAGATATTATTTATGCGTCCTTTGACATATTTCATAAAATTACTCATTCTTTAAATAACATTTATCTTAGCTGGAAATTGGAACAAAGTTTCAGCTACTTATTTCAATGAAGAGAACATCTATTAGGATGGTAAACTTATAAATTTATAGGGAGAAAAGATAATTTCTACATTAGATGTTATGCACATCACATTCTAAAGGAAAAGGGAAGCTAAAAACTTAAGTGGAATCTTTGTACTTTAATCATATTTATCTTTTATCTCTTGAATGTGGTTCTTCGTGTTCACATAATAGAAAACTCAAAAAGTAAGAGTAAATACTTCTAGTAATTTTTATTACGGTCTTATATCATTGCTACCTTCTTTGAATTGACAGCTTGTTCCATTCTTGATTGTGGAGTATTTAATTAGTGATTCTTGTCATACATTGTTAATTTGATAATTAAGGCAAGGTTATCCAGTTTAGCAGTCTGAAATTAGATAATTATAGATAATTTATAAAGAAGTTTCTTGTAAATGATAACAAATATCACACAATACTAAGATTGAGATTGCTCAAATATCATTTATTTGAGAAGAAAGTAAATTCAATAAGTTTCTCTTTAAAGAAAATAACAATTTTATTTAGCAATATAATGGTAGATCTAGACATACAGCTTGATGGAATAAAAAATTAAGTTACCTACTAATTTCTTCTTTCTTCCTTCTAGCTTTCTTTCCTCATTTCTTCCTTCCTCTTACTTCTCCCCTTCCCTCTTTTTTTGTGAGGTTGGGCATGGGGAGAGGACTCCCTTGCTTTTCTCTCTATCATCTTTCTTTATCTACATTTCTATTAAATTTGTGTACCAGTTTTTATTTCTTCTATCGTCACCCATTCTCTCCCTATCTTGCAAATTTTAATCTCTTTCTGTAATTTGATTTACAAAACCCCTTCAATTTACAAAATTTCTTTACTCAAATTATAACATACTCTCAGACTTCCCAAACTCTAAAATTCAATAACTCTTAAAATAATAAAGATAAAGGTAGCAATAACACCTGCATTCCCAATCTTAAAATGATTTTTCTCTGACATATAGGAAAGCCTCTTGCACTGGGAAAAGTGCTGGCTTTTATATTTGAAAGGTTCCAGTTATCTGACTATAGTTTCATGATTCCTGGGACAGTAAATTTTATTTCCAACACCAGAAAGAAACGAATACCTCATTTTTTTTTTTTTTTGCATTAAGGGATATTGTTAAATTCTGAAACAAATGATGCAAGAAATATTACATGGATTTTTATTTCTTAAAAATAATCTATATTTGAAAAAAATGAAATAAAAATATGTTAAAATCTCTAAATTCCCCTCAAAACAGTGCATATATGAATACATTGGCTAATCCACAGTTATAGTGAATATTTATTTCTAAAACTATTTTAATATTTTATGGCAAACTGACAATGCTCTTTCTACTCTTGGAATTATTCAGAGAGATGTGTCCAGCTCTGGATACTTATAATCAAAGGAAAACTAACATAAAAATGCAGAGAATCCCAGGAGGAAATTAATTTCGTTGAACTTATTATTATCACTTGTACTTCTTTTCCCATCCTTTATTCACAAAGTCTAGTTTCAGTTTCACTATAAAATCACTTTGAAGTGTGATTACAAAGAGAGATGCTAGTTTATTTTCTAGGCTGAAAGGCTATGAAATATATAAAATTATAAATTATTAAAAATAAAAAATTATGTGATGAACTAAGAACATACTGGAACAAGGAAATTAAAGAGGTTCTCCCTGAGTGAATTTGGCATCGAGAAACAACTGGAAATTTGGGCTTAGGAATTTTTCACAGGCACATCATCCTCAATAGATTGTTCTCATTTATTATCTTTAAAACTAAATTCATCTCCTTGGGAGTTTGTTGAATGCCACATTGATCCAAAAAAAAAAAATCAACATTCTAAGATTGTCAAAAGTGTATTTTATCATTTTATCTCTATTAATCTATGTTAGAGTCATCCTCCTGTTGGTTTTCAAAAGAAAACATTCAACTAAAACCCTGTCATAGCTTGTAAACAACTACTACTTCCATTAAGCATCTAAGTCGTCTATTAGAAATATTTCAAACATTTTCAATGTCAACAAAAATAAACCAGTCAAATAGATAAAACAAAATTAAAAAAAAAAAAAAAGATGGATAAAATCAAGACCTTACCTGTTAGTCACTACCATTGTTATATTTTTAGGATCAAAAGCCTTGCAACCTAGTCCCAGTTGCCGGCCCCTGGGATAATTCATTGTGAAGAAAATACCACACAAAGGAAGCACTTTTATGACAGAAGCAGTTTATACAGCGCTGAAAATGAATAGTTGGGGAAGCCTCAAAACTGAAAGCCAGTAACATTTGTGGTGCAGTCCGCCCAAATGAAGGTGCCTTTTTTTAGTACTCCTGAGGTACTGTAAATTCCTCCAAAAAATGTGTAATGTTTCAATATCTCATTAAAGATCTACATTTTTGTTTCCCACCTCCCAGAATTTAACAAAGCCCTTTTGATGACTTTCAGATATTTTCTTACACACTGGATTCATCTAGTATTGAAATTGGGTTCCACCACTATGATTTCCAATCATACTTTTAATAATTGTTCCTTTCAGTAAATTTCCAGGGACTCTTTTTCCAATTATCCCAGTATGCCTCACTCTGTTAAGAGTCCTAGTAGGTGGCTACTTACATAGTTATTATTTATTAAAAAGTCACTCATAAAATACTTATTGGATGCCAACTATGTTAGATATTAAAGCATAATTTAAGTATTTAATCAAAGTGTTGTACAAGGGTTCCCAGCTCTTGAGGAAGCAATTAGGATTTACTGTTACAGTATTTTCACATGATTCTACTTTGAGTTGCACAACAACAAACAAGTCTCTTTATACTCAGCTTCATTAGCTATATAACAGTTTAAAGTGATTAAATAAAAAGTGTTTTTGAAAATCAGACAGCCATACAACACTAGGTCTTGAAATCAATTTAAGAAGACATAGCTGGCATTTTTACAGAAGAGTAGAAAATAGCACAGCATGTTTAAGATTATACAGGATTGTGAAACCTTTAATATACTTGAGTGTGTATATTGTGTGTGTGTGTGTGTGTGTGTATTAGTGAGGAATAACGTCCATCCATCATCATACATTTGACCCCCTTCACCCATTTTGCCCTTTCTCCATCATTCTTCCCTACTAATTTGTTGTTCTTATTCATAAGTTTATTTTTGTTTTGTTTGTTCATTTGTTTTTGCTGTTGTTGTTGTTGTTGTTGTTGTTGTTGTTTTGTTTTTATGTGTGAATAAAATCACATGGCTTTTGTCCTTTTCCATCTGACTTATTTCGCTAAGCATAATACCCTTGAGGTTCACCCATGTTGTTATGAAGGGCAATATTTTATTTTTTTTATCTCTGAGTAGTATCACATTGTTCATAAGTACTACTTCTTCTTTACCAATATGTTGATCAATGAACAATTAGGTTATTTCCATGTGTTGGTTACTACTGTAAATAATGCTGCAATAAACAAAGTGGTATGCATACGTTTTAAAATTAATATTCATTGGATAAATGCCCAGAGTGGAATAGCTGGATAATATGGTAGTTCTATTCTTAAATATTTGAAGAACTGATATACTGCTTTCCATAGTGGCTATACCAATTTATAATCTCATCAGCAGTGCAGGAGAGGTCCTTTCTCTTTACATCCTCTCCAACACTTGTTATTTCTTGTCTGTTTGATAATAATCAGTCTGGCAAGTATTAGGTGATATCTCATTGTGGTTTTGATTTGTATTTCCCTAAATAATTAATGATATTGAACTTTTTTTTTTTCATGTGCATATTGGCCACCTGTATGTATTCCTTGGAGGGGAGAATATTTATTCAGATCTACTGCCCATTTTTAAATTGAGTTGTTTGATTTTTTGTTTTTGTTGAATTGTATAAGTTATTTATTTATTTTGGATATTAACCCCTTATCAAAAATACCATTTTTAAATATCTTCTCCTGTTCAGTTGATTGCCTTTTCATTTTGTTTATGGTTACGTTTGCTGCGCAGTATTTTTCATTTGATGTCGTCACTTTTGTTTATGCATGCTTGTTCCCTTTTCTTTGGAGTCATCTCCAGAAAAACATTCCTAAGAGTGATGTCAAGGCATTTACCACCTGTGTTTTCTTCCAGGAATTTTTTGGTTTCAGGACTTAATTAAAGTCTTTAGTCCATTTTGTGTTAATCTTTCTGTATGCTATGAGACAGTGGTCTAGTTTAATTATTCTGCATGTGACTAATTTTTTCCAGTACCATTTATTAAAGAGAAATATCTTTTGCAATCATATATCCTTGGCTTTTTTTATTGTTGTTGTAAATTAGTTTTCTATATGTGTATAGGTTTATTCTAGCTCTCAATTCTGTTCCATTGTTATTGTCTGGTTTCTGGCAATAAAATTCTGTTTTGATTACTAGAACTTTATAGCATAGTTTGAAATTAGGGAGTGTGATACTTCTGATTTCGTATTTTATTTTTTCCCCTCAAGATTGCTTTGGTTATTTGTTTTCTCTTGTAGTTTCATACACATTTTTTTGTTTATTTATTTTTTTATATTTCTGTGAAAAATGTCATAGCCCTTTTGATAAGGATTGTAGGTAATCTGTAGATTGTTTTACATTAAATGGACATTTGAACAATGTTACTTCTTCTAATCCTTGAGCCCTCTCTTTTTATTTTTGTCTTCAATTTTTTAACAATGTTTTATAGTTACGATCATTTTGATGCAAAAATATTATTGATACTCTTCTTATCTTAATAAGAAAAACACTTTGAGTAAATGACATTGAGCCTGACTAAATTTATAGAGAAAATAAAATTAAGTAAGATCCTGAAAATGATGTATTCATTGCCTAAAGAGAATGGACTCAGTTGAGGTACTACAAGGGAGTAATGAAGAGAAGTTTTAACAGCCATGGCAACAAGAAGTAGCGAGGAGGCTGGGGTAGTCAAATGAATACCAGACTTTGTAAACTAGTTCTTACTTTCCAATATACATAAGCATCAATTTAATAATCATAGTGATATTGATTTTAATAAAAATAATTAACATTTATTGGTCATTAACTATATTCTAGGCACTATTCTAAGTAATTTACATGTAAATTATTTTATTTATTCTTCACAATAGCCATAAGAGATAGGCATTATTTTAATCTCTATTTTACGTAAAAGGAAACTAAGGTATATTAATTAATTACTCATTGTAGATTACACATAAGACACAATAATAGGCACTGAAGATTCAAAGATGAATAAGACATTAAGGAATTTACTGTGCAGTAGAAGGAAAGACTCATGAACAAATTATTATAATAAAATGTTATACACTCTAAATAGAATTGTATGTAATCAGTAAGGAGTATAGGGAAAGACACAGAGACTGAAAGTAATGTGATAAGAAAAGATATTTCATGAAAATGGAAACAAACAAACAAAAAGCAGGGGTAGCAATGCTATACCAAATGAAGTAGACTTTAAAACACAAGCTATAACAAGGAGCAAAGAAGAATCCAGTAATCTCACTTCTGTGTATTTATCCAAAGAAACCTAAAACACTATTTCAAAGGGACATATACTTCCACATGTTCCTCGCAGCATTATTTACAATAGCCAAGGTACAGAGGCAACTTGGGTGTCCATCAGTAGATGAATAGACAAACAAGAGGTGCTACATATATATAATGAAATAGTACTCAGCCATAGAAAGAATGAAATCTTGCCACCCTTAACAACATGGACCTAGAGAGTATTGTGCTGAATGAAGTAAGTCAGACAGAGAAATACAAATGTCATATGATTTCACTTGTATGTGGAACCTAGAGAACAAGATAAATTAGCAAACAAAACGGTAAAAAAGTCATAGATACAGAGAGCATTTTCATGGTTGCCAGATGTGAGAGTGAGAGGATGAATGACATTGGGGAGGGGATTAGAAAGCACAAATTAGTAGTTACAAGATAGCCATAGAGATGTATAGCATGGGGAATATAGTTATATTCTAATGACTGTATGTTTTCAGATACAGGTACTAGATTTATCATTGTGTTCACATTATAAATAATATAAATCTAATCACTGTGTTGTATACCCGAGACTAATATAATGAGGTATGTCAAATGTAATTCAAAAATTGAAAAAAAAAAATACTTAAGATAAAAAGAAAGAAACCAGCCTTGATTTTGAATATTCAAAAACAATTGCAGTGCTCACTTTGTCAGCACATATAAAAAATCAACTGCATTATGGGGGTAAGGAGTTATAATGTCCACAACACATACCCTGGAAAAGACACAAGCTCAGAAAAAAGCTGAGGAAGTAGTGAGCTTTAACATCGGTGTGATTCTTGGCACTGTGACAACACTACAATAACAACAACAGTAATAACAACAAATCTTGTGGAAGTGGGAGATACTGATTCCCAGAATTATAAGATTCAAATGTCCAGTTTTCAACAACAGCATCCTAAGGCATATAGAGAAACAGAAAAAATATGATCCATTCAAGGAAACAAAGCAAACTGACAGAAAATATACCTGAAGAGGCCAAGACATTGGAGTTACAGAACAAAATTTAAAATAACTTCCAAAAAACGCTTAAAAACAAGGCAAAAACAGAAAAACAATGTATGAAAAAATAAGAATGTTAATAAAGAGATAGGTCTTATAAAAATCATAAATTAATTATGGAGCGAAAAAGTATAATAACAGCAGTCAAAATTACTGTAGAAAGGCTCAAAAAGAGATTTAAGCAAGCAGAAGAAAGAATCAATAAACAGATAGGACAATTAAAATCTTCGAGTCTAAAATTCAAAAAGCAAAAATAAATAAATAAGTAAATAAAAAAAATTACAAGATAAATATAAAATAAAATATATTGGGAGGAGAAAAGAGTTATAAAAGGGTAGAAAGAATACTGGAAAAAATATTGGTGGAAAACTTTCAAAATTTGTTGATATATATGAATCTACAAATCAAAGAAGCTTATAAAAATTTGTAAAATTTATATAACATTATTTACTAACTGACCCAGCAATTCTACACCAAGATATATAAATGCAAAACAATTAAAAACAGGGATTCAAACAGATACTTACATACCTATGTTCACAATAACAGCATTATTTACAATAGCTAAAAGGTAGAAACAACCCAAATATCTGCAATAAATGGATTAACAAAATGGTATGTTCAAATAACGTAATATTATTGTCTTAAAGAAATTAAATTTTGATACATGTTACAACATAGATAGACTTTGAGATCATTATGCTATGTAGACTGACTACTTAGAAAAAACAAATGTGAATTTGAATTCTGGCTTCAAAGATTATAAATATTGCAACATTTAGAAAATTGCTTAGCCTCTTTTGGGCTTAAATTTCTTAATAATATCTTCCTTATAGAGTTGTTGTAAATGTTACAAATGATAATGTATATGCAGTAGCACTTAATAAATAATAACATTTGATCATTAAAGGATGGGTGAAACTTCTAAAGATGGAGGAGTAAAGGCATTTTTACAACACTTTCTTCTTTTGAAACTCATTGAATAAAATAAAAACAAATTGACAAAAATCCTCCACCATCAGTGAAATAAGAGATTTATAAATGCTCAAAACATAAATTTTAAAATAATAAATACCAGGGTTTCTGTGGTAGAAAAAGTAACACACTGATCACTGATGCAGTCACTCATTTATTTACTCAAAAATGTGTATTGAGTATCTACTTTACATCAGGCACTATGATAGGTGCTAAAAATATGACAAGCAAAAGAACTGACTCTGTTGTTGCCATGAAGAAACATGCCTTCTTGGACCTCAAAAAGAAAAATGTTTCCAAACTTCAATATTATCCTGAAAAGTACATAAATAGTCTTTATTTGAATCATTTAATTTGAAGGTATTGGTAGGATCCAGGAGATACATAATATTTGCACACAAGCTGAACAAGTAAAGGAAGAAAAGAAGCATGAGAAAAAAAGCATAAGAACATGCACTGTAAGAAAAATTGCCCAAGAAAATGCAGATTCTTGACAAACAGTTCTCTATAATCTCAAATAAATTACAGACACTATAGTCTCTCTCAAAATTAGCACCAAAATGGAATTAAAGTATCAGAATAAAGAAAAGTAAAATCAAACTGACAGCGCTCATGAAATAAAAAAGCAAGAAGATTAAAGCCACATTATCTATATTTGAAAATACAAGGATAAAATAAATTGACTCAAAGAAATTTTATAAATTGAATATTAATAAATGAACATATACAAATTATTATATATTAAATAAAGAGCATTACAAGAGAGATTCAGTACTTATGTAATTGAGAGAATACAATGATTATTGATATATACCATGAGCATCGTCCTGAAGTATTATTATTCAAATAATGAAATCAAGTCTCAGTTAAAACACTTATTTATGTTATCACCAATGTTTGTTGGAGCCAAGGGTAAAACACAGGACTTTTTAGTTTTAAAGTGTATGATCTTTTCTCTGTACCACACTACCTTTTGTATTTGGAGGGCACACCCAATTCTTAACTGCTCAATGGCTCAAGAGGTTTTGACCTGCCTGGAGAAAAGATAAAGGTAGTAGCAGAAAGGTGAGAAAAATCAAAGGAGGCCAGATTTTGCTCCTAGCCTATTTTTTAAACTTTTTTTTTTAATTTAGTTTATTGGGGTAACACTCATTAATACAATTCTATAATTTTCAGGTGTACATTAACATTTGACATCTGTATATTCTATTGTGTTTACCGCCCAAAGTCCAGTTTCCTTCAGCTACCATATATTTGATCCCTTTTACCCACTTCACCCTACCCTACCTCCCTATATTTGACCCCCTTTACCATATACCTACCCCTTCCTCCCCCATGCCCTACCATTTGGTAACCACTAATCTATAGATCATGTCCACGGGTCTCTGTTTGTCCTCTTCCTTTGTTGCTTTGAGGTTTATATCCCACATATAAGTGATATCCTGTGATTTTCAGCCTTTTCTGTCTAGCTTATTTCGCTTAGCATGATTATCTTGAGGTCCATTCATGTTGTCATAAATGGTGCTACCAGTCTATTTTAACTTTGTTTTCCTGGGTACAAATGAAGCCAAATGAGTGATAGTGTTCTTTAACCTAAAACTCAAACTAGTCTCGTTAGGGCAATGTTGTCTTTGCATTGAAATTTCCATAGCTGCACCCAAAGAACATTTGAAATAGGTGGATTTTATGAATGATGAAGTTTGCTGAATTTTTTATCTCTGCAAGGCCTTCATGAATCAAATTCGTAAGACTATACTATATTGTCTATATGTATTTAAATATCATTTATTATCTCAAGCTAATATAATACAAGCTGTGTCTTTGTGGCCTTTTAGTGAAACCTACTCACTGAACCTTTCTATGCCAAAGAAATGGTGACCACTCCAGGCAACACTATTGTTTGAAAATTCAAATTCTTGGTTTCCAATAACCACAGTAGTGTCCTTTTGAGACCCTATCCCCTGCCAGCTACTGTTGATGCTTCTATTTACCCTCTCAGTCACATAGGAAATTAGCAATAGAAAAAGAGAAGTGTATTAGTTCATTTGCACTTAAATGCCTCTCTCTTCCAAAAGTAATCAGGAGAACTGAAAAGTGGTGAACAAGAAAGAACAAAGTAAGCAAATGTGAGGGCATTTTGTTGAGAAACAAATATGCTAAGGTTTATCTATTTATTGGGGCTTTATAAGACCCATTCTTTCCAAATGAGAGGATTCTTTCTTCAACAGGAGAAAAACATCTCTTTTTTGCTATTCTTGAAGCTTGAAGACTCTGAGGTCACTCTCTGACCTGAAAAGGTAAGTGAAGCTCTGAACAAGTATTTGGATTAAAGGATTAAAAACACAGAAAACCACCATTGGCATCATGGGTAGAAGTGTTTTTATTCCACACAAGTCATTCCACTTAATATATAACATCATATGCTATTTTACAACTTATTAAATGCATTACAAAATACTTTCACCTGTATTATTTTGCACTAAAATGCTATTTAATCAATATGGGTTGGTATTATTACATAGACAGGAAAGAAAGAAAGAGAGAGAGAGAGAGAGAGAGAGAGAGAGAGAGAGAGAGAGAGAGAGAGAGAGAGAGAGAGAGAGAGAGAGAGAGAGAAGGAGAGAGAGAGAGAGAAAGAGAGAAAGAGAGAGAAAGAGAGAAAGAGAGAAAGAGAGAAAGAGAGAAAGAAAGAGAGAAAGAAAGAGAGAAAGAAAGAGAGAAAGAAAGAAAGAAAGAAAGAAAGAAAGAAAGAAAGAAAGAAAATAAAAACACCACACAGTTATTTTAACAGTTGCTCCAAATGTTTCTTCCTCAAATAGAACTGTGTTTACTTAGGAAAATACCTTAATAGGCTGGTTTAGTGGTAAAAGAGAAAAATAAATAAATAAGCAATTTATTGTCTTTAATATTTTTTCAATATTTAGGGGGCAGGACACAAGAGAAAGAAGAAATCTAATCATTGAAGATAGAGTAAAGATGCAGCAATAAAGTGAGAGGCTGAGCCTGAGAGAAAAATAAAATATTCAGTGAGAAATTGCTGTGGCTGAAAAGACCAAAGATTTGCTAAGTATAGAAATATCTTCAAACCAATTTTAAATTTCTTGTTATACTTCAGTAAATATGCTCCTCTCTCACACAAATTGTATAAATTTATTTTAGAGAGCAAAGGAATTAAGCTATAGTCTAGCATGAGGCCAAATTGCATATAAAAGGAGCAACACACTTTAAAAAGTGAAATGACCTGGAAATTGAAAAAAAAATCAATAGAAGCAAGAATTTAGAGGCAGGAATGATGAAGAGAAACATGAGAATACCTCAAGCTATGAAAAACAGAAAATAGGACCCCTGTTGGAAGGTTTGAGTTAATGTCATCCAAATTTAATGGAAACATTGACTACAACTGTTAGAATTATTTATGAGAAAATTTAGACTTAGTAAGTTTAATTTAAACTTAGTATCTAAATTAATATATGGAGCAAAAGTTTGTACTCACACTTAAATGCAGGTCTATAGGATTCTATATACCATTCTTATTGCATTGTAATGGAATCTTCTACATAATATAATAATTAAGTTCACCACACACACACAAAAAAAAACTGTGGGTCTTTTCTCATTTCCTGGTTTCTCATTTGAAAATTTAATCAAAAAATGCCAAATCGTAATGGAAAAAATAAGAGAACAAATCAAGTGGTATGTTAAATTAAAATAACTTTGAAACAAAATAATTTTAAAGCAAGTTGTGGTAGTTATGGTTAAATCAGATGAAAGAGACATTAAAGCAAATACTGCACTAAGAGACAAAGAAGGTCAGTACATAGTGATGAAGATATCAATCCAACAAAACTATATAACATTTAAAAATATATATGTACCCAACATAGGGGCACCTAAATATACAAAGCAAATATTAACAGACCTAAAGGGAAAAATAAACAATGATAAAATATAATAGAGGAGTTTAATATTCCTAAACAAATTTGCATAAACAAATAGTTCTTCCACACAGAATCAATAAAAACATTGGCCTTAATGACACATTAGATCAGATTGATTTAACAGACATATGCAGAGCATTTCACCCAAAATCAACAAAATAAACATTCTTCTTAAACAAACATGGAAACTCCCCCAGAAGAGATCATAGGTTAGATCACAAAAAATCCTTAAATTTTACAATATTGAAATGCTATTAATTACCTTTTCTAACAACAGTGGTATAAAAGTATAGTAAATTGGAAACTTCATAAATATGCGGAGATTAAAAAGCATGCTATTGACAACTAGTGGGTGAAAAAAAATCAAGAGGAAAAAAATATATATCTTGAAACAAATGAAAATGGAAGTACAATATACCACAACTTATGGAATGAAGCAAAAGCTATCCTAAGAGGAAGTTCATAGTGATAAATGCTACATTAAGAAACAAGGAAGATCTGAAATAAATAACCTAACTAAAAAATAATAACAAATAAAAGTCCCAAGTTTGTAGAATAAAGAAAATAGCAAAGATCAGAGCAAAAAAAAATGAAATAGAGACTCAAAAGAAAGTAAAGAAGATACAATTAAGAGCTATTTCTATGAAACGATAAACAAATAAACTTTAGCTACACTCAATAAGTGAAAACAGAGAAAAGGGCTCAAATAAATAAAATTAGAAATAAAAAAAAAAGTAGACATTACAATTATTACCACAGAAATACAAAAAAAAAGATACAACAATAAACAATTATATGTCAATAAATTTGGCAATGCAGAAATAGAAAAATTTCTAAATATATACAACCTACCAAGATTGAATCATGAAGAGATAGAAATTCTGAGTAGATTAATTACTAAAAAGAAGATTGAACCAGTTCTTAAGAAACCCAACAAACAAAAGTCTAGGACCAGATGGCTTCACTGGTGAATTCTCCCAAACATTAAAAAAAAAAAAAAATTAATATCAATTCCTCTAAAATGCTTCCAAAATACTGAAATGGAGGAAACACTGCCAAACTTATGTTTTAAGGCCAGCATTACCCTGATACCAACACAAGAAAAGAGGAACAGAAAAAAAAATACAGGTCAATATCCCTGATGAATATGTAGGCAAAAATGATCAACGAAATATTAGGACACCAAACTCAAGAATACATTAAAAGGATCATACACCATGATGAAGTGGGATTTAATCCAAGGATTCAAGGGTGCTTCAACATCTGCAAAGCAATTGATAGGATACACCATAGTAACAAAGTAAACAATACAAATTATATAATCACCTTAATAGATGCAGAAAAAAATTTGATAAAATTCAATTATCATTTATGACAAAACTCTCAACAAACTGTGTACAGAGGAAACAAACTTCAACATGGTAAAGGCCATAAATGACAAGCCCACAGCTAACATATTCAATTTTGAAAAGCTGAAAACTTTTTCTCTAAGTTCAAAACAGAATGCCCACTCTTGCTAATTTTATTCAACATAATATTGGAAATCTAGCCAGCATAATTAGGCAAGACAAAAAAATAAAATTCATTCAAATTGGAAATGAAGAAGTAAAACTTTCACTATTTATAGATAATATAATTTTATACATATATATATATATATATATATATATATATTTACATATTAGATATGACTAATGAGAAAGAGGTCAATTCAACAAAATGATATAACATTTGCAAATATTTATGAACTCAATATAGGAGAACCTAAATATACAAAGCAAATATTAATAGACCTAAAGAGAAAAAAAGGACAGTGATATAATAGTAGTAAGGGACTTTAATAGTCCACTTCATCAACAAATAAATCAATCAGAGAGAATCAACAAAAACATTGATCTTAACTATGTTACATATATATGTATGTGTGTATACATCACTAAAGACTCCAGCAAAAGCTGTTAGAAATAAAGAAATAATAAATATATTCAGAAAAGTTGCAGGATACAAGGCCAATATACAAATTTCAGGTATGTTTCAAAATACTAACAACAAACTATCAGAAACAAAAGTTAAGAAAAAAATCTCACAGTTGCATCAAAAAGAATAAAATATTTAGGAATAAATTTAATCAAAGAGGTGAAAGACCTGTGTACAGAAAACCATAGGATACTGATGAAAACAAATTGAAGACTCAAATAAATGGAAAGATATTTCATGTTAATAATTTGAAGAATTAATATTTAAAAATTTTTCATAGTACTCAGACATCTACAGATTCAATGCAATCCCTATCAAAATTCCAAAGACAGTCTATGTCCATGCCACCCTGAACAAGCCCGATTTCCTCTGATCTTGGAAGCTAAGCAGGATCAGGCCTGATTAGAACTTGGATAGGAGATCACCCAGGAAGACCAGGTGCTGTAGGCATAAAAAATAAAAAATAAAGGATTGTAAGCTGACAAGATTCTTGCAATCTCTGAGGTCAAAAAAGGTTATTGCCTCACTAAAAAAAATAAATAAATAAAATTTCAAGGACAGTTTTTTACAAACTAAAATAAACAATTCTTAAATTTGTATGAAATTTCAGTAGATCCCAAATAGGCAAAGCAATCTTGAGGAAAAAGAACAAAGCCAGAGGTATCACACTATCTGATTTCAAACTGTGCTACAGAGCTATAATGGTCAAAAGAAAATGGTACTGGCATAAAAACAAACACATAGGTTAATGAAATAGAGTAGAGAACCCAGAAATAAATCCAAATATACATGGTTAATTAATTTATGACACAGGAGCCTAGAACATACAATGGGCAAAGAATAATCACTTCAATAAATGCTGTTGGAAAATTTAGACACCCACATGCAAAAGAATAAAACTAGACTATGTTATGCCATACAAAAATTAATTTAAAACAGATAAAAGGCTTGAATTCCTGAAATCATAAACCCTCTAGAATAAAACATAGTTGGTAAGCCACCTTAAGTTTTTGATTGGATCTTTCTTTAATTAACTTGACATCCTAGTTATGCACTAGCATTAGTAACAAATAAACCCCCAAATCTGTTAGTTATACAACAATTTATTTCTCCTTCACTTCAGATGGGGAGGCTCTTTCGATCAGCTCTCTTTCAGTTTTGACTCAGAGACCTTTCCATCCCATGGCTCCATCTATTTTGAATACTGCCTGGGATATTTCATAGGCCAGAAGTTACCCACATTGCCTCAGCCTAACTGTAAGGAAGAGTGGGAGATATAATCTTTCCAGGCCAAGAAAGAGGATACAAGATTTTTGAGCATCTCTAGAACACTTGATCAGTTTGAAAATGAGAAAAGTTAGAGGAGCATAGACACTATGACTATCTGAAAACAGAATCCTTTAATGTCCAAACTTCCCGAGAGAATTTGACGTCAGAAAGCACATTGAAGAGTACTGTCTCTGTTTTTTTGAGTTCATCACGTACTGGATCATTTTCTGCTACTACTTTCCTCACAAAGGCTGGCCTTACCTATCTAAGGCATTTATTATCCTTTTTTGTGCAAATTTCTAAAAGAGACAAAGATAACAAAAGCAAAACAAAGAAAAGCAACTGATTGTGTCTATCTAGAAATCAGTCAGATCACATATACATATTATAAATGGTGTGTAGTTTTTCTAGGCTATATATAAAATGAATGTGTCACAATAAGTCAAAGGAAGTATCTTGATTTTAAAGACTAATATTTTTTGATATTAACTTAATTCTTTTAGGAAAAAAGAGAGTGTATAGTCTTTAACTTTTTGATTTTTTTTACAATAAATAATAAAATAGACAAATTAACTTGATTGTCAAATGGAAAACATTGCTTATAACAAAATATGTTAATGAAAAAAGTCCCCACTGCCTAAAACTGTCACCTATGGTTGAATTCCCATGATGAAGAATGATGTTAGGAATGCTGTTCTTATTGCGTGCGTCAAACAAAAAATATAAACATCCACACAATCTATATGTCTAAATATCTAGACTCAAGGAAATGGTAATTCTAGGTTTTATTTTCTAAATTTTAGTATGGACTTCACTGGATTATCATGTAAGATGAATAAAATTTACAGAATACAAACATAGCTCCAAGCTACTGCAGTTTTTTTTTTTCCAAACCACTTCAGTAAAGCACCTATGGCAATAGAGCAAGTCACAATATTTTTTTGTTTTTTTAGTGCATATAAAAGTTATATTTAAACTATACTGTAGACTATTACGTGTGTAATAAAATTCTGCCTAAAAAAAAAACAATGTACATATATTAATTAGAAAAACTTTATTTCTATAAAATGCTAATCATCATCTGAGCCCTCAGTGAGTTACAGTTTTATTTTGCTGGTGGAGGGTCTTGCCTCAATGCTGATGACTGCTGAATGATCAGGGTGGTGGTTGCTAAAGTTTAGGATGACTGTAGCAATTTTTTAAGTTAAGGCAACAATGAAGTTTCCTGCATCGATTAACTACCTTTCTCAACTGATTTTTTCATACCACATGATGCTGTGTGGTAGCATTTTATCTAGAATAGAACTTCTTTCAAAATCAGAGTTAATGCTCTAAAATCTTGTGGCTGTTTTGTCAACTAACTTTATGTAATATTCTAAATATTTTGTTGTCATTTCAGTAGTCTTCACAGCATCTACATCAGGAATAGATTCCATTTTAAGAAAAAAAAACTTTATTTGATCACCAATAAGAAGCAATTTCTCATTTGTTGATGTTTTATTATGAGATTCAGCAATTTATTTGCATCTTCAGGCTCCATTTCAAATTCTAGTTGCCTTGCTGTTTCTATCACATCTGCTGTTACTTCTTCTACTTTTCTTCCTCCATGAGGATTGGAATCAACTTTTTCTAAAATTTTGTTAATTAATGTTGATAATTTGACCTATTTCCATGATTAATGAATATTCTTAATGACATCTAGGATGGTAATTTTTTTTCCATAAAGTTTTCAATTGACTGCCCAGTTCAAGCAGATAAATCACTTTTTATGGAAGCTATAGACTTATGAAATATATTTCTTAAATAACAAGATTTGAAAGTCAAAATTGCTCCTTAATCCATGGAACACATAATGAATGCTGTGTTACTAGACATGAAAATAAACATTAATCTTATCATATAACACCATTAGAACATTTTGGTGATCAGGTGCATTGTCAATGCACCATGATATGTTGGAAGAAATCTTTTTTCTTTGAGCAGTAAGCCTTAAACAATGGGTTTAAAATATTCAGTAAACCATGTCATAAACAGATGTATTGCCCTCTAGAGTCTATTATTTCATTTATAGAGCATTGGCAGAGTACATTATCATAATTCTTGAAGGCTCTAGGATTTTTGGAATGGCCAATGAGCACTGGTTTCAACTTAAAATCATCAGCTGCATTAACACCTAACAAGAGAATCAGTTTGTCCTTTGAAAGGTTGGAGCCAGGCATTGACTTCTCTGTAGCTCTGAAAGTCCTAGATGGCATCTCCTTCCAATATAAGACTGTTTCACTTCCATCAAAAATTTGTTGTTTAGTTTAGCTACTCTTATTCTTTGCTACATCTTTTAAATAACTTGCTGCAGTTTCTAGATCAGCATTTGCTGCCTCATCTTTCACTTTTATATTATTGAGATCACTTCTTTCCTTAAACCTCATGAATTTACCTCTACTAGCTTCAAATATTTTTCTGCAGCTTCCTTGCCTCTTCAGCCTTCAAGAACTAAAGAGATTTAGGACCTTACTCTGTATTAGGCTTCAGCTTAAGGGAATGTTGTGGCAGTTTCAAACTATCTGGACCACTAAAACTTTCTCCATATCAGCAATAAGATTATTTCACATTCTTATTATTTGTGTGTTCACTAGAATGACACTTCTTATTCCCTTTAGGATTTTTTTTTTTGCCTTCACAAACTGGGCTAACCATTTTGTGCAAGAGGCCTAGATTTTGACCTATATCAGCTTTTGGCACACTTTTTTTTACTAAACTAAATAATCATTTCTTTCTTTTGATTTAAAATGAAAGATATGTGACTTCCTTCATATGAACTCTTAAGGATCATTGTAGAGTCATTAACTGGCCTAGGTTTAATATTATTGTGTTTCAGGGTATAGGGAGACCCAAAGAGAAGGAGAGTGATAAGGGAATGACTGAGTCAGTGGAAAAGTCAGAACACAAAAAACATTTAGCAATTAAATTCACTGTTTTCTATTGACATAGTCTGTGATCCTCCCAAACAATTACAATAGAAATATTAAAGATCACTTATCACAGATCACCATAACAAATATAATAATAATGAAAAAGCTTAAAATTTTGCATTATCAAAATGTGACCAGAGACATAAAATGAGCAAATGCTCACCAATAAACGTGCTCAATGCAGGGTTGCCATAAACTTTCAATTTGTAAAAAAATGCAACATCTATGAAGCACAATACAATGAAGCACAATAAAAAAGGTATGATTCTATGTCAAGTAGCCTTGGTAATGACATTTAAGACAGTTTTTAAGGATATTGAATTTTAACATCTCTCTACTTTCTGTGGACATTTGTCCCTAGAGGTCACAAAGGTCGTGTTCATGTGTGTTTTTTTTCCGGTTTATCTGGCAAAACATTAAAATTAAAACACTTAATTTCCAATATCTAGTTTCTGCTGTAGACAGTAAACTTTATGAAGCTGTTTCACACAGGAAGTAATTTGAGACAATGTATGGCATGATGGCACTGCATAACACTAAACAACTTAACTCTGGTGTAAACAAAAAAAGGAACACATTTTCATTTATGCAAACATTTTATTAGGACACAAAATACCTTGTCTCAGTTTTTTAGATTGCAGGTGAAGGATAAACACCAGAAGTAACTTTGTAAGTCATTAGGACAGGGTCCAGGTGTAATTTTAATGTACTTGGAAAGTCTCCTGCTTGATGATATCTCCCTTATTAGCCTCTCATAGGGCCCAAAGTCCCAATGTGACATATTTATTCCTTTAGGATATGAAGGTTTCTAGCCTTTAAGATTTGTCAATAAATATAGAGTTTCCAGGAAGAGAGAACAACAGGAGGTAATGATCCCCTAATTGCCTCTCTGGGACCCTAATGCCTCAAGATATTCTCTGTCAAAAGGAGATCTCATGGTCAAATAAGTGGAGACATTGCTCACTAAATCTTACTCTACATCCCCTTCACCAAGATCCACAAGCTATTTTAGCATGTTAAATTCTTTGAGAGGTCTTAGTAAGTCAGCACTTACTACCTAAACTTGATCTTAAAGTTATTTTTTTTTTTCATGGAATGCCCACTAACAACCTGCTGAACTAATGTGCTGAGGAATACATCTTAGTAGACCCTAGCATAAAACATTGTTTGCTGAGTTCTCACACAGCTTTGTTAACATTTCACTGAGCATAAAGTCCTGGTAAAATGAATTTCAAGAAAATTGCTTGGGTGGGGACGCCAATATTGTAGGAAAGGATAAGAAATTTAAATAGGATACTAAAAATAATGCTAAAAACATTCATACCTCCTTGACATGTTTTTCTCATGCTGGCATTAAGAAGAGTCATTATTTCCAATGTTAGCAGAGCATAATATATATTGTCTTTTAATTTTTAGGATATTTGCAGAATTTTACAACATTACAATATAAGTTCAAAATAATTGTAACATCCTCTACCAAAAAAGTGTCAATTAGTAGTCTCTTTCCATCCATCCTCCAAACCCTAAAAAAAATGTCTACTTTCTGTCTCTAAATATTTGCTTATTTTAGACATTTTAATAAATGAAAATTTATAATATGTTGTCTCTGTGACTGGTTTCTTTCACTTAGCATATTGTTTTCAAGGTAAATTCATGTTTTCTATTTTTTAAACTTATTTTTGTACATTTACATTCTGAGTTTTTGATTTACTGATTCACAATGTTCTTTCATTTTTGCCATTGCTTATTTAATGTTATCTAAATATTTTTAACTTTTTTTCCTGAAGTATAATTAAAATATAACATTATATTAGTTTCAGGTGTACAAGAAAATTATTTATACTTTGCATATATTGCAAAATGATCACTACAATAAGTACTTATTATATGTCACCACATGTATTTATAAAAATTTTAATACATTTTTAATACAAAAATTATAGATATTAATTAAAGAAAATATAGTAAAGCAAATTTGTTAATATTGTCTATGCATCAAAATCAAAGTAGGTTTTCTTTAATGATACAAGTATTATAGAATCAAAATACACAAGAGTGGGGCCTTGTTCTCTCACTCTTTCTCTTTCTCTCTCTATACATATATATGTGTATATATGTATATAATATATATATAATGTACATACATATGTACATACACACACATTTATAGTGTATATGTGTGTGTCTATACAAATGTTATTCAATCCAATGTTACTCGAATATACAACTAAATTAGTACATGAAAATATATAGGAATAAAAAAATACATAGGGATGTGAGAAGATGGTGGACTAGGTAAAAACAGGATTCATGTCCTCCCATGCCCACATTGATATTACAACCAAATTATAAAATAATAAATATGGAAAAACACCTGAAGGCCAGGCAGTTGAAACAAGTACATCTGATAATATAAAGGAGCCACATCAAAGCCGGTAGGAGGAGCAAAGTCATAAATTGGGCTGGACCTGCATCCATGGCTGGTGGAGGATCACTGGGAGGGAATGCAAGGCTGAAAAGATTCTGCTGAAGGGGAGGGAGATCATGGCCTCATTCAGGAGCTCCCCAGCCCAGGGTCTCAGCCCAAGGAAAAGGAGATTACACTAACTCTGACTATAAAAGCCAGACAGGGTCTCTGGCCATCTGGGCAAGATGGAAGGAGACTGAAACCCTAGACACCCCTTTGAAGAACCTACCCACAGACTTTCTGACCTGGAACACTCGCCTGGGACACCAGCGGTGGGTCAGAGACTTGAGCGAGATTCACACCAAAAAAGTCTGCATAAACTGGCACCACAGCAAGGGCTGGAAAGAAAGCCACAGTGTGCCTGTCAGGCCTCCATACCTGGCAATGTACAGACCATGCCAGCTTGACTGTGCAGACACCTCCCACATGGGGGCCATTAGGAAGCTGCTGACTTGAAGAGATCAGCCAGCCTCACACAATCTGCAGATTGCCCCAGGATTTTGTTGCTGGATGGTTGCCACACCCTGAACCTTTTCAAGGTCAAGCATTCACAGCTGGTGGCCAGCACTGTGAGCACGCATTTCCAAGATGGTTTCAGGCAGATCACTGCTGCCAGCTCAAACTTGCGCAGATACTGGGGATTGGTTGGCAAGTCCCAGATAGCAATTGTTCTTGCTGTGATCTGAGACTTCCGTAGGAATGTGAAAACAGTTACCAAATTTGCAGCAAGACTGAAGTTGTATTGATGAGATTGTCTCCCAGAGACCCCACCCCATCCTAGCCACAAATTGCCCCAGCAGGCCAATTACAGTGAACTGTCACCACCCTGCCCCTCCACCACAGGTCTCACAATCCACACAGACAGCAAAGTAGCTTGCACAGGGTGGACATTACATGAAAATCAGTTACAGACAGACCTCTGATACCTGCAAAAGCTGCAATATTGCATTCGGGAGTATGTGGGACCATCCTACATGACAACTGGTCTCACTGTGATCTGTGACTACAGAGGGAACTCTCAGGCACAGAAGTTGCAGCAAAACTGAGGCAGTATTGGTCAAAATGACCTTATCTCCCTGAGATCCCACTTCTCCCTGAGATCCCACTTCACCCAAGCCACAAAGTTCCTGTAGTTCATTAACAGGCAGCCTCCCAAGCCCTACTTGTCTACAGGGTTACACAGTCTGCTCAGGCAACAGACCTTGAATAGCGCAGTGAGTGCATTTTGGAGAAAACATTTGTGGGTAGACCACTGCTGCCTATACAAGCTGCAAAATCTCTTGAGGGCATTGCAGGGGTCTGCATTGGCCTGAAGGCCCTTGACTCACTGAGTTCCTACCCCATCCAATACACAAAGTGCCCACACCACATTGATAGTCAGCTTCCCCTGCCCTGGTGTAAGCACCAGGTGCGGCTGGTCCCAGGTCTGGCTGTGATCCAGGCTCATGGCTAGGAACAGAACTGGGATTTAGAATGTTACATTAATGTAATAGTGCTCTTGCACCTAAAATATGTAAGCATGACTCAGCTTATTCTATCACACATGTGTGACTGAAAGCCACTATTGTTCTCTGAAATATCAGAAAAGCCCATGAGTCCCCTAGAGAGCAGAAGACTAAGTGCAGCAGAAGCATGCACTCTGCAATAAAGTTGATGCTTATTATTTCATTTTCATGTCAACCCCTTGTGCACTCTTTCAATTGGGCATCTCACCACCTAAATCTTCCTTTCTAGATCAGCTCAGCACTGACACTTAGTGTAGGTGGCGGGATGAGACGAGTATGGCTTCCAGCACTCCAGCCAGTCCCTGGGTAGAGAAGACCCAGGTGGAGGGCATGTGGCCCCCTGCCTTTCAATGGTAACCCATGGCCATGTATCTAGCCATATGGATGCCCCTGGAATATTGAGATGCAGTGAAGCAGTGTCCGGAGGACATCTGGAAAGCCCTGGAGATACTGGAGCCTAATGTCCCAACTGCTCACCAGGATGTAGCAGGTTGGGTGGCCTGGATGTTCCCGGCAGTGCTGCAGCAAGCTAGCCTGGAGGTTCAGGATGAGACTCAGGGGGTGCAGCAGCTACAACACAAGGAAGAATTTCTGGAAAGTTGGATGGCAGCAGTGGAGTGCATGCTGCAGGGCTGTGACAGGCCACTGCCATCGTCCCAGTCTGGGAGTCTGCCAGTGATATGCAGAAGGTGTGGCTAGTGATAATGCAGTAGGTTGAAGTAGAACAGCCATTGGCACTCGGGTGGGGGTCAAGCTTAAGGCACCCCCTAGATTAAAAAGCAAACCACTTTGATTCACTATATCCCTGCAAAACTCCACGACCTGACAAAACAGTTACAGCAGAGAGATGGGGAAATAGTACCAGGGTGGCTGCTTTGACTGTGGGATGATGGGACTGAAGGAACTGAATTATCTCTGGAAGAGATGGCTCAGCTGGCCTCCATAACAGTGATACCATCCCTCAGGCAACACCTCCACAATGTTGCACCTATGGCTTAATGTGCAGGCAATTACTCCCTGATTAACTGGCTCATGTCTGCTGTACAGGCAGTGTGGGCTGACCCAGGGGAGATGCCAGAGACAGTGAGCAGATGGACCACATATTTAGATCTGGTCCAGATAATTCAGGAAATGGGCATGCAACAGATGATGTTTTGCACCCAATATACAAGCCCCAATGAAGAAATATTTACAACCCATATGAAGGACTTGATTTTGACTTCTGGTGGTAAGAACTATTATCTGGAGACAGCCACACCATGCCTGCACTTTCAGCACCATGGTGGTGCTGTTGGCCCCTTATGTACATAGGGGGATCCACAAGGTGATTCTACTATGGCTAGGTTATGAGATGTGGAAGTGAAATGCAAGGAGTGGTTCGCCCAAGTGTGTTCCATACTGCCTGCAGCACTCTCCAACTGGCCAGTTTAGGGACAGAGGCATGGTTGAAAAGGGGAGACAGAGCAGTGCCCAGACTAATCAGCTGTGAAAGTGAGTCACTGACAGATGTGGTTTGACCTCCTTGCAGCAAGGGTCACTGCCGGTAAGATTGAGCAGCAACTTAATGAAGTGCTGCTGGTGCTGTGGAATCAGCTGCACCCTGTTCAGCAATTCACTCCTATTTCCAGGAGAGCCAAAACCTGTGTGGTGCAGCTGGCCGATTATCACTCTGATTAGGGATCAGCCCAGGACACCCAGTTGGTAGAGGAGCCAGTTGACCTGAGGTTGCGTGTGGAACTGACTATACATTGCCCCCCCAACCATGTGCAGAGAGTATTAGCCCTCGTGAACATGGGTGCTGACAGCACCCTGCTTTGTGGGAATCCAGACAAGTTCCCTGGGCCTACTACAACCTTAGAAGGCTATGGGGGTCAAATCATTCACGTGCGGCAGGTCCCTGTGACACTGGGTATTGGCAGATTGCCTCCTTGGACATACCAAGTGTACATATCCCTCATACAGTAATACACTTTGGGGACTGATATTTTGTGAGGCTTGACTGAACATCACTGCTGGTTAATTTTGCCTTTGTATCCAAGTGGTGAAAACTATTATCTGGAGACATTTACACCATGCTGGGTATTGCTTCAGGCCACCCTGTAGTGAAAACAAAACAGTATTGTCTGCTGGGATGCCAGGAGGAAATAGTACTTACTAGAATGGAGCTGGAAAAGGCCAGTGTTATTTGTCCTGCTCATAGACCATACAACTCTCCTGTGTGGCCAGTGAAGAAGCCTGACAGCTCCTGGCATTATAATTGACTATCAGGAGCTGAATAAAGTTACATTGCACCTGCATGCTGCCATGCTGAATGTCACAGACATTATGGACTGGTTGTCACATAACTTAGACGATATACTGTTAGGTGGTGAACTTGGCAAATGCTTTTTTTCTCTATTGCCATAGTTCCTGAAAGTCAAGAACAGTTTGCCTTCACCTGTGAATGGTGACAGGGGACTTTCCTCATCCTTCTCCAGGGCT
Organism: Cynopterus sphinx; assembly: GCA_030015415.1. Taxonomy (NCBI): domain Eukaryota; kingdom Metazoa; phylum Chordata; class Mammalia; order Chiroptera; family Pteropodidae; genus Cynopterus; species Cynopterus sphinx. The sequence goes on from CM057388.1 coordinate 44,406,928, forward strand.
ACCTGCACAGCCCCACACTGTGCCATGGTCTCATGGCTCAAATTTTACACATGTGGAAATGACTGCCTGCAGTGCACTTGTATTATTACATTGATGATATAATGCTAACCTCTGATTCTCGTATAGAACTAGTAGCAGTGGCAACCAGCCTGCAAGAAGCTATCTCTGACTAGGATTGGGCAGTCCATGAGGACAAGGTCCAGGGACCTAGGTTCTCTGTCAAATTCTCGGAATTTGTCTGATCGGGTAAGACAAAAGTAATGTTGGAGGCAGTGATTGATAAAATACAGGCATATACCCAACCTGAGACTGTGAATTAGCTCCAAACCTATTTGGAGCTCCTGGAGTTGGCCTCTTTGATGTGACTACTGCACAATCTAGTGCATCGGGGTACCCAGTGGGACTAGACCCCAGAGATCAAGGAGGCCTTTAAGGCTACAAAGCAAGCTGTAGCACAAATCCAAACTCTACATGTTGTAGACCCAGATCTCCCATTCCTGCTTATGCTTCAGGTGGATTGATGTAGGGTTTGGATGGGGCTTGTGGCAGAAGCATGGGTCCTGGAAGGTACCAACAGGCTTCTCATCCCAGTTATCAAAGGCGTGGAATCTTGGTATTCTCTGATAGAGAAACAACTGGCTGTCATACATGCAGCCCTCCTGGCCAGTAAGGCCATTACTGGCCCTAATTCTGTAATTGTGCAGTCTATATACCCCGTGGAGGGATGGCTGCAATTTTGGGTGAAGGCACCCTATAGATATAGTGATTGCATAAACATCTAAGCTGATGAAATGGGAGGCTTAACTGGAGCAGCGGGCACAGTTCTCTGCAGTTCCAGTGAACATTGTCCTCTGAGTCCACCAAAAACTGAGACATGTAGGAGCTCATACCATTGGACAGGTAGCAATGTGATGGGGGTTATCATTGACCCAAGCACAAGTACAAGTTGCCATGCCACAAGCTCCTGGTGTACTGAGCAGCACTCAGAAAGACAGTGGGTAAAGAGTACCCTGGGGTTGGTGCTCTGTAGGGCTAAGCCACTCCAATGACAAGTAGATTTTGTAGAGCCCTTGCCCACAGATCAAGGACACAGCTATGTGTTCATGGGTGTGGACATGGCCATTGGCCTAGGGTTTGCATGGCCAGTGACAGCTGCTGGTCAATGCCATACTGGGACTGTGTGGGAGTACCTTGTAGCTGCCTGTGGCTGACACTTATTAATCACCAGTGACAGAGGCACTCACTTTACAGGATAGGAGGTGCAGATCTGGGCCTGTACTAATGGTGTACGGAGGCAGTTACATTTTCTTCATCTCAGGCAACTGGAATAATAGAGCAGTTCAATGGCTTGCTGAAGAACAGATTACGTACCTAGGGCCCAGGCTAGTCTTGTTGGTACACTAACCTCTCACAGGCTACAAGCCTTCTGAATGAGCAGTCCTAGCAAATAGGGTTCTCTCCCCTTGATGGGGTTGTAGCAGGCTGGCTGCAACCAAAGTGTTCCTGGGCACCACTGCTAAATAGTTCTTTCCCTAGGCCTAACAGGAAGCTTTGCTCTTGCTGGCCCCAGAACCTTTGGCAGCAGGTAAACAGGCCACCTGGTCATGGCCTTGGACTGTACAGGTAATGCAAGAGCCATGGATAGCCCTGGTGGAGCTCTATGGACAAGGCTTACACAAAGGGTTGTGGGTAGAACCCTGGATTTGTATTTGGCTCACGCCCTTGCAAATATCACTCCTGAAGACTGCAGAGGGTCCACTGTTAATGGGGGTTTTTCCCTTAACCTCTGGCCCATTCCCCTCTACACTGTAATGCCAGTGGATACCCCCTGGCCTGCTACCCTTGGAGAAACTATATGGTACCACAGGACAAGGGCAGCTCCTCTCCCAGCCATGCTTTTGTCTGAAGATGGACAAGTGGCCTTTGTCCTTTCAGAAGAATGGGACTTGCCTCTAGTGGTCTCTTTGTCTGCTTTATCCTATCTCCCAGGCTGACAACAGGGAACAGTGTCATGTCCTGGGCTCATGAGTTTGCTACTGTCCACAATGTTTCCCACTGCTGGATGTGTAAAGAACTGCCAATGGAAGTAGCTGAGGGACTTCTGTGGCACATTACTCTAGCCATAGCTGAGAACTGGACGTGGCTGCATACCTGGAATACTACACCTGAATGGTACGAGTGACAATAAGCTATAGAAACACTACTCTGCTGTGACCATCACAACTTTCCACCTTTCATAGGCTATGCCATTTCCATTGGGTGGGGATGGCTGGCAGGAGAACATGTGGAATTGTGGGAGCAAGCCCCCCAATACATAAGCAAGTGAGATCTGTACCCAACCATACTGTGGGTGGCTACCTGAGATGTGTGCTAACACCATCATTGTTAACGTTCCCAAGGTCTAGTGGAATGGGTGACATTATGCCAGTTTAGAGCCTAATGATTGGCTACCTGCAGGGTATCTCTAGGTATGCAACCACTGAGGCTGCCTCTACATGCCCACTGTCTGGACCAGCAGTTGTACCTGAAGATGTCCATATTTAGCTGGACACGTATTACCCACTTTGCCCCAATTGCTTCATAACTGGGATCCTGTATATCACTGCTGGCTCTGGTAGAAATGGGAAGCTTGATGGTTCTACCTCTTGACATTATTTATTCCAGGGGTGGAATCCATAGATGTAGAACTGCAAGTAGAAGCTTTAGCCCAGCACACTGCATAGGCATTGAACTCTATGTGTCAGGCTATAACCCTTTTAATAGATGAAACCATGCAAAAACAGAAAGTAGTTTTGCAAAACAATGTGGCCCTTAACATCCTAACTGCTTCCCTACTTTATGCAGAATGCCATGTCTATATTCTTGATCATGTCCACCAGGCACAGGCCGCCCTCCAAAAAAAGAATACTGAAGTCCAAGCCATCCATGCCCTGGGAGAAGACCCCTTGACTACTTGATGGAATTCCTTGGGATTCTCCTGGAGATGCACAGTAGCCACCATACTTCTTGTAGACTGTAGCCTGGTTGTATTTTGTTGTTTTCTTATAGTTGTTCTGGATTGTGGAAGCAAGGTAGTTCCCTCTGGGCCAGATCCTGTGCTGTGACCCTGTAGGAGTGGAGTATAGGTGCCAGGCCTGGCTGTTCCCAGGTCTGGCTGTGATCCAGGCTCACGGCTAAGAATAGGACCCAGATTAAAATATTACATTAGTGTAGTAGTGAGCCTGCTCCTAACATATGTAAGCATAACTCAGCTTATTGTATCATGCATGTGTGGCTGAAAGCTACTATTGTACTCTGAAATATCAAAAAAGCCAATGAGGTCCCCTAGAGAGTAGCAGATGAAGTGCAGCAGAAGCATGCTCCCCACAGTAAAACTGGTGCCTACCATTTCATTCTTACGTCAATCTCTGGTACATTCTTTCAGCTGGACATCTTACCACCTAAACCTTCTCTTTTGTATCAGCTCAGTGCTGACACCTGGGGTGGAGCATTCAGGCCCAAGATGGGAAGAAGCTGACCTTGCTTTGATTGGAAATTTGTACAAGGAGCCACAAAGACAATGCTGGCCTATAAACTGACATTGCAATGTCAGGGAAAATTTACTCAGTAGACACAGGAGACTCCTGGGGACCCTGTGCCACCCAATGTGCATATAGCCCAAAGAATATTCCAGTTTCAGAGACTATGGGCAACTGACAGGCAGTGTCACACCTGGAGAAGCACTGGTCCCTCTGCTAAACTGCCCTAGGTCAGGGATGGGGATAAACGAACTGCTGCCTATAGAATTGTTTCTTCCACTTATTTATAGATCCAGCATAGGCAACAACCATTGGCAGATTACTTTGTAGTTTCCACTGGTAGCCATGAGCAATCAAAAGCAGCAGCTGACCTTGATCTACTGGAGATCCCTTAAAAAGGGGCTGCAAAACCAACACATTCAGAGGCTGACACCAGACCACAACATAGCAACTCCTGACTAGCCCCATTAATGGTACACACAAAACATAGTTGCAACAAATACACAAGCTTCTTAGAGCAAATCACACTTAGTGGGGTTATCCCCAACACAACAGCTCTTACCTTGTGAGTGCAGCCAATTTCCACATTTAGCCTTAGTGTTAATCTCTTCCACTAATGTACTAACAACAATAAAGGCTTGGTGACAAAAGAATACCACACATACCAACACAAATATCATGTCCAGAGTCCCCGGCATAGGGAATCAGGGAAAGTGCACCACTGGGCCACACAGGAAATCTTCACATTAGGCCTTCTGGCCAAAACTGAGAGACAAAACAAATATTTATGGTACATAGAAAAGAACACAGAGAGTCTAATAAAATGATAAAACAAAGAAACCTGTCACAAATGAAACAACAAGAGAAAACTCCAGAAAAAATAAGCTAAATGAAATGGAGGTAAGCAACCCATCAGAGACAGAGTTCAAAATAATGGTTATAAGGATGCTCAACAAATTTATGGGGAGAATGAATAAGCAAAATGAGAGCATGAAAAAGAACACAGAAACATGTAGAAACCATAAAAAAGAACCAGATAGAAATTAAGAATATGTTAATGGAAATTAAGAATATGCTAGACAAATTCAACAGTAGATTGGATGAAGCAGTAAATTGTATGACAAGGTAGCTGACTGAATACACCTACCTATTCAGAACAACAAAAAGAAAAAGTATAATTTAAAAAATGAGGATAGTTTAAAAGACATCTGGGAGAACATAAAGTATAACAATAAGCAGATCATTGAGTACCTGAAGGAGAAGAGAGTGAGAGAGGGATTGAGAATCTATTTGAAGAAATAATGACAGAAAACTTTTCTACCCTGGCAAATGAATTAGTCATACAGGTTCAGGAAGCATGAGGAGTCCCAAACAAGAGAAATTTAAACAGATCCACACCAAGACATCGCAGGAACACTACTAGAAACAATAAACAAATGAAGTCATTTCTCTGGATACAAAATCAATGTTAAAAAATTCATAGCATTTTTATACTCTAATGATGAAGCATCAGAAAAAGAAGAGGAAAAATAATTACTTTTGCAATTGCATCAAAAATAACAAAATACCTAGGAATTAATTTAATGAACACGTGGAGGAACTAAATAATGAAAACTGCAAGACCCTATTAAAAGAAATCAAAGAAGATATAAAGAAATGGAAAAATATTTTGTGTTCTTGGATTGGAAGAGTCAACATACTTAAAATTTTCACATTACCTAAAGAATTATAGTAATTTAATACAATCCCCATCAAAATCCCTTCAAATTTTTTTAAAGAAATAGAACAAAAAATCATCACATTTTTATGTAAGTACAAAATAATCCTAATTGCCAAAGCCATTCTGAGGAGGGGAAATGAGGCTGGAGGCATCACTCTGCCTGACTTCAAATTATACCACAAAGGAACTGTAATCAAAATGGCATTACTGGAAGCAAAACAGACACATGGACCAATGGAACAGAATCCAGAGTCCAGCAGTAAACCCATATTTATATGGGCAAATAATTTTTGACAGAAAAAAAGCTAAAAACCTACAGTGGAGAAAAAAATTCTCTTCAACAAATGTTGCTGGGAAAATTAGAAGGCTACCTGAAAAAAGAATGATACTAGACTGTTGTCTATCACCACACACCAAAATTAACTCAGCATTAAGGACCTGAGTATGAGACCAGAATCAATAACATGCATAGAAGAAAACATAAAACCTTGGACTTAAAGAGGATTTTATCAACTTGACCTCAAAAGCAAGGAAAGTAAAAACAAAAATAAATGAATGAGATTACATCAAACTAAAAAAAAAAAAAACAAAAAAAAAAAAAAACAAAAAACTTCTGCTTAGCAAAAGAAATCATCAACAAGGTAGAGACAACAATCCAAATGGAATAATATATTTGCAAGCAGTGCCTCCAATAAGGGCATAATACCCAACATATATAAAGAACTCATGCAACTCAATAACAACAAAAAAGCAAATGATCCAATCAAAAAATAGACAGAGGACAAGAACAGACACTTCTCCCTAAAGGACATACAAATAGCCAACAAATACATGAAAAAATGCTCAACATCTCTAGATATTTGGGAAATGCAAATCAAAACCACACATACCACCTCACACCTGTTAGAATAGCTGTAATCAACAGTACAAATTATAACAAATAATGGAGAAGATGCAGAGAAAAAGGAACCCTCATACACTGTTGGTGGGACTGCAAATTGGTAATGTCACTATGGAAAACAGTATGGAGGTTCTTCAAAAAACTAAGAATTGATTCAACTTGTGTTCCAGCATCCCTCTACTGGGTATTTACCCCAAAGATATGAAAGCCCATTTCCAAAAAGATGTTTGTACAACAATGTTCATAGCAGCACTATTCACAGTGGTGAAGAAATAGAAGCAACTGAAGTGTCCAATGATAGATGATTGGCTAAAGAAGCGGTGGTACATATATAGAATGGAAAGTTTCTCAGATATAAGAAGAGGTGAAATACTGCCATTTGCAACAACCTGGATGGAACTTGAGGTAATGATGCTAAGCGAAACAAGCCAGATTGAAAAAGGTGAAAATCACATATCACTTTTATGTGGGATATAAAACTAAAAGCAACAGATGAACAGGATAAAGAGAGACTCAGAGACATGGACAACAGACTAGTGGTTACCACAGTGTAAGGCATGGTGGAGGGAAATAGTAGACAGGGTAAAAGAGGTCAAAATAAGAAAGTAGAGGGAGTATGAAGTAGATAAAGGGGATCAAATAAGTGGTAGCTGAAAGAAACTGGACTCTGAGTGGTAATCACACAGTGGAATATATAGATGTCAAATTATAATGTACACCTGAAAATTATATAATTGTATTAATTATTGTTACCCCAATAAACTTAAAAAATAAAATATATAAAATAAAATAAAATATTTCTGTATTTAGAACTTTTGCATCTGTGTTCATGAGAGATCAGTTTGTAGTTTTCTTTTATTGTCTTATCTTTTCAAGGATTTGTTATCAGGGTAATACTGGTCTCATAAATTGAGATGGGAAGTATTGCCTTTTCTTCATTATTTTGGAAGAGTTTGAGGAGAATAGGTATTGAATCTTTGAATGTCTGTTAGAATTTATTGGTGAAGCAATCTGGTCCTAGACTTTTACTTTTTGGTAGGTTTTTGATGATTATTTCAATTTCCATACTGTTGATTGGTCTTTTTAGATTTTCCAGTTCTTGATTCAGTCTAGAAAGATTGTATTTTTATAAGTACAGGTCTATTTCTATTAGGTTTTTAAATTTAGTGTTATATACTTTTTCATAGTTTTTTTGTATGATCCTTTGTATTTCTAGAGTGTCTGTCACAATTTCCCCTCTTTCATCCACAATTTTGTTGATTTGTGTCCTTTTGCTTTTTTCTTTATTGAGTCCAGCCAGGGGTTTGTCAATTTTATTATCCTTCTCAAATATCCATCTCTTTGTTGCATTTATTTTTTTTATTTTTTATTTCATTTTCAATTTTTTAATTTTTTTCTCTAATTGTGATTGTTTTCTTCTGTAGACTTTAGGCTTCATTAGTTCTTCCTTTTCTAGTTTTTTAGGCTGAAGTGTTAGTTGTTTATTTGCACTCATTCTCGATTTTGGAGATACCTCTGTAGTATTATGAACTTCCCTCTTATGACCACTTTTGCTATGTCCCAAAAGTTTTGATTTGTTGTACTATTATTATCAATCATTTCTATGTATCACTTGTTCTCTCTTTTTATTTCTTCACTGACCCAGTAATTCTTCAGTAGCATGTTGTTTAATCTCCATGTTTATGTGGTTCTTCCTGATTTCTTATTGCAGTTCATCTGTAATTTCAAAGCATTATGATCAGAGAATATGGTTGGTATACTCAATCCTCTTATATCTGTTGATGCTCACTCTGTGTATGGTCAATCCTTGAGGATATTCCATGTGCACTAGAGATGAATGTATAGGCAGCTGTTTGAAGATGAAAAGCTCTGTCAATGTCAATTATGTCCAGTTGGTCTAATGTGTCATTTAAGGTTCTTATCTCTTTATTGAATTTATGTTTGGATGATATGTCATCATCCAACAGTGAGTTATTTAGGTCCCTTATACAATTGACTATTGCTCTGTTTCTCCCTTTAGATACATTAGTAATTGCTTTACATATTTCCAGGATCTCTGATAGAGAGCACAGATATTATTAAGAGTTATGTGTTCTTGGTGCACAGTTTCCTTTTTCTTTATTAAATATCCCTCCATATCTTTTTTTTATTTAGAAGTCTATTTCATCCAATATTAGTACCACTACTCCTTTTCTCTGAATGCCATTTGCCTGAAATATCATTTTCCACCCTTTCACTTCAAGTTTATATTTGTATTTGGAGATGTGTCTCTTGGAAGCAACACAATGTTGTTTTTTATTGTATTGTATTGTATTGTATTGTATTGTATTGTATTGTATTGTATTGTATTGTATTGTACTGTACTGTATTGTATTGTATTATTTTATTTTATTATTTTATTTTATTTTTAAATTAAATTTTATTTATTTTATTTATTTTATTATTATTTTATTTTCCAATCAGCGACTCTGCCTTTTCCTTTGTGAGTTCAAACCATTTATATTTAGGGTGATTATTGAAATAGGAGGTCTTCTTATAGCCATTTTATCTTTTACTTTCTGGTAGCTCAGTGTTTCCATTGCTTCGTTGTCCTTTATTTTTTATTTATTTATTTTTTAAAATTTGGTTAGCTTTTGTGGGTTTTCCCTCTGGTTCTTTTTGTTTTATGCTATATCCTTCTGCTCTGAATCTTTGGCGTGTGGTTACTATTATGAATATGAAAAGGATAGTTCATTTTCTTCTGTGCATGCCTTATCTCCATTCCCCTTTGTGAATTTGAATCTTTGAATCCTTCCTTTTTCAGTCATTGTTATCTCAATTTGTCCCTATGCATGCTGAATGTTCATTACTATCTTGCTGTAGTAAATCACTTGTTATTGTTTAAGGTTATAGTGCCCTGTTCTTATAAGGATTGCACTCTGCTTTATTTGCCTGATAGTCACTTTACTCCTAATTGTGTATTTTTTTGTTTTCTTATTTTGTTTTATATGAGCTGACCCCTTTCAGCATTTCCTGTAGTGCAGGCCTCATAGTGGAGAATTCCCTCAATTTTTGTATATCTGAAAAGGTATTAATTTCTCCTTTATATCTAAAGGAGAGCTTAGCTCCATACATTATTCTTGGCTGGTAGTTCCTTTCATTTAATAGTTTAAATTTTTGATTTCATTTCTTTCTGGCTTATAATGTTCTCACTGAGAAGTCTGAGGATAATCTAATGGGTTTTTCTTTATATGCTACTGTCTTCCCTGGCTGTACTGATAATTCTGTCTTTGTCATTAATTTTTGATAACTTTAATACAGTATGTTTTGTTGAAGGCCCTTTTGTGTTGAGATAATTGTGTGTTCTGTTGATTTCTTGAATTCTAAGCTCCAGTGCATTCCTTAGGTTTGAAAAATTCTTGTCCACTATTTGTCTGAAAATGCTTTCTAGTCCCTGTTCCTTTTCCTTGCCTTCGATAATACTCATTGTTCTTATGTTTCCTCTCCTAGTTCTTCTATTTCTCTTTTTTCTTTGTTCATTCTTCTGTTTCTTGCTTCTTCCTTCTGATTTTTTTTCTAGATTTCTGTCTTTGACATCACTGATTCTTTTCTCTATTTAGTCAAGTGTATTTCCCAAGCTTGCTATTTCATTTTGCAGTATCATTTTAACCTCCAGAAGTGTTATTTATTGTTTTATGAGGGTTTTCAGTCTCCTTGCTAAAATACTCATTCTGCTCATCTAGTTGTTTTTTCAATTTCTGAAATTGGTGGTTTAAATTGTTTTGGATCTCATTGAGTTTTTTCAGAAGTACCATCGTCAATTCTCTGTCATTCATGTCATATATTTCTATGTCTGTAAGCTTGTTGTCTGGAGATTTTTCTCTTTCTTTTTGAGAAGCCTTGTCACCTTGGTTGTTCATGGTGTTTAATGGACTATTTCTATGTCTGGGCATTAATGGAAGTTTATTCTGTTGTTTTCCAGAAAGATATTATGTAAAGATCTCTGTTTAGCACACTGCAAAGAATGCACTTTTCTTTTGGTTTCCAGTAGGTGGCATATAAGCCCCTCGGATCCCTACTTAATATAAAGCCTAAATGTCTTTTTTTTTTTTTCTTGGAGATATTTAATCACACTTGTTTCTCTCAATTTTAGCCCTTGTCAATATTAGCTACAGTTTCAGTAGTGTTTGCTCAGATTTCCCTGGGGTTCCGAGGTGTTTCGTCTTAAAAGATATGGTTCCAGGACTTCAGGCAGGTTGATTTGGAAAGTTTCTGCACCTTCTTCCTTCCCCCTCCTCCTGCAGGGAGCTCCAGAGGCTTCCAGAGGTACTTTCAGTCTCAGCAGCTTTTGCTCAGATTCCTCTGGGGCTGTGCAGTGTTTGATCTCGGAAGGTATGGGAGAGGAGTCTTCTGAGTTGGGAGTTGGAGGCTGCAGTTCAACCTTGGTTTTGCAACAAAGGCAGGTAAAAGTCTACTGTTGTTTCTCTGTGGTCCCTTCAGGTCTCCCTGATCTCTGCCCTGATGACTGGGCCTGGTGCTGCTAAAAATTCTGGCACTTCCAGGCAGGCTGATCAGAGAAGTCACCACACCTTCATCCTTCCCCCTCCTCCTGCAAGAAGACCCTACAGGTAGGAAAGGCACATTCTTTATTTCTCAGAGTCAATCGCCAGAAACTGGGGGTTCCGTCATATGGTAGCTTTTATGCGCAGATCCCATGCTCAGGGTGCTGATGTACAGTTTCAGTGTTTTATGTTACATTTTAGATGTTCAGCTTATTGTTTCAGGATGAGAGATCTGAGGACCTCTCTTATGCAGCCATGTTTCCTCTGATGTCTACAGCAACATATTAAAAAGATTATACATCACGATTAAGTGGGCTTCATCCCAGGAGCACAGTGATGGTTCAACATATGCAAATCAATTAATGTGATACATCACATAATCAAAATCAAAATCATATGATTATATTAATAGGTGCAGAAAGAGCCTTCGACGAGATACAGCATTCATTTATGATGAAAACACTTAAGAAAATTGGTATAGAAGGAAAGTACCTAACATAATAAAAGCCACATATGACAAATCTTCAGCCCACATTATACTTAATGGTGAAAAACTAAAAACCTTCACGCTAAGAGCAGGAACAAGAAAAGGCTGTCTTATATCATCACTGTTAGTGTAACATTGGGCCTCAATGAGTGCAATCAGGAAGGAGAAAGATAAAAAAGCATCCAAATAAGAAACAAAGAAGTCAAATTGTCACTATTTTCAGGTGATATGATTCTCTATATAGAAAACCCTAAAGACTCTACAAGAATGCTACTAGAATCAATAAGCAGATACACTAAAACTTCCAGATACAAAATCAATGTTCAAAAATCCATAGCATTCCTATACTCTAATAATGGAGTGTCAGAAAAAAAAGTGGAAAAAACAATTCTTTTTGCTATTGCAACAAAAATAATAAAATACTTAGGATTAAATCTAAATAAATATGAGAAAGACCTATATAAAGAAAACTATAAGACACTGTTAACAGAAATAAAAAAAAAGATGGATTGGAAGAATCAACATAGTTAAAATGACCTTATCACCTAAAGCATTATACAGATTTAATGCAATACCCATCAATATCCCATCAGCATTTTTTTATATAGAAATAAAACAAAAAAGTCATCAGATTTGTATGGAAGTACAAAAGACCCTGAATTGCCAAAGCCATTCTAAGAAAAAAAGAATAGCGATGGAGGCATCACTCTGCTCAACTTCAAAAAATTCTAAAAAGCAAAAGTAATCAAAACAGCATTGTATTGGCAGCAAAACAGACACACAGACCAGTGAAACAGAATCTGGAGTCTAGAAGTAAACCCATATTTATGTAGGCAAATAATTTTCCACAAAACCCCCAAAACATACAGTGGAGAAAAAAAAAAAAGCCTCTTTAATAAATGATGCTGGGAAAACTGGAAAGCTACCCATAAAAAAAAATGAAACTAGTCTGTCATCTATTACCATACACCAAAATTAATTTAAAATGTATTGACCTGAACATAAGATCTGAAACAATAAAATGCATAGAAGAAAACATAGAAACTAAACTCATGGACCTTGAACTTAAAGAGGATTGTATGAATTTGACTTCTGAAGTGACAAAAGTAAAAGCAAACATAAAGGAATGGGATTATGTCAAACTAAACGGTTTCTGCACAGCAAAAATAAAAAACTGTCAACAATGTAAAGAGACAATCATCTGAATGGGAAAATATATTTTCAAGCAATGCCTCCGATAAGGGTCTAACATCCAAAATATACAAAAAGTCATACAACTTGATAACAACAACAATAACAGCAATGATCTAATCAAAAAACTGGGCAGAGGACCTGAACTAACACTTCTTCCTAGAGGACATACAAATGGCCAATAAAAATATGAAAAGATGCTCGACTTCTCTATCTATTAGTGAAATGCAAATCAAAACCACAATAAGATACCATCTCACACCTGTTAGAATAGCTATATTAAATAGCATCAGTAAAAGTGAACATCTGTCTTATTCATGGTCTTATGAAGGCGTTCAATATTTCAACAATGAGTATGACGTTAGGCGTGGCTCATTAATAAAAGATTTATTATGTTAAAAAAATTTTTTTCTAAGTGTCCTTATCCCAAAAAGGTGTTGGATGTTGTCAAATGGTTTTTCTCCATGAACTTAAATGATCCTGAGTTTTGTTTTATTTTTTCATTCAATCCAGGAATTGACTCATTTTCTCATTTTGAAACATTATTGTATTGTTGGGATAACCCCCACTTGGTCAGGGTGTAGGACTTTCTTAATTGCTTTTGGGTTGTTTCAGTATTTTTTGAGGAATTTGCATCTCCATTTGTAAGAGCTATTGATTTGTGATTTTCTTTCTTTGTAACAACAATCTTATCTGGCTTTGGAATTAGGATAATGTTGACCTCATAAAATTAGTTCGGAAGTATCCCAACTTCTAAATTTTGCAAAATTTTTAGAAAAATTTGTGTTATTTTTTAACATATTGGTAGAATTCGCCAGTGAAGTCACATGTTTCTTGACTTTTGTACAGTGTGGTTACTTATTTGTTTATTTATTTATTAATGAAATGCTTTGATTTTTTATTTTTTCTTGAATCAGTTTTGATAATTGTGTGTTTTGAGAAATTTATCCATTTCATCCAGAGTATCTAATTTGCTTATATAAAGCTGTATATAGTATACTTTTATAGACTTTTTATTTTTGTAAGTACATAAATATTGTCCCCACTAACATTTCTTTTTTTGCTACAAAAATATAACTAGTAGAAATAAAGTAATATAAAAATATATTGATGCTACATAAAAATGACTAAAACATGAGTAATAATAAAAAATTGTTGCAAAATAATTTTTTTCATTTCTTTATTTTTAATTAAGTTTATTGGGGTTACATTAGTTAATTCAATTATATACTTTTCAGGTGTACATTATAATTTGACTTATGTATATTCTATTGTGTTTATCACTCACAGTCCAGTTTCCTTCAGCTACCATATGTTTGATCCCCTTTACCTACTTTGGCCTCCCCCTACGGCCCTATACTTGACTCCCTATAACAGTCTACGTACCACTCCTCCCCCACCCCCAACCTCTGGTACTAGTCCATTTTCCATATCCATGAGTCTCTGTTTTTTTGTCCCATTCATTTGTTACGTTTAGGTTTATATCGCTCATATAAGTTATATCACGTGGTTTTAAACGTTTTCTGTCTGACGTATTTTCCTTAGCATGATTATCTTGAGGTCTATACATGCTGCAAATGGCAGAATTTCATCTCTTCTTATGGCTGAATAATATTCCATTGAATATATGTATCACTGCTTCCTTAGCCAATCATATATCATAGCACACTTTGGTTGTTTCCATGTCTAGGCTACTGTGAATAATGCAGCCATGGACATAGGTGTGCAAGCATCTCTTTGGATATGGGTTTTCAAGACTTTGGGGTAAATACCCAGTAGAAGGATTTCTGGATTATATGGTAGGTCAATTCTTAGTTTTTTGAGGAATCTCCATCTGTTTTCCATAGTGGCTATACCAACTTGCAGTCTCACAAGCAGTGTATGAAGTTTCCTTTTTTTCCACATCCTCTCCAGCATTTGTTATTACTTGTCCTGTTGATTATAGCTATTTTAATAGGTGTGAAATGGTATCTTATAGTGGTTTTGATTTGCATTTTCCTAATAGCTAGAGAGGTTGAGCATCTTTTCAAATATTCGTTGGTCATTTGTATGTTCTCTAAGATGTATCTGTTCAGGTCCTCTGCTCATTTTTTTGTCTTACTCCATTTGTTTTTCTATTGTTATTGAGTTGTATTAATTTTTTGTATATTTTGGATATTAGGCTCTTATTGGAGGTGTTGTGTGCAAATATATTTTCCCATTCAGAGGGTTGTCTCTTTAACTTGTTGACCATTTCTTTTGCTGAGCAGTAGCTTTTTAGTTTGATGTAGTCTCATTAATTTATTTTTAGCTTTTACTTCCCTGACTTTTGAGGGCAAATTCATAAAATTCTCTTTAAGTAAAAGGTCCTTGAATTTAGTTCCTATGTTTTCCTCTGTGCATTTTATTACTTTAGGTCTTATATTCACGTCCTTAATCCATTTTGAGTTAAATTTGTTGTGTGGTGATAAACAACAATCTAGTTTGATTCTTTTGTAGGTGGCCTTCCAGTTATTGAAGAGGCTTTCCTTTCTCTACTGTATGTTTTTGGCTTTTTTTTTTTTGAAAATTATTGGCCCATATAAACTTGTGTTTACTTTTGGACTCTCAATTCTGTTCCACTGGTCCATGTGTCTGTTTTGCTGTCAGTGGTATGTTTTTTGATTACTGTCACTTTGTAGTATAATTTGAAGACAGGCAGAGTGATGCCTCCTGCTTTGTTCTTTTTTCAGGCTTGCTTTGGCAATTCGGTGTCTTTTGTGCTTCCATACAAATCTGATGAATTTTTGTTCTATTTCTTAAAATAAAAAAAGTTGATGGGATTTCGATGGGGATTGCATTATATCTGTATAATGCTTTAAGTAATATGTTTATTTTAACTATGTTGATCTTTTCAATCTAAGAACATGAAATATATTTCCATTCCTTTGTATCTTCAATTTCTCTTGAGAGGGTCTTATAGTTTTCATTATATAGATCCTTCACTTGTTTCGTTAAATTTATTCCTAGGTATTTTATTCTTTTTGTTGCAATTGCAAAGGAATTATTTTCTACTTCTTTTTTTGACACTTCATTATTAAAATATAGGAATACTTTAGATTTTTTTTTTATTTGTATCCAGAAACTTCACTGTATTTGCTTACTGTTTCTAGTAGTATTCTTGTGAAGTCTTTAGGGTTTTTTATATAGAGAATCGTGTCAATAGCAAATAATGACAGTTTGACTTATTTGTTTCCCATTTGGGTGCCTTTCATATCTTTCCCTTGCCTGGTTGTACTTGCTAAGATCTCCAATGTTATTTTGAATAACAGTGGCAATAGTGGACAGCCTTGCCTTTTTTCTGATCTTAGAGAGAAAGTTTTTACTTTTTCACCATTAAATATAATGTTGGCTGAGTTGTCATATATGGCCTTTATTATGTTAAGGTACTTTCCTTCTATACCAATTTTGTTAAGTGTTTTCATCATAAATGAATGCTGTATCTTGCCGAAGGCTCTTTCTGCATCTATTGATATGATCGAATAATTTTTATTTTTAAATTTGTTTATGTGGCATATCAAATTAATCCATTTGCATATGTTAAAACAACCCTGTTCCTATGGGGTGAAGCCTGCTTGATCATGGAGTATAGTTTTTTTTTAATATGTTTCTATACTCAGTTTGCTAGTTAATATGTTTCTATACTCAGTTTTGCTAGTTATTTAGGATTTTTGCATCTGTGTTCAAGAGCAATATCAGTCTACAGTGTTCTTTTTGTTTTCTCTTACCAGGTTTTGATATCAGAGTAATATAGGCCTCATAAAATAAGTTGGGAAGTATAGCCTTCTCTTAGATTTGTTTTTCAGAAAAGTTTAAGGAGAATAGGAATTAAGATTTGTTTGAATTTTTGGTAGAATCTACTGGTGAAGCCATCTGGGCCTGGAATTTTACTTTATTGCAGGGTTTTTATGATTGTTTTAATTTCCATACTGCTGATCAGTCCATTTAGATTTTCCAGTTCTTCTTGATTCAGTGTAGAAAGGTTGTATTTTTCTAAGTACTGGTCCATTTATTCTAGGTTATTCGATTTGGTGTTATATACTTTTTCATAGTATTCTTGTATGATCATTTTTATTTCTGCAGTGTCTGTCATAATTTCCCCTCTTTCATCCCTGATTTTATCAGTGCCCTCTTTTTTCTTTAGAGTCTAGCTAAAGGTTTGTTAATTTTATTAACTTTCTCAAAGAACCAGTTTTTGTTGCATTTATTCTTTTTTTTCAATTTTATTTATTTCTGCTCTAATTTTGATTATTTCTTTTATTCTCCTGACTTTAAGCCATTATTGCTCTTAATTTTCTAGATTTTTTTGAAGATGAAGCAGTAGGTTGTGTGTTTGGGCTAGTTATTGTTTTTAGAGATAGGCTGTAATGATACGAACTTTACTCTTATGACCATTTTTGCCATGTTCCAAAATTCTGATATGTTATACTATCATTATTTTTTCTTTCTTTGTATCACTTTATCTCTCTTATTTCTTCCATGACACATCATTTTTCTGTAGCATGTTTTTTAATCTCCATATATTTGTAGGTCTTCCTGCTTTTATTTTATTTTTTTTATTTATTTTTTATTTTTTTCAGTTGATCTCTAGTTTCAAAGCATTATGATCAGAGAATATGGTTGGTATGATTTCAACCCTCTAATACTTGTTGAGGCTATCTCTGTGTCCCAGTATATGGTTAATTCTTGAGAACGTTTCATGTGCACTAGAGACGAATGTATAAGCAGCTGTTTTGGGATGGAAAGCTCTGTAAATGTCAATTATGTCTAATTGGTCTAATGTGTCATTTAAGGGTGTTATTTCTTTATTGATTTTCTGTTTGGATGATCTGTTCATATGTAATAGTTGGATATTTAGGACCCCTACTATGATAGTGTTTTGGTCTATTTTTCAGTTTAGTACTGTTAGTAATTGCTTTACATATTTCGAGGCTCTCTGATTGGGAGCATAATATTAAAAGTGTTATGTCTTCTTGGTGCATGATACCCTCTATTATTATGAAGTGTTCCTTAGTATCTTTCTTTACATTTTTTATTTTGAAGTCTATTTCATCTGATGTTAGTACCACTTCTCCCACTTTTGTCAGAATGCTATTTGCTTGAAATATCATTTTCTACCCTTTCACTTTGAGTCTATATTTGTCTTTGTAGCTGAGATGTGTCTCCTGGAGGCAAAATTAAGTTGAGATTTTTTTTGTTGTAGCTGTTGTTCCATTGTGCAACTATGTGCCTTTTATTGGTGAGTTCAATCATTAACATTTAGAGCAATTATTGAAATATGAGGTCTTCTTATACCCATTTTATCTTTTACTTTCTGGTAGGTTGGTGTTTCCATTGCTTCCTTGTACTTGTGTTTCTGTTTCTTTTCTTTCTTTTTTTTTTTTTTTATTTTGGTTTGCTTTTGTGTGGGTTTTGCCTCTGGTTCTTCTTGTGTTATTTTATATACTTCAGTCCCGAATTTTTGATGTGTGTTTACCACTACAAATATTAAAGGACAGTTATATGTATACAGTCCTCCATTTTCTTCTGCATGTGCCTCATCTCTTTTTCTCTTTGCGAATTTGGGTCTTTGAATTCTCCCTTGTTCAATCATTGTTATTCTAATTTTTTCTTACGTATGCTGAATGTTCATTACTGTCTTGCCATAGTGTTTCTCTTCTTATCGTTTAAGGTTATAATGCCCTGTTCTTAGTAAGGATTGCACTCCACTGCTTCTATCAGCTTACTAGTCACTTTACTCCTAATTATGTTTTTTATTTTTGTCATTTTGTTTTAGGTGAGCTGACCCCTTTCAGTATTTCCTGTAAGACAGGCCTGACAGTGGAGAATTCTGTCAATATTTGTATATCTGGAAAGGTATTATTTTCTCCTTCATATCTAAAAGAGGGCTCAGTTGGATACATTTTTCTAGGCTGATAGTTCCTTTCACTTAATAGTTTAAATATTTCATTTTATTCCTTTCTGACTTGTAAAGTCTGCACAGAGAAGTACAAGAATAATCTAATCAGTTTTCTTTATAAGTTATTATTTTCTTCTCTGTGGCTGCCTTGAGAATTCTGTCTTGTAGTTGATTTTTATAATTTTTATACAATGTGTCCTGATGAAGGCCTTTTGAGGTTGAGATAATTGGGTGTTCTATTGATTTCTTGAATTCCAAGCTCCAGCTTATTCCTTAGGTTTGGGAAATTCTCGTCAACAATTCATCTAAAAGTGTTTTCTAATCCCTACTCCTTGTCCTCGCCTTCAATAATGCCCATTATGCTTATGTTTCCTCTCCTGATGTTATCAGCTAGTTTCCCTTTCATTATTTTTCATTCTTTGGTTTCTCTCTTTTTCCTTCTGATTTATTTCTAGATTTCTGTCTTCGATATCACTGATTCTTTCCTCCATTTGTTTTTCTCTATTTCTCAAGCTTGCTATTACATCTTCCAACATTTGCTGTGTGTTTTTTTAACTCTAGAATATCTATTATGTTCTTTTTGATGGTTTTAATTTTATTGTTCTGGTAATATAGTTTTTTTTTAATTCCTGAAATTGTTGATATGATTTGTTTCAGAAGTCACTGAGTTTTTTCAGTAGTGTCATCCTGAATTCTCTGTCATTTAAGTCACATATTTCTATGTCTATAAGCTTGTTTTCCAGAGTTTTCTCTTTCCTTCTGAAATGACTTGCCACCTTGGTTGTTCATGATGTTTAATAGACTATTTTTCCACTTGGGAATTAATGGAAGTGATTTGCTATTTCTCCAGAAAGAAGATATATTATTTAAACGTTTCTTGTTAGCTTGCTGCATAGAAGGCACTTTTCTTTTGATTTCCAGTAGGTGG
This sequence comes from Cynopterus sphinx, assembly GCA_030015415.1. Lineage (NCBI taxonomy): Eukaryota > Metazoa > Chordata > Mammalia > Chiroptera > Pteropodidae > Cynopterus > Cynopterus sphinx. The sequence goes on from CM057388.1 coordinate 44,426,131, forward strand.
CATCTAAGCCTCTTTGACCCCTGCTTTATATAAAGCCTTAGTAATGTCTTTGTATAATGCCTTTATTTTCTTTTATATATTTTATTATGCTCCCTCCCTCAATCTCGGTTCCTGTTTGTATTAGCAACAATTTCCTTAGTGTTTGCTCAGATTCCTCAGTGATTCTGGGGTGTGGTTCTCAAAGGTATGGGGGGAGAGGCCCTCTGTGTTGAGAGTTAGAGACTGAAGCTCAGCCTGTGTTTTGCAACCGGGTCAGTAAAAATCAACTGTTGTTTTTCCACCATCCTACTATTCTGCTTTATGCCCTGATGACTGCTCCCTGTCTCCGGCTACATGGAACTTACAAACTCTCCCAAGATGGGCTATTCAGGGAAGTCGCCATAACTTCTCCCCTCCCCCTCTCTCCACAGGTATCTCTGCTGGCTGCAAGAGGCAACTTCTTTATTTCTCCCAGTCCACCACTTGACACCCGGGGGTCTGATCTGTGCTAGCTCTTATGTGAAGATCCCACACTCAGATGTGCAGATGTGCAGTTTGGGTGTCTTATGTTTAGTTTTAGGTGTTCACCTTATTTTTGTTTCAAGGGGAGTGATCTGGGGATGTTTCTCACTCTGCAATGTTTCCCTTCTGAATCTCCCACTGTCATTTCTAATTTTTAATTGTTTTTGTCTTCTCAGCATTTTTTTCATTAGTTTAGCTAGATATTTGCTAATTTTCTTAATGTTTAAAAAAAACATTTTTATGTCGTTTTCATTTTGTCTATTTTATCTCAGGTTTAATGTTTATTATTTTTTCCTTCTAATAACTTTGAGTTACTTCTGCTATTCTATTTTATTTTCCTGAAGCTTTATATATAGACTATTTATTTGAGAATATTCTCGTTCAAAGTAGATGTTTACTGTTGTAAACTCCCACTGACCACTGCGTTCAGCTACATCTCCTAAAATTTGGTGTGATGTATTTTAGTTTTTATTTATCTCTAAGTTTTTTCTAATCTCTCTATGATTACTTTTTTGATGCATTGGTTGTTAAGAGTGTGTGGTTTACTTTACACATACTTGTGAATTCTCTAATTTGCCTTCTGTAATAGATTTCTAGTTTCATTTCATTGTGGTCAGAGAAGATACTTTGTATTATATTTACCTTTTAAAACATAGAGAGGCTTGTTTTGTAACCTAACATATGATTTATCTTGGAGAATGTCTCATGTGCATGTGTATTATCTATTGTTCAATCATTGATAAATGTCTTTTAGATATGATTAGTTTATAGGGTTATTCAATTATGCTTTTTCTTTTTGACCTTCCATATGGATGTTCTATCCATTATGAAAAGTGGAACATTAAAATCTCCCAACTATTATTGTAGAATTGTCTATTGTCCCTTCAATTTTGTCAGTTTTATTTTAATATGTTTTGGGGCTCCAATATTTGGTGCATATATATTTATAACTGTTGTATCTTCTTAGTCTATTGATCCTTTTATAATATATAATGATTTTCTTTGCTTTTGCAATGGTTTCTGACTTAAAATCTCTTTTATTTGATATTAATATAGTATTCCAGTTCTCTGTTTGTGGCTATTTGCATAGACTATGTTTTTGCATTTTTTTATTTTCTAACTATTTGTGCCTAGTATCTAAAGTGAGTAATTTGTAGAAAGCATACATTTGGATCATGATTTTTGTAATCTACTATGCTAATTTATGCTTTTAATTAGAGAGTTTAATATGATATATTTGCTTTAAAAAGAAAAAGGATATATTTACTTTTTCACTTTTGCTTTTTATATAATGTGTATAATGTACCTTTATTGTTTCTCATTCTTTCCATTACTTCTTTCTTTTTTATTTCGTCAATTTTTGCAGTATATAACTTTTACTCTTTTTTCATTTCTTTTTGAGTATACATATATATTTTATATAGTTTTAAGTGGTTACAATTAGGATTACAGTTAGCATCCTAAATGTATAACTATATTAAATTGATACCAACACAGTTTCAATAGCATACACACAATTTTCTCTAAATCATTCTGGTTCTCATTATGTTCTTTTTACTGTCAAATTGTGTTTTTATACATTACATGCCCAATAACATAAATTTATTATTTTTATGGTCAACTTTTATATTATGTGTAAAAAATAAAAAGTTGAGTTATGAACTAAATATACAGAAGTAGTGATTTTTATATTTACCTATGCAGTTACTGTTAGTGGATATTTTTATTTATTCCTACAGTTTAAAGTTACTGTCTAGTATCCTTTCATTTCAGCTTTAAGGACTGACTTCAGCATTTTTTTTTCCAGGAATGGTCTATTGATTACAAACTCCCTCAAATTTTGCTTACTTGAGGATGTCTTAATTTCTTCATCATTTTTTAATTATGGTACAATACACATAACATTTAGCATACTATTCTTTTTTAAGTGTACAGTGTGATGCATTAAGTACATTTGCTTTGCTGTGCAACCATTATCACCATCCATCTTGAACCATTTTTCATCTTGCAAAACTGAAACTCCAAACCCATTAAACAGTAGCTCCCAATTACCAACATAGGAAGGTAAAGGTCAGAAGCCAAGCCAATGGAAATAAGAAACATAGCAAGCTATTTAGACTTGCTAGCTTTGATAATACTAGGTACAAATACAAATATAAGACTGGATTGCCTCCCAAAAGAAAGAGTTTGATAAGTAGCCAAAAAAATTAAAATGTTTATTTCTCTTCAGCCTGATTTATCAAGAATTGTAATGGAGTTGATTCTGTTGGTGATATTAATATGAATATGAAGCATTAGAAGGAAAGTTGAGGAAGGGAAGGAAGAGTTAATTTATCTTCAACTACAGAAACTAAAGGATCTTGATAAAGAAAGGAAATTTGGCAGATTATTACAAATTTCTGCCTGCAACAACTACAAAAAATCAGTTTTCCCCATATATGTAGTTTCTTAATATATACTAACAAAATTGTTAGTATTTGCTTAAGACTACATTTCTCAGCTGAGGACTACATTCCTAAGACTCACTTGCAGCAAAGTGTGGACATATGGCTAGGTGCTTCCTAGAGGAATGTGAGAAAAGTGATGTGTGCAATATCTAGGTTATTTTTCCTTAAATATAAAAGCATTCTTGCTCTCATTTCATCTTTACTCTTTGCTGGATGAAATGTGAATGTGATGGAGGGAACTGAAGCAGTCATTTGTTAGTAAAAAATGAAAGTTTCATTTTGAAGATGATAATGCAATAATTTAGAAGAATCCTGGTTCTTTGATAGTTGTGTTATTGTTATATTGGCCCTGGATTACAAACCCAGACTTTTTTCAGAATTAACACAGACTTTTATTTCTAATAATCAACTATTATTTTGGGTTTTGATCGTTGTTATAGCAGGTGAGCCAGTATCATGATCAATATAGTTCTCACGGCTAACTATGAGCTGCATTTCACAGTTCTCTCTCCTGAGGCTCACAAGTTAAATTGCTCTAGTTGCAGAGCTATGTTGATGGCAAAGGCCCCTCCAAGAACTCTGTTGTCACAGCACAAATAGATAAGAAAATGAAAACACAAGAATGAAATGTTGCAAAGATCTGTTATATTCAGCCATGAATATGATTTCAGCTTATTCAGGAATCTTATTTTTTCACCTTCATTAGTCATACATAATTCGTTGTTCAATCTACAGTAATTCCCCTGACTGCAGTAGATCATGTATTAACTTTTTAAAAAGGCTATTTTGTTTGTTTATGATACATAGACCTAAGGTTTACTTTCCTTCTTTCTAAATTATCACAGTTTAGATTTTCACCAGATGCTTAAATAGATCCTTAAAAATGTCTTGCTCTATATGTAAAAAAAATTATCTCCATAAAACTCACTTTATGAACCTTGTAAAGTATTTCTCAATTACTTGGATGTTTTGTAAAACTACAAAGTCATAGAAAATCAGAGTTGCAAAGTTCAGCTGTTCTCAACTATGGCTGCACATTAAATTTACCTGGAATAGCCTTTTAGAAGATACTGACATACAATCTACACCTCCATAAATTTAGTAAATTGGTTTCTAGGAGGAAGTTGTATCAATAGCAGTGTTTAAAAGCTTCCCATAGATCTCTAATGTGCAACCACTTATGGGGACAACTGATCTAATCCAATCCTTATTTGCATATTAAAAATGTTATGAGGTAGGAAAAAATGGCATAGAAGATAGAGGCTTTGTTCATACCTCTTGCAAACACATCAAAGTTGTGACAGAGACTCACAGCAGATTAAAAGACACACACAGACTAAAAGGAAGGAGATAGAAAAAGATATTGCCTTGATGGACCTAGAGGGTATTGCACTGAATGAAATAAGCCAGATAGATAAAGATGAATGTTGCATGATTTTATATACATGTAAAATCTAAAGAACAAAAGCAACAGCAATAACAAAGAACAGAGATAAACCCATAGATACAGAGAATATTTTGAGGGCTACTAGATAGGAGAGGTTTTGGGGAGATGGTGAAAAGGGCAAAGGGATTAAGAAATACAAATTGATAGTTACAAAATAGACATGGAGATATAAACTGTAGCATAAGGAAAATAGTTAATAATGCAATAAATATATGAGGGGGAAGAGAGTTACTAGGTTTAGTGGGTGATCACTTTGTGAGATTATAGATAGATAGATAGATAGATAGATAGATAGATAGATAGATGATAGATAGATAGACATATGTGTGTATATACACACACACACAGACACAACTGAAACTAATATAGTATGCCAACTCTAATTTAAAAATTTCATTGAATTTTACAATGTAAATATGAGGAACTAATTGTCTATTATATTTTAATCAATCCAGGAAAAAAATGTTACTCACATGATGCTGAAGTCCAGCTACATATATGGATTATTAATGTAGTCTGTTCCCTTAGTTTTACAGATAAGGAAACTAAGGTATAGATAAATTAAGGGATTAAATCATGTTCAGTGGGAAGCCCAGGTGTAGAGTCAATGTAGGTTTAGATATCTCAGTACATTTTTTACCTCATTCTAACATGCTATAGAAAAGTTAGTGAAAGTTTTACCATAAAGGAGAATGATATGGGATAAAAAAGTTAATGTTGAAGTAACTACAAAGGCTCTATAAATTGGCATGAGATGTAGCTAAAATACTGTTAAGAAAAAAAAGATAATAGAGAAATTTATTCCATTGATTTTTCTAGATTGTCGACTATGTGCTCATTAATAAAGGGTACAAGAGAAATATAATACAAGATTTCTACTTTCAAAATTGGTAATATAGACACATGATAGAACCACACCTATGAAGCTTTAAAAAGGAAAACCATGTCAGAGCTGTATTTGTCCTTTTGTTGACTAATGGTAAGACTGACATTTAATATGTGCTCATGGTTTACAGAGGAAATGAATTTATTTAGTATAAATAGTAAGTATAATCAAAGCTTAGCAAGAGGATAACTAACTTTGGGTTACAATAGTCAGGGTAAACCTCATAGAGGAGGGATTTGAGTTAACTTTTGATGAAAAGTATAAGTATAAAAGCAGTATGAAAGAAGGGACTAAGTATAACAGAAGGGGCAGATAATGCAGGAAAAGAAAACATGCAAAAGAGAATGATAAATTGCACAGATGGTTTCATAAAGAGGAGATTGACTAGCTGGAAAAGAATTTACTTTGGAAATCAGTAAAAAAAAAAAAACGTCCAGAGTTCAGATTGTAGAAAACCTTAAACACTGCTCAATTGAGTTGGATCTTGAGGGCGGCTGGTAACAATTTGTGATTTTTGAATAGGCAGATGATCTAATAAAAATGGTATCACAGGATGTCAGAAAAAAAGGCATCACCTACACATTAAGACTTTCTAATGATTCCTTTCTACTGAGAGAGCATTTTAGTGTGAGTTCTGTTTACCTTCAGAAAAAAATACTGCTTGGATGGAGCAGCTAGAGTTCATAACTACCAATACATTAAAAAAAATACATTGTTAATTTGGACATTATTGCAAGGTATCGTATTTGCACTCTTATAAAGTAAAACATCTCCAAGAGACTGTAAATGTGGGCAAGTGTATTTTGGGTTCAGCAGAATATGTATTTATAAACAAAACACAATATACAGCAACAAGTAACTAAATTAGTAGCTTTGTTTTGGCTATCATTCATATCTCTTGCGAAGGGCCAACTCTTTTAAAATACTTATGCGAATTAAAAAGGCTAGTGTTGAATAAGAGGGCAATTTTCTGAAGTTCAGTCAGTCAGAAAGATCAACTGCTGGAGACTGATAAATTTCAAAACATATCCACTCTTGGATACTACCCATCACATCAAGGAATGTTGGAAGGCAAACCACAAAGATCTGCATACCAGCAACAAGGGACTTTCCTTATCACTGCACATGTGCAGTAAGGCCCAAGAGTGTACCTAGTATGACCTTTCTTTAATTTAATTCACTCCCAGGGATGGAGATTTATCATGCTAATGAGACATACAAAACATGAAGAAGCATGCAGTCACACTGTGCTGGCACCAAGAAACCTCTGCCATTTCAATCCTAGACTTACCTTTTCTTTTGCCTAGCTTCCCTTAAAACTGTGCCCCAATTTTGTCTCAAGGAGCCACTTGAACCTTTTCTTTATTGGTGTCGGTTCTCTTGTGCACAAGCTAATAAACCTTTGCCTCTTGCTTGAACTTTCTTGTGATGATCTCTTGATTTCCATCCTGAGAGATTGCAAGAACTCAGGATGCCAGTAAAAACATTCTCATCATTGTTTTTGATTTGTTTTAAACCTGAGCTAGGTGCACACACTTAAAGATGAAAACATGGATGGAAAATTACTAAATTATCTGACACTATAGAGATATTATAAGAAAATTCTGATATTTTACTGAAAAATATTGCTAATTATAGAAGCTTTCAATTTAACAATAGGCTTATTCACTATGGTGTTTAATTAATGTGAAATTATTCAGTTGGCTACCTTGTAGTTGGCCTATTTTTGTGTCCAATTAGTATGCTAATAATGGTAATTATGTTCTATACTACATGTCTCATCACCTAGAGGGTTTTTAAAATGATAAAATAATAAGAATAAACAAGCTGATGCTGACATTCAGTGGGCCATTCTAATTACTTACTGAAAGCACACTGGGGAATCAACACTCAACCAGAGAAAATGATTCTTGCTTACTTTATTAAAACTACTCATTCCAAAGAGCAGTAACAGTTTTCTGCTGTTCTCTTTCTTACTGAGACATTTTATATCCTTACTCTATTTTGTAATTTTCTATATTTATTTTCAGTATTTATTAAATACATTTACTTATTAAATGAAGATAATCAAATTATATTTATCTTTTGTAACTAATATATATAGAAAGAGATCAGAAAACAAAGAATGGAAAATTGCTAAATTGTGTAACTTTACACCCAATAACTACCATTTTTTTCTCCACTGTCTATAAAAGAATAAAATAAAAACTAAGCAAGACAAATTTCCTCTACTGGTAACTCTACTTCTACTTGGGGAAGTGAGAGATGATGACTTTCTAAATACTCAGTAAGATAACTAAACTCACTAGTGTGCAGGAGGAATATCTTCTCAAAATTATAATACAAAATCCTGCTTTTATTTGGTTAATAATCCCATATTCTAAGATATCCAGGTGATCTGTATTGAAATATCAGCAAGAAGTTATTGATAAAACTATTATGATAATTTATAATTATATTATTATAAAATGTATTATATAATTTAATTATAATATATAAAATCTAAATTAATAATTGATAGCTTTTGGTTTTCAATAAAGATATAAAGTAGATTGTGAAATTTATTTCCTAAATCATTTAAAGCTAAACATGTTTGGACACTTAAAAAATAAGTCAAAACATTGTACAATCTCTTTCCAACTGTCTTTAAGAGAATAAAGCAATGAGAATTCCATTTCTCAAAATTTTTATGATGAGGTAAAAAATATGTTGGACTAACCTTCTAATTCCCTTATCCAGGGGTTCCCAAACTTAAGCTACAAACCAGTACCTGTCCGTGGCCTGTTAGGAACTGGGCCTCTCAGCAGAATTTGAACAGTGAACAACTGAGCAAAGCTTTGTTTGTATTTGCAGTCACTCCCAAGTGCTAGCATCACTGCCTCAGCTCCACCTCAGCTCATCAGTCATTAGATTCTCTTAGGATCACTGGTCCCTGGTGCCAAAAAGGTTGGGAACCACTGCCCCAATCACTTGATAAGAAAGTGTATTATGAAACAGGTCAGTTGTATTCTCTGATCTTTAGTTATTTTAACTGCAGAATAAAATGGTTGAATTAGACCAGACTTTCTCAAACTGTGTTCCTTGGGCCTATTATATTCCATGTGAAAGTAACAATTTTGTGTGAAGAAGGGATTCTGTGGTCACATACAGTTTTGAAATGCTGTTGTAAACTAAGATAAACATATTTCTTTACTGCAGGAATTGTCAGAGTAGTTAATGTATTAATATACCTTATGGATCTTCAATTAGTGTGCTATAATATTTAGCATTTCTAAATTTGAACTTTAAAATCCATTTATTTATCAAGTAGCTATTAATATCTCAGGGAGAACTACCATTTTGCAAAATGTAGTTTGAAAAATATTATACTAATTATTTAAGATTCTTTCACATTTTAATTTTTTTTTCTGACAAGACCATAAGTTCCCTGATAATAAGGGTAATAATGGTCTTGTGCTCCTATAGGCTAGATGATTGTGTCAAACATAGTACTTTTACAAAGTATATACACATTTTTGAGGAGGGTGGCTGGAGGTGGCAATGGCAAAGAGTGGAATTTCCTTGTGCCTCCATTCCTGGGATGGGGAGTGGTATCAGAGGCCACTATTTCCATCATCGGAAACAGCAATTTGTGATTGGTGGTACCTGATATTCAGCTGTACGTCTCCACATCACTGCAATTCCAACGAAGATTATGGGAAACACAGTGGAGTGAGAAATATCTTCAGATCTCTCCCCTTGAAACAACAATAAGCTGAACATATAAAACTCAACAACAGCAACAAAAATAAATAAATAAAGAGAACAGAAAAACAAGGACAAGGAAGCAAAGTAATAACTGAGCTACCAGAAAGCAAAAGATAAGATGACTATAAGAAGACCACATATTTCAATAATTGTCCTAAATGTTAATGGAATGAACTCACCAATAAAAAGGCACAGAGTTGCAGAATGGATCAAAAAAGTAAACCAAACTTTATGCTGCCTCTGGGACACACTTTTAAGCTCCAAAAACAAATGTAGACTCAAAGTGAAAGGGTAGAAAATTATATTTAAAGGAAATGGCATTCTGAAAAAAGCAGGAGTACTGGTACTAATATTGGGCAAAATAGACTTCAAAATAAAAAACGTAAAGAAAGACGCTGAGGGACACTTCGTAATGATAAAGGGAATTATGCAGCAAGAAGATATAACACATATTAATATCTACACTCCCCATCAGGGAGCCCTGAAATATGTAAAGCAATTACAAACAGAAGTAAAAGAAGAAACAGACCAAAACACTATCATAGTAGGGGAACTAAATACCCCACTGTCAGATATGAATAGATCATCCAAACAGAAAATCAATAAGGAAATAACATCCTTAAATTACAGATTAGATCTACTGGATGTAATCAGTATATACAGAGTCTTCCATTACAAAACAGCTGCTTATACATTCTCTAATGCATATGAGATGTTCTCAATAATCGACCACATACTGGTACACAGAGATAGCCTTAACAAATAAAACAAGGTTGAAATCATAACAACCATATTCTCTGATCATAATGCTTTCAAATTAGAGATCAACTGGAAAAAGAAAACAGGAAGAACTACAAATACATGGATATTAAACAACATGCTACTGAAGAATAACTGAGTCAGAGAAGAAATAAAAATAGAGATCAAGAGATACATAGAAATGATTGATAATGATAGTACAACATATCAAAACTTTTGGGACACAGCAAAAGTGGTAATAAGAGGGAAGTTCATATCATTACAGGTCTACCTCCAAAAACAAGAATAATCCCAAATAAATTAACACTTCATTTTAAGAAACTAGAAAATGAAGAACAATAATGACCTAAAGTCAGCAGAAGGAAAGAAACAATAAAAATTACAGCAGAAATAAATAAAATTGAAAACAATAAAAACAAAAAACAATAGAAAAAAAATGAATGCAACAAAGAGCTGATTCTTTGAGAAGGTTAATACAATTTACAAACCCTGACTGGGTTCACTAAAGAAAAAAGGGAAAGGATACAAATAAAAACAAAATCAGGGATGAAAGAGGGGAAATTATGACTGACATCACAGAAATGCAAGGGATTATAGAAGAATACTATGAAAAAAGTATATAATACCAAATTTAATAACCTAGAAGAAATGGACCTGTACTTAGAAAAATACAACCTTCCTAGACTGAATCAAGAACCAGAAAATCTAAATAGACTGATCAGCATTAGTAAAATTGAAACAATCATTAAAAATCTACCAAAAAGTAAATGTTCAAGACTAGATGGCTTCACCAGTGAATTCTACCAAACATTCAAAAAAGATTTAATACCTTTTCTCCTTGAACTCTTCTAAAAAATCAAAGAGGAGGCAATACTTCCCAACTCATTTTATGAAGACAATATTACTCTGATACCAAAAACTGGTAAAGATAACACACACACAAAAAAACAGAAAACGATAGACCAATATCTCTCATAAACACGGATGTAAAAATCCTAAATAAGATGCTAGCGAACCAAATACAACAAGATTATACAGCACAATTAAGTGGGCTTATCCCAGGGACACAGGGATGGTTGAACATATGCAAATTGATTAATGTGATAAACCACATAAACAAATTAAAAATAAGAATTATATAATCATATCAATAGATGCAGAAAAATTCTTTGATAAGATACAGCACCCTTTTATGATCAAAACTCTTAAGAAAATTGGTATAGAAGAAAATTATTTGACACAATAAGTCCATATATGACAATCTGTAAGCCAGTTTTAATTTACCACATTGCTCTGAATCACCTCAATAGATATACAGGACTTTTCGACTTAAATAACTGATCAAATATCAATATAAGGGTTAAAATATTTTTAGCAAGTTAAACAAAAATAGTTCACATTTTAAATAATGTACATTTCAATGAAACACAGAAACATGGCAGGGTCAGAGACTTCCCAAAATCTCTCTGCTTGAAACAATAATAAGCTGAACATCTAAAACTCAACAACAACAACAACAATGACGACAACAACAACAAAAACCCAAACTGCATACCAGCACATCTGAACATGGGATCTGTGCATAAGAGCTACCATAGGTCAAAACTCTGGGAGTCCTGCGGTAGAATAAGAGAAACAAAGAAGAGGCCACTGGTACCTGGAGCTCCTAGGAAGAGAAGGGGGTAAGGGAGAAGGTGTGGTTGGTTCTCTGAACAACCCTACTTGGAAGAGATGTGAGCTCCACGGGGATGGTGGCAGTGCCTAGGCATCACAGCAGAAAGCAGAGAAGTTGGTATAGTAGAGAAATGGAGGTGGCAGAGAAACAACAGTTGATTATTACCAGCCACAGTTGTTAAATGTGAAGCTGAGCCACAGCCTCCATCCCTAAACCCAGAGGTGCCCTCCCATGATACCCTCCAAGATCAAACACAGTGAAACCCAATAAGAATACGAGCAAACACTACCAAAATGGTAGCTAACAATGAAAGGGACTGAGACTGAGAGTAGCGAACATGATTGATTATGTATATATATAAAAAAGACATTATTAAAACTTTATATAAGCAGGGATCTAAGAGGCTTAGACACCACCTACTGGAAACCAAAATAAAGACACTTTATTTGGACCAAGCTAAGAAGAGACCTTTATATAGGAAATCTTCCTTCAGGAAAAAAAGTACAATATACTTCCATTAATGCCTGGGTGGAGAAAGAGTCCATTAAACACCATAAACAACCAAGATGATAGGACAGCTAAGAAAGAAAGAGAAAAATACCCAGAAAATAAGCTTAAATACATAGAAAAATGAGACTTAAATGACAGAGAATTCAGGATGGTACTTCTAGAAAACTTAATGAGAGCCAAAACAATTCATATCAACAATTTCATGAATTAAAACAAAATTAGATGAGCAGATGAGTTCTTTAAGCAAGGAAATTGAAACCCTCAAAAAAAAAAAAAAAAGCAAATAGAACTTCTGGAGATGAAGAACACACTACAGAAGATGAAAAATTAAATAGCAAGCTTGGGAAATAGAGTCAAACCAAATGGAGAAAAGGATCAGTGATATCAAAGACAGAAATTTTAAATAAATAAGAAAGAAGTAGAAACCAAAGAAAGAAAATTAATGAAAGACAAATACAAGAACTAGCTGACACCATCAAGAGAAGAAACATATAAATAAATGGCATTATCGAAGGGGAGAAAAAGGAGAAAAGGAGTAGGGATGAGAAAAATAAATAAACCAATTGGCAGTATGAAAATTGAAACAATCATCAAAAACCTACCAAAAAGTATAAGTCCTGAACCAGACAGCTTTATCAGTGAATTCTACCAAGTATTCAAAGGTTTAATACTCATTCTCCTCGAACTATTCAAAAAAAAATGAAAGAGGAGGCACCACTTTTTAACTTATTTTATGAGAGTAATATTACTCTGATACCAAAATCTCATAATATAACAAAAAATTGAAAACAAAAGACCAATATCTCTCATGAACACAGATGCAAAAGTCTTTAATAAGATACTAGCAAAACAAATACAGCAAGATATTAAAAAGATTATCCACCATGATCAAGTGGGCTTCATACCAAGGCACAGAAATGGTTGAACATACCCAAATAATTAATGTGATACACTACATAAATTAAAAAATAAGAATCACATGATCATATCAATAGATGCACAAAAAACCTTCGACAAGATACAGCATTCATTTATGTTCAATACACTTAACAAAATTAGTACAGAAGGAAGTTACCTTAACATAAAAAAGACAATGTATGACAAACTCTCAGCCAATATTTTAATTAATGGTGAAAAGTTAAAATTCTTCTAAGTTTAGGAACAAGACAAGGCTGTCCACTATGACTACTGTTAATATAACATTTGAGGTCCAATGAGTGCAATCAGGAAAAAGAAAGATATAAAAGGCATCCAAATAGGAAACAAAAAATTCAAACTGTTACTATTTATGGGTGACATGATATTCTTTAGAGAAAACTCTGAGGACTCCATAAGAACACTACTGGAAACAATAAGCAAATACAGTAATTTTCTGGATATAAAATCAATGTTCAAAAATTCATAGCATTTCTTTATTAATGGGTTGTCAAAAAAAGAAATGAAAAAAAATTTTTTGCTATTGTAACAAAAATAATAAAATACCGAGATACAAATTTAATGAAACATGTGAAGGACCTATTAAATGAAAATTTTATTATCTCATTAAAAGAAAATAAAGAAGATACAAAGAAATGGAAAAATATTCTGTGTTGGATTAGAAGAATCAATATAGTTAGAAATGAATTTATTACCTAAAACATTATACAGACTTAATGCAATTCCTATCAAAATCTCATTGGTACTTTTTAAGGAAATAGAACAAAAAATCATCAGATTTCTATGGAAGTACAAAATACCCCAAATTGCTCAAGCCATCCTGAGAAAAAAGAACTAGGCTAAAGGCATCACTCTGCCCAACTTCAAGGTATACTACAAAGCTACAATAATCAAAATGGCATGATACTGCCAGAAAAACAGACACACAGACCAGTGGAACAGAATCAAGAATCCAGAAATTAAGCCACATTTATATGGGCAAATAATATTTGATATAAAAGCTAATTATATACAGTGGAGCAAGGAAGCCTCTTCAATAAACAATGCTGGGAAAATGGAAAGCCACCTACAAATTAATGAAGCCAACATATTTGCTATCATCACACACTAAAATTAACTCAAAATGGATTAAGGACTTTAAACAATAAAATGTATAAAAACTCAATAAAAACTCAAAACGGATATAAGACCTAAAACAATAAAATGCATAGAAGAAAACAGGAACTAAACTCAAGGACCTTAGACTTAAAAAGGGTTTTATGAATTTTATCTCGAAGGCAAGGGAAGTAAAAGCTAAAATAAATGAATGGGATTACATCAAACTAAAAAGCTCTGCACAGCAAAAGAAACCATCAACAGAAAAGGGACAACCATCAGAAGTAGAAAATATATTTCCAAGCAACGCCTCCGATATGGGCCTAATATCCAAAATATAGAAAGAACATATGCAACTCAATAACAAAAACAAAAACAAAACAAAGCAACGCAAAACAAAACAAAACAAAAAGACAATCCAATCAAAACATGGCAGAGGACCTGAACACTTATCCCAAGAAGACATACAAATGGACAACAAAAATATGAAAAGATGCTCAATATCACTAGCTATTAGAAAAACACAAATCAAAACAATGAGATATCACCTCACACCTGTTAGAATAGCTGTTTTCAAGTAATAACAAGTTTTGGAGAGGATGCAGAGGAAAAGGAACCCTCATACACTGCTAGTGGGACTGTAAATTGGTAGAACCGTTATGGAAAACAGATAAAGTTTCCTCAAAAAACTAAGAACTGATCTACCAAATGTACCAGTAATCCCTCTACTGGTTATTTAATCCCAAATAGTTGAAAACTCATATCTGAAAAGATATTTGTACACCGATGTTCATAGCAGCATTATTCACAGTGGCTAGGGCATGGAAACAACCAAAGTGTCCTATGATTGATGATAGTCTAAAGAAGCTGTGGTACATATATACAATAGAATATTATTCAGCCATTAGAAGAGATGAAATACTGTAATTTTCGACAACATGGATGGACCTCCAGATAGTCATGCTAAGTGAAATAAGCCAGACATTAAAAGTTGCAAACCCCATGATATATGGGAAATAAACCTAAAAGTAACAAACAAACAGGACATACAAAGATAGACTCATGGACATGGACAATAAACTTGTGGTACCGGAAAGTAAGGGGGTAGGAGGGAAAAGGGAGATAGATGGGGTCAAAGGTTCAAATATATGGTGTCAGAAACTGAAGTATGGGAGAGAAACACACAATGCAATATATATTGCTATATATATATATATATATATATATATATATATATATATATATGCCTTACTGTTTAGTTGTACACCTGAAACTTACTGGAATTTGTTAACCAATGTCATAAATTAATTAATTGATTAATTGAATAATTAATTAATTAATTAATTAATGTTCATTTTATAAACATGCAGTCTTCTTTTCTACCAGGACTAAAATTGAGCTGTTTTTCATTGACTGGTCAAAAACAAGGGAGAATGCATGTAAGTTCAAAACAACTCCTATACAGGGAAATGTGAGGCTATAATTTTCCTTAATATCTAATTATTCCCCCATTAAGTGGTGTGCTAAGTTACTAGAATATCAATTTTAATTTTAGAGTCAGGAATATGTTGAATAGGGCTGTTTTCTGCTATAGTTGTTTAAAAATGGGTGGTTCTGTAGAATCAAAAGTAAGTTTAGTGAGACAGTACAAATAAGGATAACAATAGGATCATAATTTTTACTAAAAGTAAAGGCAGGCATCAGATGAAAAGTCCAGCATTCAGATATGTTTCCTGAGAAGCCTAAGCTTTGAAAGCATTGCATCATAATATTTGAACGCCAAGGTTCCCCCTTACAGGGATTAGAATGGCAAAAATTAGAAAATTACTGTATAGTTGATGGTTATTGATATAAATAACTATAATGTGCAATCTAAAACATAAGGAAGGTAACCAGCTTGTCACAATGGAATTAAGATCACTAATATACCCTGGAGTATAATTATTATTACAGATATTAAATAAATATAAGAATTATGCATAACAGGAGTTCACTTTATTGGCATGGTCCTGAATCTTGGGGAAGGCTTTCTGCTTCAAGTGCCATCTGCTTTTTGCACAAGAGGTTGTCTGCTATAGATAACTTTAATTAAAGTCTTCTATAGGCTGAGATGTACAATCAAATAAATGTGGTGCAAGTGTGGGAGGTCTTTTTAATGGGGAAAAATCAGTCTATGCGTTAATACTTTTTAACTTTGAGGCAGGGGAATTAAAGGGGACAGACTTTTCTAGAGACTGAGAGAAAAGGTACTGATGGTGTGTCCTACAAGACGGCTACTGCCCACCACTTCCCCACAGATAAAGTAGAGAAGGAGTAAAAGAGGCCTTGGAAGCCAATTAAAATACATGTACTATTCAGTTTGTTTTAGAGCTCTCCAAGTACTGTTTATTTTTTCTTTTAAAGACTTCCTATTGTGCATTATATCAGCCAAAATCCCTACTGCTACCTCCAGGAGGTGGCTGATTAGCATGAGAATTTTAGCACATGGGATATCCACTGTGTTCCCTTCCTATTAGGGCATCCCTTCAAAGTGCCTGGAAGGGTCCCTACCCAGAGGAGTCTCTCCTTGAAATGGAAGGTTCTCTCCTTGAAGTAGAGGGGACCCTTTCTTGTAACTAAATATAAATCATATGAAGTGTCCACATCAGTTCAAACTTATAGACAGAAAAAACTGAAAGATGGTTCCCTATCTAAAGTGAATAAAGTCCTTAAGACCTCAACCCAAAGCATGGGAGATCTGGAATCTGAGAGGACTTACCCCAGACCTTCTGAAGCTACAAAGGAAACAACTGAGCTCAAGTGGCTGATGTAAGCACTGATACATTGGTTTAGGGTGGTGTCAGTGGAGAAGTTGGGCTGGCATTTCAGATCCTATTTCTACCACCATTTAATGCCGAAAGGTCATTGCCACCAATTAAATGCCACTAGAAGTCTTCAGTCTGGGATCCAGTAAAGAGAGAGACTTTATTTGAGTGAAACAGCTTAGGTGAAATACATTGTGAATTAGCTCAAGTGAAGCTGCTCAAGCAAAGCTGCTCAAGTGAAACAGCCCAAGTGTTATAGTTCAAGTGTTGCAGCTCAAGGGTTACAAGTATAGTGCTTTAGCTAGCTCTAGTGCTACGCCTCTTGTGTTACAGCTCTGCTGTTACAGTCCCAGTATCATAGCTCAAGTCAAAGACATGTAGCCGAATGTGCGCTCCACCAAGACATAGGGAGGCTGGCTAATACAGGGAGAAGTTTATACCCCTGGTCTCTGATTAGTCCACTTTTATGCAAACAAAAATTCAAAATCCAAACAGTTTGATTGATCCAAATAGCACTTTTCTGATTAGCCAGATCCATATGTTCTGATTGGTTGTCGTGAAGCCAACTCTGATTGTTCAGTAAAGATGTAAATGAGGATATAGCTGCACAGCTCTGATTGAACAGGGAAAGTCTCATTCCTATTAGTCAAAGTACAATTTCAGAAACTTCTTTATAAGAGTTGGCTCAGATTACGGGAGCACAGTGCAAGAGTCTTAGCAGCCTAGTCTGTGGCTTTTTACTGAAATACAGCATTCATGACAAGCTCCTGTAAACAATGGCTGATAGATACTGATTTAGAATCTGGGCCTAAATAATCACAATGAGTCCTTCTTAGCATGTACACTTTTTTCCAGGGTTAACATGTCTTTTCTAAGAGACACACAAGGGGAAAGTCCTGGGAGGTAGAAAAGAATATTGATCACAAAGGCTTTTGGGGAAGTCATATCAGAAACTTATACTGCTGAGGCAGCAATAACATTAAGTCACTTAGCTAAATTACCCACAATGTCTTGCCATTAATCAGTGGGGGGCATTTATTTAAATTTAGAACCCATTTTCAGTTTGTTCGCTACCAAAACAGAGAACAGAATATACATAAAAATCCCTGGAACCTATATTGTGAAAATTTGAGAAAGAATACAAATATATAAACACAAGTGGGAAGTTGTAATTTTGGTAGATGAACTTCTAAACCCAGAAAACAAAGAATGAAACTACTCACATAGCTAATAAAAAAAAAAGAAATTAAGAAAATTTCAGGGGCTATTGGAGTTAAACAAAATCCTCTGGAATTAGTAATAAAAAAATCTATATTTTCAACAAACTTGAAAAAACACATAAGTAAAGATTGAAAAATCTACAAATTTATATTAAAAATTCTATATAGGAATGGTGTCAGTTACAGCACAAAGTAAGTAAAACAAAAACACAATGGGAAAAATGGTTAGAAAAACTTGCAAGAAGCCTATCCATGAAGTACTGGAACAGATAGTATTTACATAGTCATACAGATAAAAACTCTTTCTGATCTTAAAAAAAAATAATTATAATTGGAAGCTCATCTCAAACTTTACTGTGTAGATTTAATGTTTTTGTAGCTCATCATCTGGTACACAGAATATAATTGTTATTATAAAGTTATAAAGTTTTATTAACCTTAAAATACTTTTTTATAGTTTTCCTAAAGTCCCAATGCTATTTAACTTTCTAAACTAGGCAGATATTTCCTAAGTAAACTGAAGTCAGTATTCCTTTGCCCACAACAAATAAGTAGTACTTACAGGCTACTGTTTTACTTATTTCTAGCTGTGTGGGCACACATTACAAAGATTCATCTTTTTAAAAACATTTTTATTTTTTTAATTATACTTGACATAAAATATTATATTAGTTTCAGATGTACAACATCGTGATTAGAAATTTATATAACTTATGAAGTAATCATCCTAATCAATCTAGTACCTACCTGACACCATACACAGTTATTAAAATATTATTGACTCTATTCTCTAGGCTGTAATTTACATCCCTATGACTATTTTATAATCACCAATTTGTACCTTCTAATCCTTTCCTCCCTTCACCCAGCCTTTAAAATCCACCACCACCCTCTGGTAACCATCAAAACATTCTCTGTATCTATGAGTTTGTTTCTTTTGTTTGTTCATTTGTTTTATTTTTTAAATATTCTACATATAAGTAAAATCATATGGTATGGATAAAGATGTGGCACATATGTGTAATGCAACATTACTCAGCCATAAAAAAGAATGAAATCTTGTCATCTGCAACAACATGGATGGACTTAGAAGGTATTATGCTAAGTGAAACAAGTCAGATAAAGTCAAAGATTCATCTTTATTATCCCATTCCTGCCACACAAAATAACTGACATATATCGAGTTCTTAGTAAATCTATTTGAATAAAAATAATAATTACATTAGTTTATATAATAAAACCAAGTTCTTGACAAGATATTCTCCCATCAGGTCCATCATGGGAAGAACTATAGAAAAAAAAATTTTTTTTGTTCTTTAGAAATCTATGTATAATCATCCGTGTTGTCTCTCCAGGCTTCTGATAATTGGAAAGCTTCATTAGCTGACACTTCTACATTTCAATGAGAATTAATATTCATAATTATGACCCCAAAGCACTCAAAGCCCTGAAATATCATCTGAATCATCAAAGCAAGATTCAATAATGCTCAGTGTAGTTTTTGTGTTAATTGTGTTTTATTGTATTCTGAGGTTTTGAAACTGGCAAGTTCTATGGTAAATATATCTACTTTCTATTAGCCAAGTTATTTGATTAACTAACCCACTCTATAGTATCCTTACCCCTCTTCCCAAGTATTGGCAGAAAATAAAAACCTGTATTTTTATGTTGCAAGGAAATATAATACTAAAATACACTAGATTTCTTCCTATAACATACATGTTACTATTTTTGAAGCAGCTGAATATTCTTTATTTGTTTTTTGGCTGGGAACAGGACTCAAAGATAGTTTGCTGTTTTTGAGACTAAGGAATAAAGTATATGATGTTTTGAGTAAATGGAAAAGTTTTCCCTAAGTGTTCTGTTTTATAGGGTGTATGTAGCTGTGGTGGACATTGCAAACAGAGATAAATACAATGCTCAAAATGATAATGAAATTAGAATGTTTTCAATAACCTCCCCTCCTTTAAAGATAGAGTAAACACAAAGCTTATTATATCATTTGTGCTTTTTAGCTATGCATTTGGTTGCTTTTACTTTTAAGACTTTACATACTATTCTTCCATTAGCCAGTTGAAAGAATATTACTTCTTAATAGGAGTGACAAAAGAGAACAGTATCTCTACAAAAAGATTGCAAAGAGCTGCTACTTAGTATTTGAAAACAAACACAAGATCTCTTATTAGATCACAGGAGAATAAAAAGTACTGCAATCCTAGGGCAAATAGAATATCACCAAATATACCTCAAATAATTCAAAATAATAATTAAAAATAGGTTTCACTAAAAATTTTTAAAATTTATTTATTGATGAAAAGAGAAGAGTTCTTTTGTGAATAGCATTTCATTCTGAACCTCATTGGTTATTAGAGGAGCGATTTTGTGTACTAAGATACACTGAGATATGTCATATCACATACTTTATCTCATTGCAATCTAGTTTTAAAATCGCACATCTTTCCATAATACTTTACCTGGCAATTATACATTCTGGAGCTTAAAGAAGGTTCACTGTTATTCTCACATGAAAAGTGAATACTGAGAGGCTCTAGCCATTGCCCTCCCCTTCAAAAAATTTCATCCATTTTACAAATTATTTTATAAGAGAAGAACCATAGAAATTTTAAGTTAGAAGGGGTTTTAACAGCCAAAGACTATTATCTATGAAGACTGAATTATCATACAAATTTAATCATATTTTAATAAAATAAAATTTTAGAAAAAATTCTTTTAAAATTTTACTATGGTTTTGAAAAAATAATGTCCCCAAACTTGATATATGACTACCACTGATGGTGTGGGAGATAATTCTTAGAAGATAAATGGAAATTTTGTATGTTAACAGTTATTCATTTAAAAAATATTTATTAGGAAAATAGTACCTACACATCAACCTGTATTTTTATGGGTACTATTATTTTGTATGTTTACATTTTTTAAAAAGTTCACTCAAAGACAACAAAATATATAAAGTTAAAAATAATAAAATTAATATTCAATATATGATAAAATTTATAAGTGCTAGGGATAACTGAATTTGCTAACATTTTTTTTTTAAAAATAGAGCCATACACATTTTGGATATATATGATAATTCAAAGAAGCAGTTCTGACCTTTCCCTGACTTCTGTTTTTTAGCCAGTAAATACCAGTCTTAATATGAAAATGAAATCTATAAATCAACAACATAAATTAGTAAGACCAGACTGATTAAATTGTTTTGTATAATTCATAAATCAGGGAAATTGAAAAAAAAACCTGCAATATAACCACACAAATAGTTTACTAAAAGCAGATTTATTTTTATTTTCTGCAACTCAACAATCTGAAAAGAACAATGCAAGTGACATCAGAAGCATGGTAAGTGAGAGATGTCCCGAGATTTCTCCCCTTGAAAAAATAATAACCTTAACATCTAAAACTCAAAAAACAAACAAACAAAACACCCAACCTGCACACAAGCATGTATGAGTGAGAGAACTGTGAATAAGAGCTACCACAATTCAGAAACCTGGGAATCAAGTCATAGATCTGGAGAAACAAAGAAGCTGCCTCTCAGAGCTGGAGCTTATTGCAGGAGGAGGGAGAGGGGGAAATGTGCATCACATTTTCTGAACAGCTCTGCCTAAGAGAGCTGAGAGCTACACACAGAGGTGGTACATAAACATCAGTGCAAAAAGCAGAGAAGTCGGGATGGCAGAGAACCAACAGTTGATTATTACCAGCCATGGTTGCAAAAAGTGAGGCGGAGCCACAGCCCCCAGCCCCCAATCCAGAGGGGACCTCAATTAATATCCTCAAAGACCAAACATCGCAGAGCCCAAGGGTAATCTGAGCAAACACTACCGAAACTGTCATTAACATCGACAGGAACTGAGACAGAGAATAGTGAGTGTGACTGAATATTTACAAGAAAAAAAGTATTATTAAGACTTTATATAAACCAAAGATCCAAGAGGATTAGACACCACCTACTGAAACGCCCCCTCCCAAAAAAAAAAAAGCTTTCCTAGTAGCAGGCTAAAGAGAGACCTTTAGATAATAATTCTTCTTTGGGGGGGGGCAGAAGAAAGAAGAATACACTTCCATTAATGTCCAGGCAGAGAAATAGTCCATTAAACACCATGAACAACCAAGGTGACAAGGCATCTCGAAAGAGAGAGAGAGAGAGAGAGAGAGAGAGAGAGAAAGAGAAATGTATCCATAAAATAAGCTTAAATCACAGAAATATGTGACTTAAATGACAGAAAATTCAGGATGGTACTACTGGAAAAACTCGATGAGATACAAAATAATTCATATCAACAATTACAGGAATTGAAAAAAACAAGACCAGTAGAATAAGTTTTTTTAGCAATGAGATTGAAACCCTTCTACATAACCAAAGAGAATTTCTGGAGATGAAGAACACACTGCAATAGTTGAATATTAAATAGCAAGTCTGAGAAATAGAGTCAAACCAAATGGAGGAAAGGATCAGTGATATCGAAGACAGAAATCTATAAGTAAATCTTAAGGAAGAATACAAAAATAGAAAAATGAAAAATAATGAAAGAGAAATATAAGAGTTAGCTGATACCATCAGGATAGGACATATAAGAAAAATGGGCATTTTCAAAGAGGAGGAAAAGGAGCAGGGAGTAGAAAACATTTTCAAATAGTTGATGAGAATTTCACAAATCTAAGGAATGAGTTGGAGCTTGGAATTCAAGAAGTCAAAAGAACACTCAATTATCTCAACCCAAAGAGGCCTTCATCAAGACATACTGCATTAAAGTTATCAAAAATCAGCAATAAAGAAAAATTTCTCAGAGCAGCCACAGAGAAAAAAACGGTAATTTATAAAGAAAAACCCATTAGATTATCCTTGGACTTCTCAGCATGGAATTTTCAAGCCAGAAAGGAATGGAATGAAACACTTAAACTATTAAATGAAAGGAACTACCACCCTAGAATAATATATTCAGCTAAGCTCTCCTTTAGATATAAAGGAGAAATTAATATCTTTTCAGACATACAAAAATTGAGGGAATTTTCCATTGTGAGGCCTGTACTACAGGAAATACTGAAAGGGGTCAGGTCACCTAAAACAAAATGACAAAAAATATATAGCTATGAGTAAAACTCCTAGCAGGCAGATAGAAGCAAAGGAATGCAACATTTATTAAGTATAGTGCATTATAAGTTTAAACAATAAGAAGAGATTTGCTATTGCAAGATAATAATGAATGTTCAGCACATATAGTGACTAAGTTAGACAACAATAACAGAAAATGGGAGGATCCAAAAAAATCTACATTCACCAAGAAGAATGGAGAGAAGACACATGCAGAAGAAAATGAACTACTAATATGTATATATATATATATATATGTATGTATCTATATATGTGTACATATATATATACACACACATGCATACACTATCCTTTGATATATAAATGTATTCACACACATACACATACACATACATATATATACATACATATACATTTATAAAATCATTATTCTTTTATATGATTTATACTACACACACACACACACACACACACACACACACACACACACACACACACACATATATATATATATATGCTATCCTTTAAGTATTCTTAATGATAACCACATGCCTAAGATTCAGAAAGAAAGTATATAAAATAAAACAAGAAAGACCAGAAAAATATTCACAAAAGATTTTTCTTCCAGGAGACACAATCAACAACTAACACAAATATAGACACAGAGTAAAATGGTAGAAAATGGTATATCAAGCAAAATGTATTCTGGGATAAGCAGGAGTAGCAGAATTAATATCAGAAGAAATAGAATGCAAAAATAAAGAAAAATAAATAAATAAAGGTACCGTGGGACACTTTATAATGACAAATGGAATCATACACTGAAGACATAATACTTATTAATATCTATGCTCCCAATCAGGGACCCCCGAAATATATAAAGCAATTACTAACACATATAAAGGGAGAAAGAGGCCAAAACACTATCATAGTAGAGGAACTAAATACCCAACCATCGGATATGGACAGATCATCCAAACAGAAATGCAATAAAGAAATAACATCCTTAAAACATTAGACAAATGGACATAATTAACATTTACAGAGACTTCCATCCCAAAACAGCTGCTTATACATTCTTTTCTAGTGCACATGAAAATTTTCAAGGATTGACCACATACTGTGACACAGAGATAGCCTCAGCAAATATAAGAGGGTTAAAATTATACCAACCATATTTCTGATAATAATCCTTTGAAACAAGATCAACTGTAAAAAGAAAACAGAAGAATCACAAATTCATAAAGATTAAACAACATGCTACTGAAGAAGGATGGGTCATAGAAGAAATTAAAAGAGAGATCAAATCATATAAAGAAACTAATAATAATGATAGTGCAACATATCAAAACTTTTGGGACATGGCAAAACCATTAATAACAGGAGAGTTTATACCAGTAAAGGCCTATCTCCTAAAATAGAATGATCCCAAATAAGCAACCTAACACTTCATCTTAAAAAAAAAAAAAAAACTGAAAAAGGAAGAACAAATGAAGCCTACGGTCAGTAGAAGAAAAGATAAAATAAAATTATAGCAGAATTAATTAAATTGAAAACAAAACAAAAAAAAATATATAGAAAAAAATAAATGCAACAAAGAGCTGATTCTCTGTGAAGTTTAATAAAATTGACATACCACTAGCTAGACTCACTGAAGAAAAAAAAAAGAAAAAGGTCACACATAAACAAAATCATGGATGAAAAAGAGTCAATTACAACACACACTGCAAAAATATGAAGGACCTTACAAAAATACTATGAAAAAAAGTATACAACACTGTTGGGAGCCAAGGCGAAGTACAGTGGGATCCTTCTTGTTCAAGATCCACTTCCTGGTGAATCGGGCATGCCGTGAAAAGCCCGTGCACACCAACTCCGCGAAAAGCCCGCACGCGTCTGTCTACTCAAGGCACAATCCCTACCCACCCCCACTTGCATCACACCATTGGTGCGACCAATGAGATCGTGCCAAGTACCTCCCTACGTAAGCAGTCCTGCCCCCCTTTGTTCTTTCTGTATATAAGCAGTTGTGAAAAATAAAATTTTGAGGCTTGATCAGAATTTTGTCTTGCCTCCATTTCTTCTTATCTCCTGTCTCTCTCCCCCATCCTCCACAGGATCCTCTTCGCCCCGCGTTGTCCTGCCCCGCTGGTG
Organism: Cynopterus sphinx; assembly: GCA_030015415.1. Classification (NCBI taxonomy): domain Eukaryota; kingdom Metazoa; phylum Chordata; class Mammalia; order Chiroptera; family Pteropodidae; genus Cynopterus; species Cynopterus sphinx. The sequence continues at coordinate 44,451,389 of CM057388.1, forward strand.
GGGGCAGAATTGGCGCCTAACGTGGGGCTCGAAGTACGGAATTCTGCGGAGGACACCCACTAGAGAAGCCCAGGCCTGGGACTCCTTGAGCCTCCATGAGGAGTGAGTTAGGCTCGCACTGAGTCACTGCAAGGTATTGACCCGCGAGTACAGACTCGATTTTGATCGTCGCGGGACTAGCCGCCCTGCCGGACTGATCGGTTTAGAGGTAAGTGGGTGATTATTATGGGACAGGAATTGAGCTCCCACAAGCTCTTCCTTAAGGGTCTTAAGGACTCTCTCAAGGTATGAAGGATTAAGGCTCAGAAAAATGATTTACATGATTTTTTTTACCTTTCTCTCTGATGTTTGTCCCTGGTTCCCCCAGGAGGGAACAATAGATATAAAATGTTGGAAAAGGGTTGGGGACTGCTTAAATGATTACTATTTTTTTTTGGTCCAACTAAAGTTCCTGTTTCTGCATTTTCATATTGGAATTTAATTAATGATGTCCTCCAGGTTCATTCCCATGATCCAGATATCCAAAAAGTAATAGAAATGGGGAAAACTGCCCTTAAAGAAAGTTCACGTCCTCCTTCAGTCTGCCATTCTATTTCCATAGATATGCCTAAGGATCTTAACATGCCCCTATTACAGAAACCAAAATCGAGCCACATTCGGCTGAGCCTCCCACACAGCCCCCCAAAATATACCCCTCGCTCGCTCTCTTTGAAACCAATCCCGATGATCAACTTTCTCCCCAAGATCAGGAAACCCTAGAAGGCCAGGCTGCTCGCTATCATGGTGACGAAAACTCTTGGGGTCCTGCCCCATTCAAATGGCCACCCCCCATATAATATTCCTCGGAGACTGCCTGCTTTCTGTGCTCCGATTCTAGTACCCCCCATCATGCCCAAGGGAGATGCTCTTCGGCAGGCTAAGGTTTCATTAACCGAAGAAGTTTCATCCCTAAAGGAAGTTTTACAACAAAAACGAGAACACCTTAACCTTATAAAAGAGTTTAGAGCTCTCGAGCCGAACTTGCCTCTTTATGCCCAACCTCAGACTTAAAGAAAACCTTCACTCATCCCAAAACAAAAAAAAAAACAGTTCTTGCCTTCCCCGTTACCTGTAGTCATAATCCGCCCCCCTCAGGAAGACCTCGAGGAGGAAAAGGAGGAAAATCCTCCCGACTCCCATAGCTCGCCCCCCGCTGATGAGGTTTCAGATACAGAGGACCCCCCAGAGAGAGATCAATCAGACAACCTTTACGGCCACAAATACCGCCGATTAAATCTTAAACACCTAAAAGACTTAAAAACAGCTGCTACTAATTATGGACCTACAACCCCATATACGTTGGCCATCCTTGAAGGTCTAAGTGATCGATGGCTAATCCCTAATGATTGGCTTACCCTAGCTCACGCCACCCTTTCAGGGGGGGACCATGTCCTCTGGCGTACAGATTTTGTAGAAAATTGTCGAGAAACCGCTCTACGTAATAGTGAAAGCAGGGAATCCCGGTCCTGGACCTGAGACAAATTGCTCGGGCATAGGCCCTATGACACCAGTGAAACTCAGGCTGCTTTTCCTCCCGGTCTATTAGCCCAAATTCAAAATGCCGGACTTAAAGCATGGCGCCGCCTTCCCCCAAAAAAGGTCCCGCCTCCACCTCTCTAGCAAAAATCCGCCAGGGACCAGATGAGCCCTATTGTGACTTCATCAGCTGCTTAACAGATGCAGCTGAATGGTTGGTTGGAGGAAGTGAAACAGAGTGCCTTTGTTAAACACTTAGTTTATGAGAATGCCAACCCAACCTGCCAGGTGATCATTCGGCCTCATCGTGGCGGCAGTCTTGCTGACTACATCAAATTATGCTCTGGAGTCGGAGCCTCCCACATGCTAGGACTCGCCATTGGAGCAGCCCTTAAAGATTTTGCCAAAGGAAACCTTGCTAAATTAAAACCACAAAAAACATGCTTTAATTGTAAACAACTCGGACACTTTGTCCACGACTGTTTATTAAACAAACTAGAGGGACACCCAATAGACAAACAACCATGAGCCCCCCCCCCACCACCACCGTTTGCCCTCACTGTAAGAGGGGCAAACATTGGGCTTCCGTTTGTTATTCTAAAACAGATATTAATGGCCAACCACTCCCAAAATGGGGAAACTCCCGAAGGGGCCAGCCTCTGGCCCCGTTTTCGGAGCCGAACCAAGGGGCAATCAGGTTCGTTCCCCAGACGCAGCAAATTCTCCCTGCTCAGACGTTAGCTCCCTCTGCCGAGCCACCCCAGGAAGCGCAGGATTGGACCTCTGTGCCGCCACCGATACAATATTAATCCCGGAACAGGGTATTCAACTTGTTCCTACCGAGACCTTCAGTCCCCTGCCTCCAGATACTTTCGGCCTAATCCTGGGGCAGGGTAGCTCCTCCTTAGCTGGCCTTCATATTGTACCAGGAGTTATAGATAATGATTACATGGGACAAATCACACTTCTTGCCTCTGCCCCCCGAGGTCCCATATCTGTGCCTAAAAGAAAGAGAATAGCACAACTTGTATTACTCCCTTTAAACTCCACAAATAAAAGTAATCTCCAACACCCTAGGTTAGATGCCTCCTTTGGCTCCTCTGATGATTATTGGGCTCAACAAATTACCCTCGAGAGACCACTCTTAACACTACAATTAGACGGTAAAAAATTTGAAGGCTTAATTGACACAGGAGCCGATGCAATGGTCATAACAGAAAAATTTTGGCCCCCTGCCTGGCCCTATAAGGTCTCTATTACGCATTTACAAGGTATTGGGCATTCAAATAATCCTAAGCAAAGCTCCAAAATACTAATTTGGACAGACTTTGAAGGTAATACTGGCAAAGTTCAACCCTATATTATTTCTGGAATCGCCATTAATCTTTGGGGGCGTGAACATTTTGTCACAATTACAAGTTATTATGTGTAGCCCTAATGAAATAGTCACACAACAGATGCTTAATCAAGGATATAAACCAGGCCAAGGATTAGGAAAAAACAAACAGGGCATAAAAGAGCCACTCTCTATTACACCTAACACCAGCCTTTTAGGCTTGGGGAATCGGGATTTTTCCTAATGGCCATTGTCCTTCCTGTACCCCATGTGGATAAAATAAAATGGAAAACCGACAACCCCGGCTGGGTGGATCAATGGCCCTTAACCGAGGAAAAACTTGCCGCCTCCAAGTTAGTACAGGAACAATTGAAGGCTAGACACATAGAACCCACTACATCCCCTTGGAACATCCCTATTTTTGTCATTAAGAAAAAGACTGGGGCATGGAGACTCCCTCAAGACTTAAGAGAGATCAATAAGACTATGTTTACTATGAGAGCCCTTCAACCTGGTCTCCCTTCCCCCATCGCCATTCCCATCAATTATTCTAAAATTGTTATTGACCTTAAAGATTGCTTTTTCACTATCCCTTTACACCCCCAAGATAGGGAGCGTTTTGCTTTCAGCCTTCCGGTCATTAACTTCAAAGGCCCAATGTAGCACTTTCAATGGAAGGTTCTCCCTCAAGGTATGGCAAATATCCCCACTTTATGCCAGAAATTTGTTGCACAAGCTGTAGATCCCCTCCGGTCTCGATGGCCTGTTATTTATATCATTCATTATATGGATGACATTCTCCTGGCTGGAAATTAGCATCTGAGACCCTTAGGTGTTGCCAAGACATAATTCATAGTCTCGCCTCTTTCGGGCTCCAAATCGCCCCAAATAAGATACAATTAAAAGATCCATATTATTACCTAGGGTTTGAATTAAATGCAAAAACAATTTCTACCCAGAGGATACAGTTAAGAACATCTCATTTACGGACACCTAATGATTTTCAAAAATTCCTAGGAGATATTAATTGGTTGCGCCAATATCTTAAACTTACTATCGGAGAGTTAAAACCTCTATTTGATCTTCTACAGGGAGATCCAGACCCCCTTTCTCCTCGTGCACTATCACCAGAGGCTTAGACCTTCTTACAGCAGAACAGGGAGGGATTTGTTTGGCTTTACAGGAACGTTGCTGCTTCTACGCCAACAGATCTGGGATCATTCGAGATAAAATCAAGAAACTTCAAGAAGATCTCATCAAAAGACGCAGAGAACTCCAAGATAACCCCTTTTTGACCGGGTTAAATGGGCTCCTTCCTTACCTCCTTCCCATCCTCGGCCCCCTTTCTTGTGTTCTTTTACTTATAACCTTTGGACCCTGGGCTTTTCGGCGCATAACTGGCCTTATTAAACAACAGGTAGATGCCTTGCTGGCCAAACCTATCCAGATTCACTATCAGCATTTAGCCACTTCTGAGAACGCTCATGAAGAGTCCCTTAGCTTCCTCCCTTTGGAGACAGCATGATAACTAGAGGCATGCCTACCACTTCCTCTAATAAGAGGAGAAAGGTATGGGCACCGAGCTGAGTGCGGAGCAAAGCATCGCAAGGGAAGGTCCCTTGTGACCTCCTCTGGATTTCCCTGTGAGTATGCCTGACTTGCATAGAGGTTGGTATCAATAAAGTATAAAAATCGGCTCTGCCTCTCCTCCCCAAAAGATACCAAGAGCCATAACTAGTGGGCCACTACTCCCTTACTCGGTGAAAGCCCACCTCCCAAATAAAACAAAAAGGGAGGAGATGTTGGGAGCCAAGGCGAAGTACGATTCTTCTTGTTCAGGATCTACTTCCTGGTGAATCGGGCGCGCCACGAAAAGCCCACACGCACCAACTCAAGGCACAACCCCTACCCACCCCCACTTGCATCACACCATTGGTGCGACCAATGAGATCATGCCAAGTACCTCCCTACGTAAGCAGCCCTTCCTCCCTTTGTTCTTCCTGTATATAAGCAGCTGTGAAAAATAAATTTTGAGGCTTGATCAGAATTTTGTCTTGCCTCCATTTCTTCTTATCTCCTGTCTCTCCCCCCCCCATCCTCCACAGGATCCTCTTCGCCCCACGTTGTCCTGCCCCGCCGGCCGGGGCACAACACCAAATTTAATAACCTAGAAGAAATGTAGATATACTTATAAAGATACAACCTTCTTAGACTGAATCAAGAAGAACTGGAAAATATAAATAATCAGCAGTATGTAAATTGAAGCAATCATCAAAAACTTACCAAAAAGTAAAAGTCCAGGATCAAAAGGCTTCATTAGTAAATATTACCAAACATTCAAAGAAGATTTAATACCTATTCTCCTCAAACACTTCCAAGAAATTGAAGAGAAGGCAATACATACCAACATATTTTATGAGGTCAATATTACTCTGATACCAAAAGCTGGTAAAGATAACGATAAAAGGGATACTACAGATAAATATCTCTCATGAGCACAGATGCAAAAATCCTATATATGATACTAAAGAACTGAATACAGCAACATGTTGAAAAGATTATACAACACAATCAAGTAGGCTTCATCCCAGAGGCAGAGGGATGTTTTGACATATGCAATTCTAATAATGTGGCATACCAGATAATTAAATTAAAAAATAAGAATCACATGATCATATCAATGGATGCAGAAAATCCTTTGTCAACATACAACATCCATGTATGATCAAAACACTTAACAAATTTGGTGCAGAAGGAAAATACCTTAACATAATAAAGGCCATATGTGACAACTCAGCCAACATTATGCATAATGGTGAAAAACTGAAACTTTCCCTCTAAGATCATGAACAAAGCACGGCTGTCCATTATCACTGCTGTTATTCAATATAATTTTGGAGATCCTACCAAGTGCAATCGGGCAAGAGAAACATATAAAGGGCATCCAAATAGCAAACAAAAGTCTGTCACTATTTGCAGAAGACATGATTCTCTATGTAGAAAACCCTAAAGAAACCACAAGAACACTACTGGAAACAAAAAGCAGATACAGTAAAGTTTCTGGATACAAAATCAAACTTTATAAATCCACTGTGTTCCTTTACTCTAATAATGAAGTATTAGAAAAAGAAATGTAAAAATTATTGCTTTTGTAATTGCAACAAAAAGAATAAAATATCTAGGAATATATTTAATGAAACATGTGAAGGGCCTAAGTAATAAAAATTATAAGACCCTCTTAAAAAAAATAAGACCTTAAAAAAATTGAAGAAAACACAAAGAAATAGAAAGATATTCTATGTTCTTGGATTGAAAGAATCAACATGGTTAAAATGACCTTGCTACCTAAAGCATTATACAGATTTAATGCAATCTCCATCACAATCTTATTGGCTTTTTAAAAAGAAATAGAAAATAAAATAATCAGATTTATATGGAATCACAAAAGACCTTGAATTGCCAAAGCGATCCTGAGGATAAAAAAAAAAAAAAAAAAAAAAAAAAGGCAGGGGTGGCTGGAGCCATCACTCTGCCTGACTTCAAATTATACTACAAAGCAACAGTAATTAAAATGGCATGCCATTGGCAGAAAAACAGACACACAGATCAGTGGAACAGAATCATGAGTCCAGAAGTAAATCTATATTTATATGGGCAAATAATTTTCAACAAAATGCCAGAAACATACAGTGGAGAAAGGAAATCCTCTTCAATAAATGTTGCTGGTATAACTGGAAAGTCACCTGCAAATGAATAAAACTAGACTGTTGTCTATCACAACAAACCAAAATTAACTCAAAATAGCTTAAGGACCTGAGTATGACCGGAATCAATAAAATGCATAGAAGAAAGCAAAGGAACAAAATTCAAGGACTTTGGACTTAAAGAGAGTTTTATAAATTTCACCTCGAAGGCAAGAGAAGTAAATGCTAAAATAAGTGAATGGAACTACATCAAACTAAAAAAAGCTTCTGATCAGCAAAAGAAATCAACAAGATAAAGAGACAGCATCTGAATGGGAAAATATATTTGCAAGCAACACCTCCAATAATGACTTAATATCCAAAATATACAAAGAACTCATACAACTCAATAACAATAGAAAAACAAATGATCCAATCAAAAAATGGGCAGCAGACCTGAACTGATGCATCTCCCAAAAAGAAATATAATGCTCAAAAAATATTTGAAAAAATGCTCAACTTTGCTAGTTATTAAGGAAATGTAATTCAAAACCACAATGAGATACCACCTCATACCTGTTAGAATAGCTATAATCAACAAGACAAGTAATAACAAATGATGGAGAGGATGTGGACAAAAAGGAACCATCATACATTACTGGTTGGAATGAAAACTGGTAGAGGCCCTGTGGGAAACAGATGGAGGTTCCTCAAAAAACTAAGAATTAGTCTGCCATATGACCCAGCCTACTAGGTATTTACCCTAAAGCCTTGAAAACCCATATCCAAAAAGATATTCTCACACCAATGTTCATACCAGCATTATTCACAGTGGCAGGACATGGAAGCAGCCAAAGTGTCCTACAATGACTGATTTGATCAAGAAGCTGTGGTACATATATAAAATGAAATATTACTCAGCCATAAAAAGATATAAAATGCTGTCATTTGCAACAACATAGATGGACTTCAAGGTAATCACACTAAGCACAGTAAGTCAGACAGAAAAATTTGAAAATCACATGATATCACTTATTTGTGGGATATAAACTTAAAAGCAACAAATTAACAGGACAAACAAACATAGACTCACTGACATGGTTACCAGAGGGTAGGCACTGTGGGGAGGGGGGTGGTAGACGGGGTAAAGGGGGTGAAATACATGGTGACAGAAAGAAATATAACTATGAGAGATGAACACAGCATAAATATATGTATGTCTTACTGTTAAGGTATACAGCTGATACTTATTAGATTTAATTAAACAATGACACCATAAAATTAATTAATTAAAAATATATTGTTTACCTTTTTTATCATATTGACATTTGAAAATGGTGTGAATGCAAATCAATGCCATGAAACCGAACTGTATCAATAGTGGCAATATATTTTCTCCTTAAGTCTCCCAGAAGATAAGTCTTTATTTTTTTTCATTTTTAAAAATAGTTTGTATGATTTAATTACAGTCAGATTACAATTTTGCATTACTTTCAGGTGTACAACCTAGTAATTAGACATTTGTATAACTTACATCAACAGTTCCTAATCTTTTTGGCACCAAAGACTGGTGCTCCTATAAAACCTAGTAACTGATGATCGGAGGTGGAGCTGAAGCAGTGATTCTAAATCACATGATATCACTTATTTGTGGGATATAAACTTATTTGTGGGATATATAGTGGGCAAATACAAATACAAACTTATCTTCACTTGCTTTCCCACCACTCACCTCCTGCTGTGCATCCAGGCTCCTAATAGATCACCCACCGGTAGCAGTCTGAGGCCTAGTGGTTGGAGACCCCTGCTGTACATAATTATTACAATATTCTTAACTATATCCTTTATGCTCTACATCTTTTCTCTTAATTTTTATATATATTTTTTCAATTATAGTTGACATACAATATTATATTAGTTTCAGTTGTAAATCACAGTGATTAGACATTCATATAACTTTGGAAGTGATTGCCCCCAATAAATTCAGTAACCATCTGATACTATAAAATACTAATAAATACTAAAATACTAATTAGTATTTTAATTAGTATTAAAATACTAATATAGATATTAAAATACTAATGACTATACTCCCCATGCTCTACTCTATATTAAAATACTAATGACTATACTCCCCATGCTCTACTCTATATTCCCATGACTATTTTGTAACCACCAATTTGTACTCTTAATCCCTTCTCCCCTTTATTCATTCCTCAATCCCTTAATATGACAGCCATCAAAATGCTCTCTGTATCTATGAGTTTCTTTCTGTGGTCTGTTTGTTTGTCCTGTTCTCTAGATTACACATATGACATTTGTGCTTCTCTGTCTGAATATACTCAGCACGATACCCTGTAGGTCCATCCATGATGTTATAGATGGCAAGATTTCATTATTTTACACCTGAGTAATATTCCATTTTAAATATATGCCACCTCTTCTCTATTCATTCATTGACAGAAATCCAGGATGCTTGCATATAGTGGCTAATGTAAGTAATGCTGCAATGTACATATAAATTCATATGTTCCTTCAAAGTAGTGTTTTGAATTTTTTAAGATAAATACCCAGAAGTATAACTAGGTCTATTGTTATAGCCTATGTTTTAAAGTCTATTTTATCTGGTATAAGTATTCTTACCCCATCTTTTTGTTTGTTTTCATTTTCATGAAATATCTTTTTTCATCCTTTTACTTTCAGTCTGTGTCTTTCGATCTGAAAGTAAGTCTCTTGTAGTCAACATATGTAAGGGTCTTCTTTTCTTATCCATTCAGCCATCCTATCTTTTAATTGAAGAATTTAATTTATTTATATTTAAAGTATTTTGTTGCTACGTATGTAGTTATTACTACTTCGTTATTCATATTCTTTATCTTTCATCTTTTTTTCTTTTTCTTCCTAAAGAAATTCCTCTAATATTTCTTGTAATATTGGCTTGGTGACGATGAACTTCTTTAGTTTTCTCTTGCCTGGGAAGCTCTTTATCTGTCCTTTTATTCTAAATGATAGCTTTGCTGGATAGAATAATTTTGGTTGTAGGTTGTTACTTTTCATCACTTTGAATATTTTCTGCTAATTCCTTCTGAACTGCAATGTTTCTGTTGAGAAATCAGCTGACAGTCTTATGAGAGCTCCATTGAAGGTAACTAACTGCTTTTTTTTCTTGCTGATTTTAAGAGTCTCTCTGTCTTTAACTTTTGGCATTTTAATTATGATATGTCTTGGTGTGGGCCTTCTTGGGTTCATTTTGTTTGGGATTCTCTGTGCTTCATGAGCTTGTATGTCTATTTCCTCCACCAAGTTAGATACATTTCCAATCATTATTTCCCAATAAAGGTTTTCAATTCCTTGCTTTCTCTTTTCTCCTTCTGGTATCTCTATGATGTGAATGTTGGTATGCTTGATATATTATCCCAAAGGTCCCTTAAACTATTCTTTTTTTCCCTTTTTTTTGGATTCTTTTCTCTTGTTGCTGTCCTACTTGGGTGTTTTCTGAATCGTTATCTTATAAATCACTGATTCAACCCTCTGCTTCTTCTAATCTACTGTTGATTTCCTGTAATGTATTCTTCATATCTGACTGGCTATTTTTTTATGTTCTTTTTATCTCCACTTTTCTGTTTCCTATTTCTTCATTAAAGTTCTCACAGAAAACAATAGACCAATATCTCTTTTAAATACAAATGCAAAAATTATAAACAAAATACTAGCAAATCTAATATGACAACACATTAAAAAGATTCTATATAATGATGAAGAGGGGTTCATTTCAGAGGCGCAAGGATGGTTCAAGATGTGCAAATCAATTAATGTGATATATCATATAAACAAAATAAAAGATACAAATTATTTGATTATTTCGATAGATGCAAAAAAACATTTGACAAAACAGAGCATCTATGTATGATTAAAACATTTAATAAAATGGGTATAGAAAAAAAATACCTTAAGATAATAAAGGTCATATACGACAAACCCTCAGCTAACATTATGCTTAACGATGATAAACTAAAAGCCTTTTCTCTAAGATCAGGAAAAAGACAAGTTTTTTCTACTTTCACCATTCTTATCCAATATAGTGTTGGAAGCCCTAGCTAGAGAAATCAGGCAAAAGAAAGAAACCATTACTAAGACAAAGAGGGAACCAACTGTATGGGAGAAGATATTTGCAAACAATGCCTCTAATAAAAGGCTAATATCCAAAATATATAAAGAACTTACATAATTCCACCATAAAAAAATATAAAAACTCAAACAAACTAAGTACAACTCACATAGAGGATCTGAATAGACACTTTTCCCAGTCAGACATGCAAATGGTCAACATACATATGAAAAGATGTACAATTTCACCCCCTATCAGGGAAATGCAAATAAAAACCACAATGAGATACCACCTTTCACCTGTTAGAATGGCTATCATCCACAGGACAAGTAATAGCAATTGTTAATGAGGTTGTAGGGAAAAGGAACCCTCATACAATGATGGTGGGAATGTAAATTGGTACAGCCACCATGAAAAAACATTATGAAGTTTTCTCAAACAATTAAGAACAAAATTACCATATGACTCAGCAAGGTCTCTTTTGGATATCTACTCCCAAATTTTGAAAACATGTATGTGTAAAGATATATGTATGCATTTCAATGCTTATAGCAGAATTATTCATGGTGACAAAGACAGGGAAACAACTGAAATGCTTTTTGGTAGATGATTGTATAAAGAAAATGTGATACATTATGTATAACAGATGTCATTCAGCCATAGAGAAGATAAAATGTCATTTGAAACAACATGGATGGATCTTGAAATTGTTGTGCTAAGCAAAATAAGTCAGGCAGAAAATGTTGACAACCATATGATTTTACTCATACTTGAGATATAAAACTGAAAGCAACAAATGAAAAAGACAAAGACTTATGGACACAGACAACAGGTTAGTGGTTACCAGAGAGAAGTTTTGGAGAGAGGAATTAGATAGGGTAAAGGAGTCAAATACATGGTGGTTGAAGGATATTTAACTCTGTGTGATCACACAATGCAATGTATATATATGACATATTATTGAATTGTTCACTTCAAACGTATAATTTTGTTAACCAAAGTCACTCCAATAAATTTAATACAAATTAATTAATTAATTAATAACCAAAAATAAGATTAGTCTGTTATCTTATTATTACAACAATGAGTACTTTCTAAATTGATTTCAAAATAGATTTATTTTCTAACTTAATACTTCAAGAAATAGGTACTTGGATTATAACTAGTAGAAAAGCTAGTGTTGATTGAATACAGACACTCAAGGGAAAAACAATGTCTACTGGGCACAGTTTAACACACTGTTTACTAAGATTCAGCCATTCTCATACCACTTTTATGATTTTTCCTCATTTAGTACACCATCTGTATTATATTTACTAATTTTAAGAAAATATGTAAACCTAACATCATGACTTGCTATTACAGCTTTACCTCAAATATCGATGAAATGACTGGTTTTGAAAACTAGTTATATTTTTCCAAATCATATCCAAATATGTAACTTTAAAAAATACAATTCTTAGAATAAAAGTATTTGCGTATCATTTATAATCATATTTAGGCAGAGCTACCTGTGCTACACTTTAGGAAACACTGACTAAGGAATATAAACACAAGAAAGGAAGACCATAAAAAAGAAACAAGGGAAGGGGGTGTTCAGGAATTCAGATTCACTCAGAAAATAATTTTAAAAGCTAGCATAAAACTGACCATCACAGCTACATATTGTATGATTTCATTTTTTCTTTCAGAGTTTTTATTTGAGAAAAAAATAGACAACATACTTTATATATTATTAGACAATTCAACACTGACAATAGAATAAAATTGTGTTACTACCATTTAAATTTATTTACATAATTATTATTTTAAAATTCTAGGCATATTCTTTTACTCCAAAAGAATTAAAATGGTACTTCTGCTGACAATAGTAATAGAAACTAATTTCGTTTAAATTTTAGTTAAGCCAGAGAAATAATTATAATTTCACAGTTCAAAGATGTTAGAGATCAATTTATAGATCATTTTCCAAAAGATATTCTCTTGGCCTTTGAAGATATCTATTTTCAAACTTAATATTAGAGCCAAGTAAATTTAACAATAAGGATTTAAAAAATAAAAACATATATTTTGTATAATCACTTATCTATATAATTATTTATCCATGGCCTATATATTTTACCTTATTTTATAATATCTATTTTTTATGTAATATTACGGTGGGCATATGGTTACATTTATATGAAATGTCCATAATTACCAAATCTATAGAGACAGAAAGTAAATTAGTGGTTGTTGGGGGCTGAGAGGAGAGGGGAATGGAGAATGACTGCTAAAATGTAAGGGATTATTTTTGAAGGTGATGAAAATGTTTAGGAATCAATAGTGGTGATAGGCACTATACTCAGAATATACTAAAAACTAATGAATTGTACATATTAAATTGGTGGGTTTTATGGGATGTGAATTATATCTCAATAAAAATGTTGACAAAAGATAACTGTCAATACCAGATACATAGTGTATCTTTTTGGTAAGTTCTGAATCAAGAGATTTTTGAGACTTCACATGTTTGTAGAATTATAGGTTTGTTTATTTATAACTTTTACTTAAAATTAAATAAAGTTTTCAGTCAAATTGTATTTATCTCTTTAGTGTTTGGGAGTGGGGGATTGAACACATAGGATTTATTCTTTAAAAGCAGGAAAGCTAGGGATACCATCAGTATCATCATGTTTCATCAGTTGACCTCAGAGTAATAATCATGGTCTTAAAAAAGGGAGGTTTATCTGGTGTTTCTGTGTTCTTTAGGTCACCTTCGGGGGAGTGTCTATCACTAGAGGTGGTAGTCACATGACCAACATTCTTAGGCTTCCCCTTTCTTCTGTTTAATAAATTATATAATTAATATTGAATATAATTCTCTAGCTACATTATCTACCTCTGACTACGTCTCAGTCTCTGGAACAGAGACAGGGAAAGTAGTCCATTTGTTGGCTGTAACATTTTCATTTAAGGAGCATGGCATTTTAATTCCCTGAGTTTTTTTTTTTAACTAAGGGAGAATTATTAACTATCATAGCACCCCAATGTCCTAGAGAGAATTTTTCCACTGCCTAAATATATCCTTGAAAAAGTCACATCCATTTCTATGGGCAATAGTTATTCCTGACACAAACCATTCCATACAGAGAATTGTGTCTCCATGATCCCTTGCAACAGAGTGTCTACCCACATCATTATGAAAGAGTGTCTACTCACATCATTTTCCATTCTATGTCATTCAGTTTTATAGATTTAGCTTTTTCACTATGTGCTAGCATTGTCCATGATTCTACAGAATCACTGGAACTCTGGTAGTAACAGTCCTATAATTACAGTTTTTTGTATTGTTTTATTATCAATGTTTGAATTGGGCCTGAGTGCCAACATTAAAAGTTTAGGATACCCTGAAGGTGATTAGTGGTTGTAATATTATTAGGATGAGCAATTGAACCTTGTCCTAGATATAGTCTTCCCTCTCCTATATGAGTGTTTTCACTGGCTCTACATCGCTTCTAGAGAACTGGGTTAATGAATGGAAAAGGATGTAGGATTTTTTATCAAATTTCATTTGATTTGATAAAAAGTTAAAAACTAAAGACTCTTCTAAAATTAAAAATGTAAATATATAGAAACATGTATAGACATTAAGCATATCACTGGTGGTTTAACTTCAATAGCAACAGGAAAAATATAAAATAAATCAGTCATGGGATAACCTATCTTAATAAATATATCTGATAATACAAACCTTTGATGAAGATATGAGTAAATTATGGGCACATATATTGTCTACGGGAGTATAATTCTATATAAAAAATTTTTAAAACAATTTGGAAATACCTAATTAAATTAAAGGTTATTTTGTGACTCAATAAATACACCCCCAGTAAACTTTCATAGAGAAATTCTTATATGTGTCTACAGAGAACATGCAAAAGAATGTTTACAGAAACATCAATTGTAATAGCGAAAAAAATGTAAATAACCTAACTATTCATCTGTATAGAAATGAGTAAATAAGTTTAATATTTATGGTTTCTCTGTGTATTTTATTTTTTCAAGTGTTATGTTTAGGCTTTTGATTCATTTTGAGTTAATTTTTATGTATGGTATCAGTCTATTTTCATTTTATGTATGTACGTATGTATATATGTATGTATGTATTTTTTTTACGCCTACAGCACCTGGTGTTTCTAGGTGGTCTCCCATCCAAGTACTAATCAGGCCCATTCCTGCTTAGCTTCCAAGATCAGATGGAATTGTGAGTGTTCAGTGTGGCATGGCCGCAGACTATTTTCGTTCTTTGAAATGTGGCTTTCTAATTTTTCCAGCACCATTTATTGAAAAGGTTTTTTTTTTTTTTCATTGTATGGTTTTGGCTTCTTCATTGAAAATTAGTCCCCCATATACATGTGGGTTTATTAGTAGGCTTTCAATTCTATTCTGTTGTTCTGTGTGTCTATTTTTCTGCCAGTATCATACTGTTTTGGTTATTGAAGATTTGTAGTATAATTTGAAGATAAGGAATGTGATAATTTCAGCTTTTTTAATCAGGATTACTTTGGCTACTTAGGCTATTATTGGCCTTGGTCTCAAGATTTTATGCATTTGACTCTAAAGACAGGGGAAGTAAAAGCAAAAATAAACAGAGATTATAATAAACTAAAAGCTTCTGCACAACAAAAGAGACCATCAACAAAATAAAAAGGCAATCAACATAGTGGGAGAAGAATTGCAAACAATATTTGTGCTAAGGCACTAATATCCAATATATATAAAACTCAACAACAAAAAACAAACAATCCAATTAAACATGGACAGAGAAACTGGACACTTCTTACAAGAATACATAGAAATAGTCAATGAAAAATGCTCAACATCACTAGCTATTAGGGAAATAAAAATCAAAGGAATGAGATATCATCTTACATCTATTAGACAAAAAATAAGTGTTAGAGAGTATGTGAAGAAAAAAAAAACCCTCCTACACTGCTGGTGGGAATGTAAATTGGTACAGCTGCTATGGAAAACAGTATGGAGCTTCCTTAAAAAATTAAGATTAGAGCTACCATATGACCCAGAAATCCCTCTTCTAGATACCTGTCCAAAAACTTTGAAAACATTTATTCATAAAGTTATATGTACCCATATATTCATTGCCACATTTTCCTAATGTTTTATATCTTAAAAAATGTTAGACCTATTAAATATGGTGGGTATTCTCTTCTACAAATATATTGTTAAGATGCATAAATATAAATATTAACCTATTTTCATCCTTCAGATAATAATAATGCTATATATATGGAAATAAGATTTAGCTATAGTTATTTAATGTAATTGGACATTAATAGAAAAGGAATAATAAACATGGTGTAAAGTTCTCTTTGAAAGATTGTAGACATTTGATGTAGCTTGGATGGGAGATCTTATACGTATGTGGTCATTTTGGCCTACAAGTATTTTAAATCATTATGTACAAAAGCATTCAGCAACATGCATAGTGAATTTTCACTCTTGGGAGCAAAATTACATTCAGAAAGCACATTTTTGGGTGGAGTAAAGACAGTGTGAACTTTGTTTTGCAGTTTACTTAGAAATCGAAGTAGAATGGCATAGTGAATTTACTTGGACATTGAGGCAGAATAGCATATTTCTGGGATCTTGGCACTACCCACTTACCAGTTTTTTCTTTTATTGCTCTAAGTCTGTTTCCTTAGTTGTAAATATTATTGATAAAAGTAGTGCCTATCTCTTGGATTGATGAAAGTACTGTATGAAATAATTTATTTAAAATTTTCAAAGTATTGTCTAACATGTAGTAAGAGCTAAAATCAATTTTAGCCTTCTTTTAAGAGCCACAAGACTCATTGTGCCAAAATTGGAGGATTAATTGGGCCTCAGCTCTGTAGAAAATATTTGAGATTAGGTAGGTCCTATCACCAGTAGTCTCATATGGCTTAAGTCTCCATGAATGCTTTCTCAGAACAAATGAGTCGAAGCAGTTATAGGACCAATCTCCATCAAGATTACTGGAGTGCCAACTATACCCCTAACAGCAGTCTATAAATTCATGAATATAATATAGTGTGTTCAATGGTAAACTCATAGTAATATCTCTGGCCCTTTTTTAGTGTTTTTGTTTTTTATTTGTTTGATTGATTGTTTGTTTTTTATCTTGGTAAATGTCCGTACCATCTATTCATCTGAGTAGGTAGAAACTCATGACTTAGAGGTCATTCTTTCATATCCTATTCATCAATTAATTCTATAGATTTTATTTCCAAAATATCCCTGAAAGAGATCCTTTCTCCATATCTCAATTACCATTCTTATCACCAAAGCCCAAGACACCATCACTCTGATGGAGACAACCACAATAACTTTCTGACTAGTCTCCCCACATCTACTCTTCCCCATTTTCTTCTTACAGAAACTAACATTTTCTTTTTTAAAAAAAATCCATGACTAATTGCCATTCTCCTGCCTTCAAAAGCTTCATTGTCTTCCAATTGTTATTAGAATATAGAATAAATTTCTTACCATTGCCTATAAGACCCTGCATAATTGGAATCCAACCTACTCTCCAGCTTTATCTAATACCAAGAACTTTATTTCCTTCTGTTATTAACCAAATTCTTTGCTTACATTTATTTTTGTTATTATCCATAGTTTGTCAGCACCTTACACTAATTATAAATTCCAACAGGACATGTCTGGTTTTTTTTTTTGCTTTTTTAATACTCAGAGCCCTGGCACAATGTCTGAAAATTGTAGGAGTTCAATAACTATTTGCTCCATGAATTAACATACAATTATATATAGGCATTTATTTTTCTATATTTCAAGTCTCAGTTAAAATATGAACTCCTCTGAGAGGTTTATCTGGATTGCCTTAGCTAAAGGTGTGTGACATTCCCACCAACTCTCCTATGTTGTTCTTTATCCCATTACCTTATTTTATTTTTCTAATTAAAATTTATTCCTTTTGTTAAATGAATAAATTAATACAAAATATTTTGCTAGATATTTACTCATTTTAGAAGTTTATACACAAAGAGAATAAGCCCTAGAAAAAAAAATTCTTGAAAAAATGTTCATATTTACAAATATTGAGATCATAGCTATACTTTGAAACTAGATAATTGAAATAATGACCAAAGGAAGTGTAATAATAAGTAAAAAAAGAAAAAAACTAGGAAAATATTGATAACTAAATGGATGAGTTATAGTAGGCATGGGATTTTATAATCTTTCCTGTTTTAGCCAAGTTTAAAACATCAAAGGTGATAAAACAGGAAGTGAGTTGAAGTTTGTAATTGTTGAAAAAATAAATCAAGTAATGTAATGATGTTTCTAAATGCCTATACCTCTAAGATATATTAGCTAAAATGTAGTAGGATGGTTTCAAGTCCTCCAGGGAGAAAGATTAATCTCCCTTCTGTCCCTTAGCTACTCCAACATTTTTCCGATCCCCATTGTAAATTAATTAATAAAATGCTTATTTATGTCTTATACACTCTTCGGCTTTAATCTCAAGAGATTTTAAAGTCTCTTTGACTTTATCATAAAGGGTAAAAACAAGTTTATCAAATATGAGAGGCTAAAAAGTGTTTTAGTGGAAAATTTATAAAAAGGTAAAATAAGGGAATATACCAAATAACAAAGTTGATATAAAGTACTTAAGCTATAATTTTAGCACTGGGAATCACATCAGCT
Source organism: Cynopterus sphinx (assembly GCA_030015415.1). Lineage (NCBI taxonomy): Eukaryota > Metazoa > Chordata > Mammalia > Chiroptera > Pteropodidae > Cynopterus > Cynopterus sphinx. Next base: position 44,469,735 of record CM057388.1, read on the forward strand.
ATAGTCAAAGAATAATAAAACAGGTAGCTGGATAGAAGGAAGTATACCAGCTTTCTGGGAAAGAAATTCTTTTCTCTAGGACTGAACTTTTAAAGTTAATTACTGTGTAGATTATTATATAAGGGTCATTGAATAACATAAAATACTTTGTTTTCAACAACATATTTTTATTAAAAGTTTTTTCAATTTTGGTAAAATGCAATGTGTTACCTAGAAAATGTTGACAAAGTTTCCTGGGTATAGCCTGTCAGGCATCAAGGTGTTTTCTAGGCTCCATAAATTAATAGTAAATTTTCAATTCCAATTTATATTACTAGCATTGAGAAATTTTATGCTATATTTATTATGATGCAATTGACCTATGGCTTTTCCATAATTTACATTAGCCATCTATGATATTTATAATAACATCCTTTAAATCATGTCTGTAGAAGTCAACAGTGCACAATAAAAGCATACACTGCAGTTTATTTATTTACCCAGTTAAATGTCCCTTGACAAAGAGACCATAAGAGCATGACATCTCATTACCATAAGGCTTCAGGATGGGAGCTTGAGGGTGAAGGTGGAAGGCAGCAATTTTATGTTCATCTCAGATACATTTTTCTAATCTTAGCAAGAGAAATATTTCAATTGGAGATTTAAAAAATGGCGAGTGTCTAATTAGCAGGAATTGTTGAGGTAAAGATAGCTTTTGTTTCCAAGTTATTAAAAAAATCAAGCAAAAATATATGCATCCTGAATTTTCAGTGAAAGAAAAGCCACAAGGTTTTGCAAGAGAGAAAAAAGGCCATTAAAAAACAAGAAAGAGCATTTGGCTACATGAGCAGACATATCATACATTTAGTTTTAAATGCCAAGATAGGAGAGACCCTACAAACAGAAATTGAAAATCACTTTTGTAATCAGAAAATACAGCTGTTAAAAAGCCCTTGCTCTAAGGGATTTTAGATTATATTCTAGAGAGGCTGAATAGCCTTCTGTTGCTGACTTCAATAAGCAACTAAAAATGTGCAGTGACAAAAGATTTCACAATATATTGGGTCACAGACACAAAGCGCCTTATAAAGAAATGTATCTTTAAAATAATATATGCTGTAAATATTTTATCTTAACTGCAAACTTGGAAAGACTGAGAATGAATTTACAAAATAAGATACATTTTGTGAAGTTTGAGTGACTTTCTTTGCTCAATCTTGGAATATTCCCGCTGCAATATCTTTGGACGAAATCATTACTAAAATTGTACCCACTAAATTTCAACAAGCAGCTGTTACTACTGATCTCTTTTATACAAAAGGGAATATCACAGAGGGTCATTCTTAGAATTACATTAATTAAATTTGCTAACACTTAAAATCTTCCACTTTATTTACATTTGTACACTGATATCTTTAATGAGAAAAAATATTCAAGTCCCAGATAAATTAAAGTATAATTGTAAAATGCTGACCTGACTGTATAATTTAGGCAATGACAATTCAGTAATCTTCAAATAATGCCATTAAGCTTACTCAAAAGTTTGGTTATAATATGATTGTTTTATCAATTTTTAAATTTACTAAATTTTAATAAAATAAACACTGGTTTATTGATAATTCACAATTATATCAAAAAATTGTGTTAAGTCTTAAATTTAAGAGTAGTTAAAAGAGTAATTATACATCACTCCATTGATAAATATCTAGGTGCCTCCATATCCTGGCTATTGTAAATAATGCTGCAATGGACACATAAAGGCACATTCATGTCTCTCCAAAGTAGTGTTTTGGGTTTCTTTAGATAAATACCAAGAAGTGAGATTCTGGGTTCTTCTTTGTGTCTTGTTATAGCCTTTGTTTTTCTTTTTATTAAGAAAGCACATTTTAATTAAAATTATTGTGGTGATATTAGTTAATAAAATTAAATAAGTTAAAAATGTACAATTCAACAATACACCATGTGTATATTGCATTGTGTGTTCACTTCCCAAAGCTAAATTTTCTTTTGTCACCAATTAATTGATCCCCTTTACTCCTATCTACCATTCTTTTCCTCCCCTTCCCTCTGGTAACCACTATTCTACAGCCTGTGTCCATGAGTCTCTGTTTGTAATGTTTGTTTGCTGCTTTCAGTTTTATATCCCACATATGAGTGAAATCATATGATTCTCAATTTTTCCTGTGTGACTTATTTGGCTTAGCATCATTATCTCAAAATCCACCCATGTTGGTGCAAATGGCAGTATTTCATATTTTCTGATAGCTGAATAATACTCCATTGTATATATATGCCACTTCTTTATCCAGTCATCTATTGTAGTATGCTGTGGTCGTTTCCATGTCTTGGCCACTGTGAATAATGCTGCATATGCCTTTGTGGATAAATGTTTTCATTTTGGAGAGGGTAAATACTCAAAAGAGGAAGTGCTCGGTGATATGGTAATTCTATTTAGTTTTTTGAAGAACCTCCATACTGTTTTCCATAGTGGCTTATAAATTTACATTCCCACCAGAAGTATATGAGGCTTCCTTTTTCCTAAAGCCTCTCCAACTCTTGTTATTACTTGTCCTGCTGATAATAGCTATTTTAACAGATGTGGGATAATATCTCAGTGTGGTATTGATTTACATTTCCCTAGTAGCTAGTGAAGTTGAGCATCGGTTCACATGTATGATAACCATTTGTATATCTTACTGAGAAAAGTGTCTGTTCAGATTCTCTGCCTATTTTTAATTGCATTTTTTTTATTGTTGAGTTGTATGAGTTCTTTATATATTTTGGAATTTAGGCCCTTATCAGAGGCTTTGTTTGGAAATATAGTCTCTCATTTCAATGAATGACTCTGTGCAGAAGCTTTTATTTCCTCTAATATAGTCTCATTCATTTATTTTTTCTTTTACTTCTCTTGCTTTTGAGGTCAAATTCATAAAATCCTTTCTAAATCCAAGGTATATTAGTTTAGTACCTATTTTTTCTTCCACACAATTTATTGTTCTAGCTCTTATATTTAGGTTATAGGTCCATTTTGAGTTAATTTTGGTGTATGGTGACAGATGGTCTAGTTTCATTCTTTTGTATGTGGTTTTCTATTTTTTTCCCAGCTTCTTTCCTTCCTTCCTTCCTTCCTTCCTTCCTTCCTTCCTTCCTTCCTTCCTTCCTTCCTTCCTTCCTCTCTCTCTCTCTCTCTCTCTCTCTCTCTCTCTCTCTCTCTCTCTCTCTTTCCTTTATAAATTTACCAATTATAGTTCACATAAAATATTATATTAGTTGCAGGTGTACAACACAGTGATTAGACATTTACATAACTTAATAAGTGATTGCCCCAATAAATCCAGTGCCCATCTATATGTAGTTATTAAAATACTACTGATAGTGTTCCTCATGCTCTACATCCTCATGACTTTTTTGTGACAATCAATTTGTACCTCTTAATCCCCTTCCCTTCACTCATACCCCCTCAATGTGACAACCATCAAAATGCTTTCTTTATCTATGATATCTTCTCTCATATTTATCCTGTTCTTTAAATTCCCCATATGACCTTTGTCTTTCTCTCTGACTTACTCCACTCAGCATAAGTCCCTCTAGGTTCATCTATGTTGTTTGCAGATAGTAAGATTTTATTCTTTTTAATGGCTGAGTAATATTCCATTAATATAATATATAAGTAATATTCCATCTACATACACACACAACACCTACTCTTTGTCCTATTTTTTTTATGAGTTATGTGTACTCTTCTGTTGTATTTGAGCCTTGGTTCCTATTTGCTCATCAATGAGAGAAGTTGACTCTCAGGCTGATTGATTATGATAACTAGCCTTGCCCAGAAGAAGAGCTGTTGTAAAGGGGCTAACCCTACAGGGTCAGATTCACTTTAAGAAAGCTCCAGTGCTGGTCCTCTCTGCCCTTTGGGTATGTCGTCCTCAGATGTGACTCTGGGTGGAACTATGGCTCTGACCAAAATTGGCTATCAAGTGTGTAGGCTAGGGCCTCCTGGGAGGGGTCCTCCTACATGCCAAATTCAGCTGCAGCCTATGCCCTGCCTGTGGCTACATGGTATGTGCCACCAAACAATCTGTAGATGGCCACTACCCATGCTGAACTTTGAAGTGCTTCAAGATGACAAGCCACAAACAGTGGCTGGCCGACACTAGTGCTGGGCTTGGGGCTGCATAGCAAGAGGTACAGGGCACACCAAGATCAGAACAAATACTGCTTGTTTGGGTTTCGTGAGCCTTTGAGAATTTTTAGGAAAGTCTGTAGCAAGAACCAAGATAGTCCATTTATTTGGAAAATCTACTGGAAGCAGCTTGATTGGGCCCACCCATTGGGAGGGCAGAGCAAGGGAATCACTTGGGTAGGGTGACCACTGTAACCCAGGTTGATGGAGACTCCAATATGATGCCTACCTGGGTCTGGAAGTTGAGTTGGGGCAGGCTTAAAAAAGTAACAATGACCTCTGACAGCACTTCTACCTTAAAGAAAGCATCCCCTTCAGCCTTTACCCTAAAGCCAGACAACTCAGTTTTTCCCCATATATCACTGATGTCTTTCAAGCTGCTGCCCTAGGGCTGGATCTCAGAGCAAGTGAGTCCATCATCAGGTAAGTTCATGCATGGGTCCCTTGAAAGAAAATTTTGTGACTCCTTCAGCCTTTCTTTTCAGTCACAGTCTCTGCTCATTTTCATATCTAGAAGTTATAGAGACTTCATTTTTTATCACGGGAACCCTCATTGGAGATCCTGGTATGTGTCCAAATTCCTCGCTCTTGCAGGGGGACCTCTGCACCTGAGATATTCTACTGATACTCAACTGCCACATGTGGATATGGGACCAGCTCATTTCATATCTCCACCCCTTTTTAACGTCTCAAGGTGTCCTCTTTTCTGTGTCCCTAGCTATAGAACTTCTTTTCAACTACACTTTCAGTAACTCTCTGTAGCTTCTATAGTTAACTTGTAAATTTGATGTGGTTTTGAGAGGAAACAAGCACAGCATTTACCTACTCTACCATCTTTACCAGAAGTCCCCAGTGATATTTTTTTCTCTAGCCTTTCTTTTAAAGTCTACTTTTTTTCTGGTATTAGAATTACTACCCTAGCCATTTTTTTGTTTTCTTTTCTGTTTTTATTTTCATGAAATACACATTTTACATCTCTTTATTTTTAATTTCTATGTGTCTTTTGATCAAACAGCTAAAAGAAAAAAAAACAGTACAAAAAAATAATGATAGCTTAAGGAACCTCTGGGGTAGTATTAAGCATAACAATCGCATCATAGAAGTACTAGAAAAAGAAAGAGAAGAAAGGATTGAAAATCCATTAGAAAAATAATGACAGAAAATTTCCCTAACGTCTTGAAATATATACACAAGACCATGAAAGTTGAGAGTCTAAAAGAAGGTGAACTCATAGAGGTCCATATCAAGACACATCATAATTAAAATGTCAAAAGTTAAAGACAAAGAGAGAATCTTAAAAACAGAAAGGAAAGCAATTAGTTACCACCAAGGGAGCCCCCATAAGACTCATTGATTTCTTGACAGAAATTTTGCAGGCCAGAAAAAATTGGCATGAAATATTCAAAGTGATTAAAAGCAAGGGTCTATAGCTGATATTACTCTTCTCAGAAAAGCTATTATTGAGAATCAAAGGACAGGTAAAGAGCCTCCCAGACAAGAAAAACTAAAGTCATTCATTGCCACCAAACCAGTATTACAAGAAATGTTCAAGAAAATTCTTTAAACAGAAGAAAAAAATGCAATTGCATTCTCAGCCACCACTGTATTGCCATCACTCTCTAATGCTACAGCCACCCCTAGCTACCCGAGCTTCAGCCGAATGAGAATGAGAGTAAGTAAGGAGGTCTCTATACCTCATACAAAACAGACTGCCCACAAATCGACCAGTGATAAAACATTGAGGAAGCAACTGGCTACAAAAACTACTCACAAGAGTGCACTCTCTACTGGAGGAGTAAAGAAACCTAATCATTACTGGCCTGATACTGTGGCATTCTGTGAATTTAGACGTTATCAAATGTCCACTGAAGTTCTGATTCACAACTTTCCTTCTAGTATCTGGTGGGAGAAATTGCTCAGGACTTCAAAACAGATCTACACTTCCAGGTGCAGCTACTGGTGCTTCGCAGGAGGCAAGTGAGGCCTTTTTGAAGACACCAACCTGTTTACTATCCATGCCAAATGTGTAAAAATTATGTCAAAAGACATCTAGCTAGTATGCCACATATGTGAAGAACATTATTAAGAATCTATTATGATGTAAAACATTTTGTTCTTAAAAAAATTATCTTTTTCCTGTTATTGGTAGTTCTGAACGTTAGATATTTTTTTCCCTTCTATGGTGTCAAAAGATACCTAAGTAAATGGTTGCGTGGAGAAAAATAAGGGACAGAAATCAAGTAATGGCAGTTTTTCCATTTTCATTTGTGTGTGAATTTTTAATATAAATGTGGGGATATAAAGCATTAATGAAAGTAAAAATATTTCAGTGAACAAGTTTCATCAGTTCAACTTTAGAGCAATTATAAATAAACCTGTTAAATTTCTCTGGACAATGCTAGCATTTGCATTTAAAAAATAAATAAATAAATTTCTAAATGATGGCAACTAAATGGTGTTTGTATCATTTTTATAAGTAGATTACATCCATTCATTATGCTTTTCTGAGTTGTCCTACATGCAAGTACATGTTTTTAATGCTGTCTGTCTTCTGTGCTGTTCTTGTAAATTTGCTATAAAAAAGAAGAAATATTGATTACAAAAATGGTAATACCTACATATCTATTGATAATAAATTTAAATGTAAATGGATTAAATGCTTCAATCAAAAATTATAAGTTGTCTGAATGAATAAGAAAAAAAGAACTTTATATATGCTACCTACAAGAGACTCACTTCAGAACGAAAGTCTTAATTTGGAGATAATATCCATAAAATGGGAGAGTAACGACCTTGGACAAGGAACAAAAAATTTTTAGAACTCTGTAAAGTAATCAAAGTCTTGAAACAATACAAGAAGCATTTATTCAAGGAAAAGTTTGAATTTTGGTATTAGTGAGATTTTCTTTCTCATTTCAATGTGCCTCATTTCAATCTCTAACTATAAAGCTCTGCGATAGTCTTGAAATTCTACAGCTCTAAATTCGCAATGAGATTTAGCAATATGTCATCCAGGAGAAGGAAAATAGTGTTAAAGCATTTTTCAAAACACCATTCCCAAGGAAATAAAATTATATAGCCTGTCTGGTGATTCCTTGGAAGATACAACTTGAAAGGCTGTCTGTATTTGACATTACTAGGAGCTAACCAACTGTGAAAATCCTTTTCTATAATGACATTGACAATGTTCACAGGTGATGGTTTAGCTTTAAAGTGCTTTAATTTGTCAGTAACAACTGGGCAAACAATTGGCTGAATGAAAATCTTAACGATAAAATTTGTGGAATTAGATGCCCATAGGGGCCTTGGAAATCTTCAACCAATTCTTGAGAGTTTAGGATATGAAATCATAGAGCTATGCTGTCGGGAACCTTTCATTGATGACTGCCCTTAAAGCTGGCAAGGGAGGATGTTTGCAGCAGGAGGTCTGCAGCAGAAAATTTATATAGTTTACAAATATCTTGTTAACCTCTTAATTGCTGAGAAGCACCTTTGTGGCTCCAGAGAGTGATATGTAGGTTTTATGACTTAGATAAGGAGGAAGACAGAAACCTTGAGAATACACAGGCTTCTTGTGCAGGTGTTACTAATTGCTCGTGCATACTTGTGGCTTGTGTTTCCCATGCCATCCTGATGTTATAAATATGCTGTGCTAAATAAACTCGAGGCTGCAGTATTGACTGTCAGTCCTCCCGACTCTTTCTCTTCTTCTGTCTTTTTTCCTTAATCCTCATTCCCCCTCTCAGGACTGTTTGATATTGGCCAGCAGGTTCCGGCACTATGCTCTAAATAACACTAGAAAGGCCTTAAGATCTCACTGAGGTTGAACTCAAGGTTCTCCACAAACAATAGAGGAAGATTAAGGCAGATTTGTAAACTCCTTGGATGTGTTTTTAAAGTGTGTCCTCACACACATTCAGAGCACTTGGGAAGTGGCTAGAACACTTTTTGGTTCTATTTATTTAATAAATTCTGTGTGCAATAATTAGTTTACCACTGTCATAACTGAGCAGACATATAATTGTCTAAACAGGTCAGAGAGCATAAACTTTACAAAAGAAATGTTACTAAGAAATGTTACTAAGAAATGTCAGTAACCTAACAGTCAATGTCACAAAACAACAAACAGTAAACACTATACATGGGATCAGATTTACGAAGTTTACATATTTTATCGTTTAAAAAACCCACTTTTTAACAACATAAACATTTTAAGTTATTCAAAGAAGCATAAATGCATGACCTACAACCAATATTGGTCGACCCAACAAAGCTATCATTTAAAATCCAAGGACAGGGAGGGTAAAAATGGTGTAGATGATAGAGGTTCTGTTCATCCCTCAAGTGACCAAATCAAAGTTGTGACAGAAACTAGGAGCAAACAGCAAGGACAATCACCTGGGATCTAGATGAACATTCCCTACAACTAGGAAGAAAAATCATAAATCAACCTGAAACAGGAGAAGATAGGATGAGGCGAAGAATGAGGCTGCCTGGTCCTTAGCAGATGAGTGGGATAGAGGCCATAATAGCAGAAGCCAGCAGCTGCAGACACCTCTTAAAGGGGTTGTGTCTGCAACTGATTGCTTTGAACACCAGCCCCAGTTCAACTGTGTGGGGGGCACAACTGACTTACAGGGAAACATTCTAAGAGTGAAAGCTGAGGTGAGACTCACCCCATACAGAAGTACTTGTGGTATTCATTGTTCCTCTGTTGAGCCCTCCCTCTGCGCCAGTATGCAGACTCAGCAGTGCCATAGCTGAAATGTCATCAAAATGGATACAGAGGTTGCTCCCTCTAGAGGATTCCCTGAAATTCCACCTCTCCCAACTCACAGCCCTACCCAAGCCATATCCAGATGTGTCCTCAGAGAGTCAGGTGTTCCTTGCTGAGAAGTGCCTAGACTCACATTGGTGGCAGCTAACCTCAGGTTCTGGTGTTGTTTCTTGAGGCAACTGTAAGCAGAGCATCTGTGGATTGCTTGCTTAATATTAACAGGTGGCTCCAGAGAAGTACAGTCTTGGGCTAAACTTGGCCTGCTGCTTAACGCCTCTCAGGACTGCCACTGGACACCTACTACACAAATCCACACTAATAAAACCAATATATTTAGGAACTTTGTTTAGTACATAAAAACATAAATTGAAAGGCAGTCAAAATAGAAAGACAAAGAAGAAGAAACCATACAGGAAAACAGAATAGGGATCCAGAAATAATGGAGTAAAACAATCTAAAAGACGTAGAGTTCAAAACATTGGTTATAACTATACTCAATGAACTTAGGGACAGTATAGATGAATTGAGTACAGACTTTACAAAGAGATAAAAAACATAAAAATGGAAATGGAAATTATAAAAGGTAACCTGTTAGAAACGAAGAACATATTATCTGAGATGAAAAGTATATTAAGTAGAATAAACAGGTTAAATAAAAAGAGAATAGAATTACTGATATAGGGAATGGGGAAGCCAAGGACACTCAACCAGAATGGCAAGAAAAAAGAAGCCAAGAGTATAACAATAATTTAAGAAGTCTTTGGAATGCAATTAAATGTAAAAGTATCCATGTCATAGTAGTACCAGAAATAAAATAAGATGCTGAAGAGTTCTTTGAAGAAATAATGATGCAAAACTTCCTTAACAAGGTGAAGGAAATAGACATACAACCTCAGGAAACAGAGAGACTCAAAAATCAGGAACCCAAAGAGGCCCACACCAAGACACTTCAAATTTAAAATGTCAAACATTAAATACAAAGAGAGAATCTTAAAAGTAGCAAGAGAAAAACAATATTTTACCTACAAAGGAGCACCCAAAGGACTGGAAGTTGATTTCTCAAAAGAAACTGTGTAGGACAGAAAGACTTGGCACAAAATATTTGACATGATGAGAACACAGGATCTACAACCAAGAATACATTATCCAGAAAAGCTATCATTTAGAGTTGATAAAGTGCTTCCCGGACAAAAATAAGCTAAAGGAATTTATCAAGCCCAAGACATTATTACAGAAAATGTTGGATAAACTTCTTTAAAAATTTTTTAAAAATATATCAAAAACAAGATTTAAAAATGGTAATAACTACATTCCTATAAACAAGTATCTCAAATAGAAAATAATTCAGTGCTCCAACCAAAAGGTTGAGTGGTTGAGACTCACCTCAGATTAAAAGACACACATGAACTAAAAGGAAGGGGATGGAAGGATCTGGCAGGTATTGCACTGAATAAAACGTGTCTGATAGAGAAAGACAAATATCGCATGGTTTAAATTCCATGTGGAATCTAAACAAAAATGAGATTTCACCTCAGGCTCATTAAAATGGATTCCCTCAACATTATAAGAGATAGTAAATATTGGGTGGAATGTAAATAAAATAATAACCTTGAACACTGTTTGTGGGATTGTAAATTAGTACAGTCATTATGAAAAACAGTACGGAGGGTCCGTTAAAAAATAAAACTACTATGATCCATCTTTGGGCTCATTTACACAGAACAAACCTAACAATTTAGATTGCTGCCTGTATCTGTGTTACCTGGGCTGTAGCTCTTTTTGCTTAAATAAATGCTAATATTTCTTATATACAATCTAAAGTTAATTTTGGTTTACACAGCAATTCCACTCTGGCAATATATGTGAAAAACAAAACAGTAGGCTGAAAAGATACCTGTAGTTCCATGCTCATAGCACCATTATTTACAAAAGCCAAGACATGGAAACAACCTTAGACAACTTAAGTGTCCATAAAAAGATGAATAGATATAGAAGATTACATATATATATGCATACATATAACAGAATATTATTTAGCCATAATATAATAGGGATACCTTGCCATTTGTAAGAACATGGATAGACTCTGAAGACACTATGATAAATGAAAAAACTCAGACCAAAGAAATGACAAATATGGAATATAGCATGGTCTCAATTGAATATGTAACATAAAAAAACATAAAAAAGTAATCGGATTTGTGGTTACCTGAGTCAGGGTGTGAGGAGTGGAGGAGTAGATAAATGTAATCAAAAGATACACATTTTGTTATAGGAGAAATAAGTTTTTGTGATGTAATGCACAGCATGATGACTATAGTTAACACTACTGTACAGTATATTTGAATACTGTAAAACGCATAAATACTACTGTTCTCATCACAAGGAAAAGAAATTGTACCTTTCCTTAATACCTGAATGAGATGATGTATGTCAATTAAACTTATTGTGGAAATCATTTCTCAGTATATGTAAGTAGGGTCATTATGCTTTATACCTTAAACTTATACAATTTACTATGTCAATTATATGTAATAAAGCTAGAAATAAATAACTGAATAAACAAATAATTTTATAAATAAAAATGAATTATAAACTTCAGAGAATGCAATAAACTTCAGAGAATGAAAGAATATGATCTAATTATTATATTTTCTATAGGAGACAAATTTAGATTTCAAGATACACATTAATTGAAAATAAAATATTGGAAAAAAATATTCTGTTTGAGCAGGAGCTAAAAGAGAACTAGAGTAGTTATACTAATATCAGACAAAAGATTTTAGTTCAAAAATGTTTCCTAAAGACAGAAAAAGACATCCTATGATAAAAGTGTCATTCCATCAAGAAGATATAATTATAAACATTTATGCACCAAACAACAGTCCCCCACAATAAATGATATTAAAAGTTAGATAATTGAAAGGAGAAATACACAATGCAAAATAAATAATAAACTATAATACTCCACTTTTTATAATAAATAAGATGGGACAGATATTTAAAAACTTAAACAACCATATAAACTAACTCAACATAACTGTATAGCTCTCTCCCCAATGGTACAATACATATTTTTCACATGCGTATTTGAATTCTTCAAGATACACTTTACACTGTACTGTAAAGAAGTCTCGATGCTTTAAAGAGATTGAGATCATATGCGTGCTCTCTAAATACAGTGAAATAAAATTAGAAATCAATAACAATAAACTTTAAGAAATAAAAAATATACAAAAATTATGATACTCTAATAATCAATGGGTCAAAAATAAATCATATTGAAAACTAGAAAATACTTTGAGATTAAAAAAAAAAAAAAAACCAGTAAACCCAACTATGGAACACCGCTAAGGCAATGCTTAGAAAAAAATAATAAATGTAAATGCTTAATTGAAAAATAATATATATATAATCAATAATCTAACCTTTCATCTTAAAACTTTTGAAATAGAACAAATAAACCCATAACTGAAATTATAAAATGAATAATAAAATTTAGAGCAGAAAGCAATAAAATAAATTTTTTTTAAATAAGAAAATAAATGAAATCAAAGGTTGGTTTATGAAAAGATCAATGAGATTGAAAAAACCTTGATTGGCAAAGCAAATTTACACACACACACACACACACACACACACACTCACACACACACACATTACCTTTAGATCAAAAACAAGACAAAGATACTTGCTTTTACCACTTATATATATTTAACTTTCTACTGGAGATTCTAAAATTGACAATTAGGCAAGGAAAATAAGTATAATCTTATTTATATAATTTAAAAAATCAATAAAAATTATTAGAATTAATAAGTAAACTCAGTAATTTTTCAGCATACAAGATTAATATACATAAAGTAAATTGTATTTATATACATTAGCAATAAGTAACCTGAATATAACAATAATTTAATTTATAACATAAAGAAAAATAAAATATTTACAAATATAGACAAAGAAATGCAAGACTTGAATACTGTAAACTTCAAAACAGTAAAGAAATCTTAAGAAAATGAAATAATATTTTGTTTGCTGGCTTTTAAATTCCTAATATTTTTCAGTTGATGATCTCCAAACTGATCTACAGATTCAATACGGTCCCTGTCAAAATTCCAAATAACTTTTTTTATAATTGAAAAATTAACAACAAATTTCTTATATAAATGCCAAAAAAAAAAAAAATTCCAGAGACACCAAAGCAAATTTTAAGAACAACAAAGTTTGAAGACTTAACACTTTTCAATCTTAACATTTACTAAATCTTATGGTAATCAAAGAGGGTGTGGTAATAACATAAGAATAGACATAAAAACCAATGAAATAAAATTGAAAGTACTGACAAAAAACATGCATTATCAATTGAATATCAACATGGGTGATAAGACATTTGATAGGAAAGGGATAGTCTGTTTACCAATAGTTACAAAACAACTACATATCCATATGCGACAGAATGAAATTAGACCCACACTTCACATTATACACAAAAATGACTCAAAATGAGTCATGTTTTATAGAAACTTGATATAATTTTTATAGCCTTGGATTTGGTAGCAGTTTATTAGATAAGACACCAAAGTAGGAGTTTGGAGAAACATGGTAGAGTGAGAGACATCTTCAGATCTCACTCCTTGAAACAACAATTAGCTAATATCTAAAATTCAACAAAAAACGCTCACTGAACATTCATGTGTGAGCATAGATTCTGTGCATGAGAGCTACCACAGGTAAGAACCCTGGGTATCGAGGATAGACTGGGAGAAACTAAGAAGCTGTCTTTCACAGCCGCCAGAGCTCCCTGATGGAGAAGAGAGAGAAGAGAAGGTGCAGCTAGTTCCCTAAATAGCCCCGCTTGAGAGAGCTGTGAGCTTCACGTGACCTATGGTAGTGCCCAGTCATCAGGGCAGAAAGCAGAGGAGCAGGACAGTAAAGAAAAAAGAGATGATTTTTACCACCTGTGGTTGCAAAATCAAGGCTGAGCCATGGCCCCCTTCCCTCAACTCAGAGGACTTCTCCCCTCGTACCCTCCCAGATGGAACACCATGAAGTCTAAGGGGAATCTGAGTAAACACTACCAAAACTGTCGCTAACACTGACAGGGAATGAGACTCAGGGTAGCGAGTGTGATTAAATATCTATAATAATAAAAAAGGCATTATTGAGATTTTATATAAAGCAGGGATTCAAGAGGCTTACATGCCACCTACTGAAAACCAAAAGAAAACTATCTTCTTTGCAACAGACTAAAGAAAGAATTTCATATAATAAATTATCTTTCTGGGGGGAAATAAGCAGAATAAACTTCCATTAAAACTGAGGTGGAGAAATAGTCCATTAAACATGATGAATAACAAAGGTAAAAGGTATCTCAAAAAAAAGTGAAAAATCTCCAGAATATGAACTTGCATACATAGAAATATGTGACTTAAATGACAGAGAATTTAGGATGAACTTATGGAAAAAAAAAACTCAGTGAGATAAAAAAAGACTCATATCAACAATTTCAGGAATTGAGAAAACAACTAGATGAGCAGAAAGTTCCTTAGCAAGGAGAATGAAAGCCTCAAAAAGAACAGAATAGATCTTCTGGAAATAAAAAAAAACACAGTGCAAGAGTTGTAAAATGAAATAGCAAACTTAGGAAATAAGCCAGCCAAATGGAAGAAAGGATCAGTGATATCAAAAACAGAAATCTAGAAATAAATCAGAAGAAGAGAGAAAAAGAAGAAGGAAAACTAATAAAAGAGAAATACAAGGACTAGCTGATATCATCAGGAGAGAAAAAATAAGAGTAATGGGCATTATCAAAGGGGAGAAAAAGAAGCAAGAATTAGAAAGCATTTTCAGAAAATTAGTTGATGAAAATTTCCCAAATCTAAGAAATGAGCTGGAGTTTGGAACTCAAGAAGTCAACAGAACACTCAATTATTTCAACCCCCAAAAATCTTAACCAAGACACATTGTATTGAAATTATCAAAATTCAACAACAAATAATTCTCAAGGTAGCCAGGAAGAAGAAAACAGTAACTTATAAAAGAAAATCCATTATATTATTGTCGGACTTCTCAGCACAGAAAGTAGTAAAATTAAATATTCAAAATATTAAGCAAAAGGAACTACCAACCTAAAACAATGTCTCCAGACATACAAAACTTGAGGAAATTCTCCACTCTGAGGCCTGCATTACGTGAAACACTGAAAGAGGTCAGCTTGCCTATGACAAAATGACAAAAAAAAGAAAATAATAATAATAATTAAAAATAAGATGACTACTAGGCAGATAGAAGCAGAGGTGTGCAACCCTCACTAAAAACAGGGCATTATAAGCTTCAATAATAACAAGAGAATTGCTTTAGCAATTTAATAATGAACATTCAGAATACATAAGGATAAAATGAGACAACAATGACTGAAAAGAGAAATATTCAAAGATCCAAATTCACAAAGGGGAATGGTGATAAGCCATACACAGAAGAAAATAGATGGCTGTGTGTGTGTGTGTGTGTGTGTGTGTGTGTGTGTGTGTGTGTGTACTGTTCTTTTCATATTCGTAATAGGAACCACACACCAAAGTTCAGAACTGAAGTATATAACATGAAACAAAAAGAACCTAAGGCAAAGCCCACAAAAGCTAACAAAAATAAAACATAAACACAAAGACAAGGAAGCAATAGAAACAACAAGCTACCAGAAAGCAAAAGCTAAAATGGCTATAAGAAGACCTCATAGTTTAATAATGACTCTAAATGTAAATAGACTGAATTTACAAATAAAAAAAGCAAAGATTTGCAGACTGGGTCATAAAACAAAATGTAACCAAACACTGACTCTAGGAGGCACATCTCAGTTCCAAAGAGAAATATAGACAAAGTGAAAGGGTAGAGAAAGATCTTTCAAGAAATTAGAATTTAGGGAAAAGTAGGAGTAGTGGTGTTAATATCACACAAAATAGATTTCAAAGTAAAAAAGGTAAAGAAAGAGACTGAGGGACACTTCATCATGATAAAGGAAGTCATGCACCAAGAAGACATAACAAACACTTATTAATATTTATGATTCCAGTCAAGGAACTTTGAAAGATGTAAAGTAATCACTAACAGAACTAAAGAGAGAAACAGAACAAAACAATATCAAAGAAGGGGCCCTAAATACCCCACTACTGGAAATGGACAGAACATCCAAACAGATAATCAATAAGGAAATAACATTCTTAAATGAACATTAAACCAAGCACATAATTGACATTACAGAGTCTTCCATCCCAAAACATCTTCTTATACATTCTTCTTTAGCACATATGGAATATTCTCAAGAATTGACCACGTACTGTGACATATAGATAGCCTCAACAAATACAATATGGTTGAAATCCTACCAACAATATATTTTGATCATAACGCTTTGAAACTAGAGATCAACTGCAAAAAGAAAGCAGGACAAACCACAAATATGTAAGACTTAAACAACATACTACTAAAGAATAACTGGGTCAGAGAAGAAATTAAAAGAGAGATCAAGAGATACATAGAATCAAAGAATAATGATAGTACAACATATCATAACTTTTGGGGACAGCAAAAGCAATTATAAGTAGAAATTTCATATCATTACAGGCCTATCTCCCAAAACAAGAATGAAACCCCCGAAATAACCTAATGCTTCATCTTAAAAAAAACTAGAAAAAGAAGAACAAATGAAACCTAAAGTTGGTAGTAGGGAAAAAATAATCAAAATTAGAACAAACAACTGATTCTCTGAAAGGTTAATAAAATTGACAAACTCTGGCTAGATTCATTGAAGAAAAAAGAGAAAGGACACACATAAACAAAATCAGGGATGAATGAGGGAAAATTACGACTGATATCACAGAAATACAAATGATCATATAAAAATACTATGAAAAATATAATGCCATATTTAATAACCTAGAATAAATAGATCAGTACTTAGAAAAATACAATATTCCTAGACTGAATCAAAAAGAACTGGAAAATCTAAAATAACTGATCAGCATTATGGAAATTGAAACAATCATAAAAAAAAACCTACCAAAAAGTAAAGTCCAGGACCAGATGGCTTCACCAGTGAATTGTGCAAAGCATTCAAAGATTATTTAATACTTATTCTCCTCAGACTGTTTCAAAAAATCAAAGAGGAGGCAATACTTCCCAACTCATTTTATGATGCCAATATTATCTTGATACCAAAAATTCATAATGATAGCACAAAAAAGTAAAACTACAGACCAATATCTCTCATGAACACAAATGCTAGTGAACTGACTACAGAAACATATTAGAAATATTATATACCAAAATTAAGTGGGCTTCATACCAGGGACATAGAGATGGTACAACATAAGTGAATCAATTAATTTGATAAACTACATAAACAAATTAAAAAATAAGAATTATATGATCATATCAATAGATGCAGAAAAACCTTTGACAATATGTCAACCAGTTATGATCAAAACACTTAATAAAATCAATATAGAAGGAAAGTACTGTAACATAATGAAGGCCATATATAACAACCTTCAGCCAATGTTACATTTAATGGTGAAAAACTAAAAACCTCCCTATAAGATAAAGAAAAGAATGAGCCTGTCTAATATTTCCACTGTTATTCAATATAACATTGGAAGTCCTAGCGAATGTAATCAGGCAAGAGAAACACATAAAAGACATCCAAATAGCAAATGAAGAAATCAACCTGTCACTATTTGTGGATGACATGATTCTCTATATAGAAAATTCTAAAAACTCCACAAGAACACTACTAGAAAAAATAAGCAAATACAGTAAAGTCTCTTGATACAAAATCAATGTTCAAATTCCATAGCAGTTCTATAATAATGAATTATCATAAAAAGAAGTGGAAAAAATAATTCCTTTGTAATTGCAACAAAAAGAATAAAATAACTAGGAATAAATCCAATAAAACATGTGAAGTATCTAAGTAATCAAAACTATAAGACATTATTAAAATATATCAAAGATGCAAAGAAATGGAAAGATATTCCATGTTCTTGGATTGGAAAAGTCAACATAGTTAAAATGACCATATTACCTAAAGCATTATACAGATTTAATGCAATTCCCATCAAAAACCCTTCAGCATTTTTTAAAGAAATAAACAAAAAAATCATCAGATTTGTATGGAAGCACAAAAGATCCCGAATTGCCAGATATCCTGAGAACAAAAATGAGGCTCAAAGCATCACTCTGCCTAACTTCTAAATGTACTACAATGTGATAATAAACAAAACAGCATGGTATTGGCAGAAAAACAGACACATGGACCAGTGTAAAAGAATTGAGAGTCCATGATGTATAACCATCTTTATATGGAAAAATAATATTTGACAAAAAGCCAAAGAGTGTGAAAAAAGGAAATCCTCTTCAATAAATGATGCTGGGAAAACTGGGAAGCCACCTGCAGAAGAATGAAATTAGACTGCTTTATATCACCACACACCTAAATTAACCCAAAATAGTTTAAGGACCTGAATATCCAACCTGAAACAATAACATGCATAGAAAAAAAAACATAGTAACTAAACTCAAGACCTTGGACTTAAAAGGGATTTTATGAATTTGGCCTCAAAAGCAATTGAAGTAAAAGCTGAAATAAATGAATGGGGCTACATCAAACTAAAAAGCTTCTGCTCAGCAAAAGAAACTGTAGACAACTAAAGAGACAACGATCTGAATGCGAAAATATATTTGCAAGGATCATGTCTAAGGGCCTAATATTCAAAATATACAAAGAACTCAAACAACTCAATAACAAAACAAAAACAAAAAACAAAAGACGTTCAATCAAAAAATTGGGCAGAGGACCTGAACAGACACTTCTCCATAGAGGACATATAAATGACCAACAAACACATGAATGGATGCTCTACATCACTAGCTATTAGAGAAATGCAAATCAAAACCACAGTGAGATACCTCACAGCTCTTGACATAGCTGTTATCAAACAGGACAAATAATAATGAATGTTGGAGAAGATGCAGAGAAAAAGGAACCTGCATACACTGCTGATGGGACTGAAAATTGTTAGAATCATTATGAACTACAATCTGGAGGTTTTCTCAAAAAACTAATAATTGATCTACTAAATGATCCTGCAATCCCTCTACTATGTGTTTACCCCAAAGACTTGAAAACCCATAACCAAAAAAATATTTGAACACCATGTTCATAGCAGCATTATTCACACTAGCCAAGACATGAAAGCAACTAAAGTGTCCTATGATAGCTGATTTGATAAAGAAGCAGTGGTACACATACATAACAGAATATTACTCAGCCATAAGAAAAGATAGAATTTTTCCATTTGCAACATTACGGATGGACCTCAAGATAATCATGCTAAGCAAAATAAGCTAATAGAAAAAGTTGAAAATCACATATCACTTGTATGTGGAATATAAACCTAAAAGCAACAAATGAGCAGGACAAACAA
Source organism: Cynopterus sphinx (assembly GCA_030015415.1). Taxonomy (NCBI): domain Eukaryota; kingdom Metazoa; phylum Chordata; class Mammalia; order Chiroptera; family Pteropodidae; genus Cynopterus; species Cynopterus sphinx. Next base: position 44,489,158 of record CM057388.1, read on the forward strand.
ACAGAACCTCATTGTCATGGACAATAGACTAGTGGTTACCAGAGGAGAGTGGGGAAGGAGGAATGGGGAGGTAGACTGGGTAAAGGGAATCAAATATGTGGTGACAGAAAGAAATCTATGGGAAATGAACATATAGTCCCTTACTGTTAAATTGTAAAGCTGAAACATTTTATTTAGTTAACCAATGTCTCCATAAAAATTAATTAATTAATTAATTAACTAATGTTAAAAAAAAGATATGATAGTAAGAACAACTACTAGGGATTGTATATTTTGTCTCAAAATTTGTATGTCAAAGCTTTAAGTCCTAATGTGATGATATTCAGAGATAGGTATTTGGGAGATCATGAGCTTTAGATTATGTCTTTAGAGTGGAATGCAGTTAGGATCTCTAACTGAAGAGAAGTCCCCCACCATGTAAAAATATAGTAAGGGGCATCAGTCTATAAGTTTGAAAGAGGGTTCTCTCCAGGAACTGAATCTATTGGCACCTTGATCTTATACTTTCTTGCCTTCAGAACTGTGAGAAATAAATGTCCTTGTTTTTTTTTTTAGCTACTCAGTCAGTGGTATTTTGTTATGGCAGCCAGAGGTGACTCAGATAGCAACAAAAGGACAAATATATAAACTGGACTTCATCTATATTCAAAACTTTGTGTTTCAAGATACAATCAAGAAAGTAGAAGGAAACTCCACAGATTTAGAGAAAATATTTGTAAATTATGTATGTTAATTGGCCTAGTTTTCTAGAATAGAAAATAATACTTAAAATTCAATAAAAAGAATGCAAGTAATCGAATTAAAATATGGAGTAAGAGTCTGAACACATAGTTTTCTAAAGATGTAAAAATGTCTAATAAGCACATAGAAAGATGGTTAAAATCATTAGTCATTAGAGAAATATAAATCAAAGCTTCAGTGAGATACCACTTAATACACACTATAATGACACTAATAATAATAATAACAATAGTAGTAGTAGTGAAAAACAGAAAATAATGAGAATTGGAAAAGCAATAGAGAAATTGAAACCATTAAACATTTCTGGTGATAATGTAAAAGGCTGGAACTGTTATTGAAATGTTTGGCAAATTTTAAATATGTTAAACATAAAGTTAGTATATGGTCCAGCAATTCCACTTCTAGTTATATATCCATGATAAATGAAACATTTGCACAGAAACTTGTACACATATGTTCATAGGAGCATTAATAATAGAACCAAAAAAGAGAAACCAACCAATTGTTTATTAACTAATAAATAAATAAACAAAATATGATCCAGCTGTACAATTTAATATAATTCAGGACGGGAAATAATGAATTAATAATATAGGTTCCATCATGGATGCACTTTTTAAACAGCAGGCTTGCTTAAAGAAGCCAAATATAAAAATCCACAAAATAAATTATTTTATTTAGATGAATTGCCCAGTATTTGAAAACCTTAAATACAGAATTATTATGTATAGTTTCCAGGGAATGGGTGAGGGTAGAGTGAAATAGGGAATGACTACTAGTGGTTACAAGATTTACTTTAGGGTAATAAAATATTCTGAAATTATGTAATAGTCATGGTGACACAATTTTAATGTTAATACATTAGATAGTCTAAATATATAATTTTATTTTTTTATTTTATTAAATTTATTGAGGTAATACTAGTTAATAAAATTACATAGGTTTCAAGTGTACAATTCAATAATACATCATTTGTATATTGCATTGAATGTTTACCACTCAAAGTTAAATTTCTTTCTGACCCCCTTTCCCCTTATCATCCTCCCAGACTCCCCCCTTCCCTCTCGTGACTCAATAAATTGCTGTTTGTATCAGTGAGTCTGTTTTTTTTGTCTTGTTCATTTGTTGCTTTCAGTTTTATATCCCACATATGAGTGAAATCAGATGGTTCTCGACTTTTCTGTCTGACTTCTTTCACATAGCATGATAATCTCAAGATCCATCCATGCCAATGGAAATGGAAGTATTTCATCTCTTCTTATGGCTGAATGATAGATATTTCATTGTATATAAGTACCACATCTTTAATAAATAATCTATCGAAGGGAACTTCGGTTGTTTCCATGTCTTGGCCACCATGAATAATGTTGCAATGAACATCAGGGTAGATATATCTTTATGAATAAAAGTTTACAAATTTGGGGGTAGTTACCCAGAAGAGGGATTGTTGAGTAATATGGTAATTCTATTCTTATTTGAAGTACTTCCATAATGTTTTCTATAAGAATTGTACCAATTTACATTTCCACCAGTAATGTATGAGAGTTTCTTTTACCCACAACCTTTCCAACACTTATTATTTGTCCTGTTGATGATAGCCATTTTAACATGTGTGGAGTAATATGTCATGGTGATTTTGATTTGCATTTTGAAAGTCACTAGTGAATTGAGCATTCTTTCATATGTTTTTGGACATTTATGTGTCTTCCTGGAAGAATGAGTTTTCAGGTCCTCTGCTCATTTTGTAATAAATTATATTTTTGTTATTGAGTTGTATAAGTTCTTTGTATATTTTAAATATTAGCCTCTTATTAGAGGCATTCTTTGCAAATATCTTCTGTTTAGTTAGAAGCCTTTTTGTTTTGTTGATGTTTTTTTTTTTTTTTTTTTTTTTTTTGCTGTGTAAAAGCTTTTTAATTTAATATACTCTCATTTATTTACTCTTGCCTTTCATTCCCTTGCCTTTGAGGTCAAATTTATAAAATCCTCTCTAAATCCCAGGTCCATGAGTTTACTACATATGTTTTCTTTTATGCCATGTATTGTTTCAGGGCTTGTATTTATGTCCTTGATTTCTTTTGAGTTAATTTTAGTGTATGGTGACAAATAGCTGTCTTTTTTTTTTGCATTCCTTTGGCATGTCGCTTTCCAATATGACCAGCACCATTTATTAAAGAGGTTTTCCTTTCTCCATCTTATGTTTTTGTCTCCTTTGTCAAAAATTATCTGCCCGTATAGACAGGGGTTTATTTCTGAGTTCTCAATTCTGTTTTATTGTTTTGTGTGTCTCTTTTTCTGACAATACAATACTGTTTTGATTATTGTCTCTTTTGAGTATAATTTGAAGTAAGTCAGATTGATACCTCTGGCCTTGTTCTTTTCTCTTAGGATTGTTTGGCTATTCAGGGTCTTTTGTGATTTTTATACATATGTGATGATTTTTTTTTCTACTTATTTAAAAATGTCATTGGGATTTTGATGAGAATTACATTAAATCTGTACATTACTTTGGGTAATAAAATAATTTTAACTATGTTGATATTTCTAATCCATGAACACTGAATAACTTTTTATTTCATTGTGCCTTCAATTTCTTTGAATAATGCCTTATCATTTTTAATGTATAGGTCTTTCTCATACTTTCTAAAGTTTATTTTAAGTATTTATTCTTTTTGTTTCAATTACACAATGATTTTTTTTGTTTCTTTTTCTGAAATTTTATTGTTGGTGTGTAAAAATGCTATGAATTTCCTAGTGAATTCTACTAAACATAGGTTATTTCATATCTAGCCTTTTCAAACTCTTTCAAAAAATCAAAGAGGAAATAGTTTCTAACTCATTTTATGAAGCCAACATCATCCTGATACCAAACCCTAGTAAGAATAACACAAAATAAAAAAACTATAGACCAATATTTCTAATGAACACAGATGCAATAATCCTAAACAAAATACTAGCAAATCAAATACAATAATACATTTAAAATATTATGTATCGTGATCAAATAGTGTTTGTTCCAGAGGTTCAAGGATTGTTTAACATACACAAATTGTTGTGATACACCACATAATCAAAATCAAGAATAAAATTATATGATCATATTAAGATATGCAGAAAATTCATTTGACAAGATATAGCATCCATTTAGGATTAAAACACTTAATAAATTAGTTATAGAAGGAAAGTATCTCAACATAATAAAAGCTATATACTACAAACCCTTAGCCAATATCATACTTAATGGTGAAAAACTAAAAGCCGACTTCTGAGATCAGGAACAAGATAAGGCTGTCTGCTATGAAAACTCTTATTCAATAGAGTGTTGGAGTCCTAGCTAGAGCAATAAGTCGAGAGAGAAAAATAAAAGGCATCCAAATTGGCAATCAGTTATATAGTATTAAATGGTCTATTTTATTGCATATGGATTATGGCTCATTTTTAACAAAACTTTGTCATTCATTTTTCATATTTATATGACCTAACTTTTGGGGGATGCTTTGAGAGCAAAATTTCGGAAAGCCTCTTTGAAATCTTGAGTGATATCCACAATTTGTAACTTCTGCTCTTTATCTTGTCCATTAGTAAGAGTAGCTTTTATATAAATATTCACAAATCCTGCAGGGTTCCAAGATTTCCCATGGGAGAGCCTAGAGTACTTATTTAAATTTAGCAATTGCTAATATTAAGACTGTACCATAAGTGTCTATGACAATGTCACCCTGAACATGACTGACCTTGTCTGATCTCAGAAGCTAAGCAGGGTTGGTCCTGGTTAGTACTTGGATGGGAGACTGCCTAGGAAGACTGGGTGCTGTAGGCTTAAAAACAACAACAAAAAAAACTGCACCATAAAAGTGATAACTATCTCCTTTATATATTCCCCTAGGCAAAGAGAAGTCAAGTAGATTTTAACTTCTGTGGCTAAGCAGGTCATATAGTCCTTCTGTAGCATGAGTTTGTTTTCTATAGAATGGAGTTCAATATTCACATCTACATGCTTCTACAGGATGTCATGCTAATTGCCAGAATCCCTGGAATGGAGACATTGGAACTATTCAGTGTTCAGCTACAATTATAACTTTTTTTCATTTGCTTTATGAAAGAGTGTGAAAAATATGATTCTTTATAGATCTTGTAAATATATTTTACATGTTATCTTTATTCAATTATTAGGGAAGTCTAAAAGTTGAGGCTACTTATACAGTATTGATTGGAGTCCCCATATATAATATAGCAGTGAGAAAACTAAATATGTTCTCTAATCTTTATTATGCCACTACTGATTGATATTAGACTATATATTATATAACAATTTTTCAAAACAGTAAGAAAATAACTATCCTTTAAGAGGTTATCCCACAGTGGCAAAATAAGAAGAGAATTTTTTTTTTGTAATTTCTGATGTTATGTTTACAAAGAAGTATAAATATTATAGTAGTCCTTCCATATCTTTAGTTTTGCTTTTTATGATTTCAGCTACCTGAGGTTACCAGCAGTTCAAAAATATTTTTTTAAGTTCAGAAATAATCATCAACATCATCATCATCATCATCATCATCATCATCATCATCATATTTTAAATTACACACTGTTCTGAATGGTGTGATGAATTCTATGCCCTCCTGATCTGTCCCTTTTGGGACATGAGTTATCTTTTCTTCCAGCATATCAGTGTTGTATAAGCTACTCACCCATTAGTCACTAGGTAGCCATCTCAATTATCAGATCTGTTAAGATCTGTTAAGAAAGAGATAGATAGTAAAAGAGAGATAAAAGGAGAGGGAGAGAGAGAAAAAGAGAGAGAACACTTACATAATGTTTATTACAGTATATTGTTATAATTTTTTATTAGTAGTAATTGTTATTAATCTCTTATTGTGCTTAATTTATAAATTTAATTTTATTAAAAGTATTTATGTGCAGGCATACATTGTTTCATTTTTTTATTGCACTTTGAAGATATTGTGTTTTTTAAATTTGAAGGTTTGTGGCAACCTTGCATTGGGTAAGTCTATAGGCACAATTTTTTCAACAGGATCAAATGATAATTAGCTTTCTTTTAGCAATAAAGTATTTTTAATTAAGTTATATGCATTGTACTTTTTGACATGATGCTATTGCACACTTAATTGAATATGGGATAGTTTAAACATACCTTTTATATGCACAAGGAAACCAAAACATTGCATAACATTGTTGTAGCTGCCAGCCCCTGAAAGACACATGGACTACCAGAACTCAGTGAGTTATAAGAATCACACTCTTTATTCAGCCAGGTGGGTCTGCCAGGGGTTTGCAGACCCCAAATTAAGCAGCCCCAAAATGCAGAGGTATAGGATTTTTAAAATCCCATTCTTCATTCTGTCTGAACACAAAGGTCTATTTTTCTTCTATTCACTACCTGTCAACCCGCAGGTCAGGTGCGCAAGCAGGGGTACAGAAGCAGAATGCTTATTGTTAGAATGTTATGTTCCTATAGTTAATAGCCTATGTTCCTATGATGGTAGCTAAGCAGTGATTTCCATCCAGTAGTTACTTTTTAAACAGTAATTCTCCAGCCGACACAACATCTTTACTTGTGTTATTCACTTTATTGCAGTGTTCTGAACCAAATATACAATATCTCCAATGTATGCCTGTATAGGAAAAATATAATATATATAGAGTTTGGTACTATCTGAGGTTTCAAGTATCCACTATTTGTCTTGAAATGTAGCTCCCATGCATAAGAGGGAGACTACTATAATTACTATTACTGGGCTCTTACTAAGTGTTCAAGTCTGTTCCAATTTGCTTAGATGCATTAATCTGTTAACACTTAAAATAATTTCATTATCATTTTAGGTAGGCACTACTACTGTCATTTATTTTAGAAATGAGGCAATTAACTTTCAAAGAACTTAATTTGCTGAAAGTCAAATATCTAATAAGTGTTAAAATCAGGATTTTAATTCTGACAGTCTGTCTCCAGAGTATGAGCTCTTAATCACCATGCTTTACTTCATCCTTAAATAAAGTTTAAGTTGTATGTATATGTAAGTGTGAGAAGGATGCAGAGGGGAGTAATAGTGAGATGGGATGGTACTGTGTAATTTTCTGAAAGATAAAAATTAACTTTTTCTTACCAACACATTTATTGGTGTCTATTATTTTAAAAGTTTATTAAAAATGAATAATTAAATATTACCCACATGTTTGCTTCTAATATAGCATGGTGACCCATGGACATGAACCACAGTTTAGTAGTCACCAGAGGAAAGGAGGGAAAGAGAGGTAGATAAAAATAGGGGGTCAAATATATGGTGGCAAAAAAGAAATTAACTTTGAGTGGTGAATACCAATGTAATATATATGACATATTATTAAATTTCACACTTGAAACCTATGTAATTTTATTAACCAATGTTACCTCAATAAGTTTAATAAAAATGATTTTGTAACATCTTTAATCCATACCTGTATGCACTTTAAATTTGTTAAAATTCTAATTAATTTTATTTTGCAATCACCTTTATCAGGTGACTTCAAATTGTGTACACGTAACAAATATATCTAACTGTATTTGTGATTTAAATGAGAAACTACACTTATAAGACCTTATTTTTAGTTTTGAAATGGAAATTTAATGGACATTATAAACTTTTTTTTCTATAAAGCTTTTGAGGGATGGTTAGGATGTACTTCTATGATTCCAAGCATGACACAAAAGACTGACCTCAAATTTTAGCTTTCAGTCTGGTACTTGGGAGTTTGTGAAGAAAAATGTGAGCAGTATAAGATACTGCCTATGATTTCTTAAGCTCATACTATGTGCTCAGTGATCTTATAAACTTTTTAAAATATGTTACTTCATTTACTCATCACTATAATATCATAAGGCAGACATTATTATTACTCTTATTTTATATAAGAGGAAACTGAGGCTCAAGTATTAAATTCTTAAGTGTCAGATCCAAGGTCACATGCATATTCAGTACATGCTTTCAAGTTGAGAGATAGAAAGGGAAGTATAAAGTGCTCTTTCTTTTCCTTTTCTTATTTTATGGCTTCTGAGTTAAGCAAATCAATTAAATCAAGGGCCATTTTGAATAATTAAGAACCACATCATTTATGTTTCAGACTCAATAAAGACTTAGGATTTTTCTAATGTAATACTTGAGCTATTGGTGTTAGAGCACCATTGGACTGCTTCCACCATAAGGTGAGAAGACAGAAATTTTTCTTGCATTTGAATCTTATGAATAAATGTTGTTTATTTAATATTTAAATATGAATTATAACCAACAGCTTAGAGAATAAAGAATGTGTATAGTTACAGAAAACCTAAATTTTAAGGGTATGAATTTATTGAGCATTTTATAAAAGCTGTTTTCTAAAAGATAAGTAATCTTAAATTATCTTGTTTTACTATTTTTTACATATCAATAATCCAAAACTAGAAAATTAAATTGGAAAGAAGACTATTTTAGAAAGTTGAAAGACAAAGGTAGTTAAAAAGAAATCAAAGACATTGTAAATGTGGAAAAATAGATCACAAAATAGCTGCAGAAAAGTATCTTGTAAACATAAAAGAAAACAGGGCCCGATTAGTGAGTGCAAGTTAATGAAGAGGAAGAGGCCAATTTTACACTGAATTTAATAGGTAATTCTCATTCTTAATATTTGGGAAACAAATATTTCACACTCAAAGACTTACCTCAGGAATGGACTATTTAAGAAACTTTAAGTTGTGTGTGTCTCTCATTGCTCCTAGCAATCTGAACCAAGTAAATTATTGATTTATTTGTATTAATTTGTTAAATATTTTGGGATCTGTATTTAACTATGGTTTAATAAGTGGGATAATATAGGTCTAATACAAGCTCAAATCTATTTATTAACATTTTTGTTTTTAACTTTATTTTTATTTGGTAGTTATGTGAATTAGTTCCACTTATACACTTGTGGCTAAGTTTGTTTGAAGTCTTTGCCTATTTTTAGAATCTATCCAAGTAGATTATCCCAACTATTTTTCCTAGAAGTACATAGCATTTAGAATTATTAAGAAATATGTTTATGTTTAACATATATTAGCTTGGTTAAATGGTTTATATCTTTTATAAAATTTTAGTTTGATGGCAAGATGATCTAAGCACTTTAAATGACTTGGCTGCTGAGTTTTGCTTATAAAGATAGCTGGGGAAAGAATAATTAGAAATAGCTAGAGTAGGCAAAGTACCAGCATGGGCCTCCATTAAGAAAAAAGCAACAATAAAAGTGTCTTCTCAGCAAATCAATAAATTGTTCTAGAAAGAGATTGCTCCAGAGAGGAAGTAACTCATGAATAAGGACAGAGAAGAAAGAACAGCTCATAAAGACAAAGACAGAGAATGGCTACCTTTAAAATTAATAAACAATTAAAAGAAACAGCAACAACAGAAAAGCTCAACTGGCCATTGCATGATTTTGTAAAAACAATATGATTAAGCACTTAGATGGTGAGGGTGTGTGAGAGCTGGAGAGAGGGCAAAATAGAAATGCAGTTTACGGCATGAGTTCAGATTTTTTAATTCTACTCTTTTTCTCTTTTTTTTTTTTGCTTTGCATGGTGATGTTTTAACAATTTGAACTCTATTTTTTAAAATTTATTTATTTTAATTAGTTTCAAGTATACAGTACATTGGTTAGACATCTATTTAGTTTATAAAATAATTCCCTGAATTGCTCCCTGCCTCCCCTCACCCTCCACCTAGTTAACATATTATTGCTAACTGCATTCCCTGTGTCGTGCTCCACCCTTGTAGCCATCTATCAACTACTAATTTGTACCTTTAAACCCTTCATCTCATTCTCCCTGTCCCCCATGAACTCTATTTTTAAAAGTAAATAAATCATTTGTGAATAAGTCTAAGTTTTTTACTATATTCAGGAAAACCCTATTGGTTTGGGTCCTAAAAGCCTTAAATTTCTAGGATCCAATGTACTCTGTGTTAAAGCTCCTGAGCTAGATAAGGAATTTAGAGAAAAGATGACTCTCTTGAAGACAATAATGTAAAACTTACAATGAATAAGATTAGCCATCTGCAGGTTATAAGCATTTGCCTTATAGAACTGTATACAATTGTGGTTATTAAGATATATTGTATCTTCTATAATCAAGGTGATTAGCTTATTTCTTCAGGACTAGAATGTAACTAAAGTTGTAAGTTAATTAGTGTGTTTCTACTATGAAAAGGAATATATTATCATAGCTGGAGATAGATTGCCAAAAGTCTACACATAAAAGGCAAAAAGTAAGAATTTAGCTTTGTTTTTATTTTATTTTTCCCTTTTATTGAGATATAATTGACATACAGCATTGTATAAGTTTAAGATGTACAGCATAATAATTTGATTTATACATAATTACCAAGTAATTACCACATAAGTTTAGTTAATATTCATCACCTCATATAGTCAAAAACAAAAAACCTTTTTTTTTCTGTTGTGATGAGAATTTTTAGAATCTACTATCTTAGTAGCCTTCTTTATCTAGCTTGATGCAATGAAGTGAGGCACTGTGTGGACATGAGTTTTCTGTTACTAAACATATGTCTCTTGTTTTTATTTTTTAATTAAATTTATTGAGGCAGAATTGGTTAATAAAATTAGTTTTCAAGTTTACATTTCAATAATACATCATATGAATATTACATTGTGTGTTCACTATTCAAATTCAAGTCTCCTTCCATCACCATGTATTTAACCCCCCATACCCTTATCTATCTTACCCCTTTTCCCTTTCCCTTTAATAATCACAAAACTGTTGTCAATGCCTATGAGTTTTTATTTGCCTTGTTCATTTGTCATTTTGTTTTATATACCATATATGATTAAAATTATATTGTTCTCAAATGGACACATCTCTTATTATAGATCAATAATTAATCATCAGTTTATCCTGTGACATATATTTTGTGCCTCTCAATGTTTGCCATATTTAGATTTTTGCTAACTAGTTCTGCGACTACCTAATTCAGTTTACCAAGTGTTTTTGTGTCATATAGATTTTCTTTTACAACTAGAATAAGGTTTTTCAATTGCAAAATTAAAAATTAGTATTCTGGTATATACATATATATCTTCTGAAAATAATTAATGTGAGACTCTAACTAAGGCATTGTCACTTCTGGATATAGGGAAAAAAGTAGAGCCTTAGACTGTATATTTTGTATGGTAAGTTAAACTACTATAACAAATAGAATAAAAAGTATAGTAATTCAACCTCAATACAGGTTTATTTCTTGCTAATCTAACAGTTCACATTGAGTGCTTCCTATTGGCAAGATGCATTCTTTCAGGTGGTGATCTATAATCTTTTGTTTTTTTCTATATTATGGATCCATCATTCTCTAGAGCTTTATCAATATGCATTAATTTGAAAATAAAAATAAAATTGAGGGAAAATTATAAGCTACTTACAAGCCTTATCAGAAAATGGCATGTCTTATTCTATTCACTAAAAATTCACCACATGGCCACATCTAATTGAAGAGGAAGCTGAGACATTTAGCCTAACTGTGTTCCCAGAAGAAGAATAAGTATTTTTAGTTATCAGCTAGTAATCTAATTCTTCTAATTCCTGTAGAGATGAGTTTGACTTTATACCTTTATCACTGGACCAAGAACTCTAGCCCAAGTGGCCAGCTAGACACACTATTGGATATCTATCTTTAATTCCTAACCAGAGTACCAAACAAAAAAGATTACTTAGTGGTAAGAAATGGAAATAAAGTCAAGGTGATAGAAGAATTTAAATCTGATATTGGACATTGCCATCATTCTCAGTCCTTCAATAGTAATAGTATATCATAGTAGGTACCTAGACACAACTGAGAGAGAATGCAATTTTGACCTCAAGTTTTAGGATTTATTGTAAACACAGAAAAATAAAGGGAACTTATAAAATATGAAAAAAAAATTAAAGTTTTTAAGTTATTTTGGACCAACTATTCCACATAGACCTTTGGAATTACTGATGACTTACTTTGTCAGCCTATTTTTCTACTAATTTTCCAGTTTTGAGAGAGGAAAGAAAAGAATGATGAAAATGGACAGAACACTGCATGGCAAGAAACTGTATGTTAGCAATAGCCTAAATAATAGTGAACACTAATTCATTACGATTCCTTTCTTAACTCTACATCCTGTATATTTGTCTCTCAAGTAGCCTTTCATTTTTGCATTATCTTCAGATAGTTCTGAGGATATGTAAAATTTATTCTTAACATTAATTTAATTGGCAAAGCCAAGATCATAAGAAAAGATTTCTTTTAAGTAAAAGAGAAAATGTGAGAGAAAAAAAAAAAAGCAGAAACCATGCTCAGTTATCTTTAGCATCAGGTCTAATTTCATATAACAAAGATGGGTACATTGTTTAGAATTGGAACCCTCATACATTGCTGGTAGAAATGTAAATTGGTATAGCCACTATAAAAAACAGTATGTAGTATTTTTTTACAAAATTTAGAACAAAACTACCATATGCCCCAGCAAGCGCTCTTCTGGGTATCTACCTTCATAATTTGAAAACAATTATGCATAAAGATATATAAACCCCAATGTTTGCAGCAGCATTATTCATGGTGGCCGAGACATGGAAACAACTGAAGTGCCATTTGATAGATGACTGGATAAAGAAGATGTGGTACACATATAAAATAGAATATTACTCAGCCATAAGAAGATAAAACTGCCATTTGGGACTTGGATCTTGAGATTTTCATGCTAAGTGAAATAAATCAGACAGAAAAATTTGAGAACCATATGATTTCACTTTTTTATGGGACATAAAATTGAAAGCAACAAATGAAAAAAATACAAAAACTCATAGACACTGGCACAGTTTAGTGCATACCAGAAAAAAGGGGGAAGAAGGTAGGTACAGGAGGGTAAGGGGGGTGAAATATATGGTGACAGAAGGAAATTTGATTTTGGGTGGTGAACACACAATGCAATATACATGTCATATTATTAAATTGTACCCTGGAAACCTATAAAATTTTATTAACCAATTTCACTCCAACAAATTTAATAAAAATAAATGAAAAAATAAAAATTATAAATCAGAAACAAATTTACTATGGCATTAAAAGAAATGCTTTTTCTATGTACCATGTTCACTCTCTTAAACACCTTTTATAACCAATGTTGTCAGATCTTAAAATTATATGTCTTTTGAATTTACTTCTATGCATTTTTAAAACCATAAAAAACAGATAATTGGAATAGTAGACCATGGTAACACATGCTGATAATTTTAATTGATTGAAAGTAATTCACAAAAATTGTAATATATTAACCTAGCTGTGAATATGGTAATAGCATTGAAGTGAGTGCCAGATAGAATTATGGTACAAGTATAAAAATTAAATTATTTTATATATATGGTATCAAATCATATTTTATACTCCAGATTTCTTTTAACCCATTTCTGTTTTATAAGAAATATACATTGGAGAAGCCTTAGAAAGAGAAAATAACTGCAGAAAAAATTTGCACTAATATTAATATTCCATAGGGAAAATAGCATAAAATCCTTGGGTATTAAAAGACTGAAATACATGATTAGTATGTAAGAGTCTTCATTACTCAGAATGTCACATATAAACATAAAAATTAAAACATCCATGCATCCATATTTATTTGGGAAGTTATTAATAGAGATCTAATAATGTTGTCCCTATTCAAACATGTTTTAGACCTTCTTTCTCTTGAGAAAAATCATCTTCTGTGAGCAAGCCCCATTATTTTTTATTTATTTTTATTATTATTTATGCCTACAGCACCTGGTCTTTCTAGGTGGTCTCCTATCCAAGTACTAACCAGGCCCGACCCTGCTTACCTTCTGAGATCAGACATCAGGCTTTTTTAGGTTGGCATGGCCATAGACCATAGACCTTGGCTCCACTGGGGTGTGAACCTAGGACCTTCTGCATGTAAAGCAGATGTGCTAACCGCTACACTATAGAACCATGTTCAATTATTTTCAATATTCTTGATTGTGACATATCATAATCTTTTGAAGATGAACTTGATGTTTTTTAGGAGCTACACAATAATTTTGTTTATTGAGGGTAAGATAATGCAAGCAATATAAAAATCAAAAGCTTATTTGGTTTTAATTGTCTTTTCTTTCTCTTGTCAAGTGGGGGTAGGATTTTATTTGTACATTTTCTAAAGGCTTTTAATTCACTCATGAACCTTATATGAGAGAAGCGTTTCGGCAGAGAGGTTCCTTAAGTGGCTCATTGGGAGAACTCTTATCAGGGTAGGAGTAATCGCTCAGTGCTATTTCTTTCCTTTTGCTTCATCTTTATTACAAAAGTCATTGCATGCAATTTTAAGCCCAGCAATTAGTGAAAAGAATCTCTGTAAGTCCACTCAGCCTGGTCCAGGTCCTTCATTATTTTGTTCATGACCAGAGGGTCTTTTTATTTTCAAAAAATCCAGAAAAATGCCTATTCCATGAGTACTCTCAGTGTTGTGGTGTGATAAAATATAAGACCCACAGAGCCATTTGATTTAATTATAAGCCTTTATTAGCCAGCCAGCAACTGACTCTCTACAATACAGGTTTAGAGATCAGCCCAAAGTTCCCCAAAGAGGCAGTTTATAAAGCCTAGAACCACGAACAAGCAATCAGATTATAGAAGCAGAAGTTGGCCTTAGCATATTTTTGAGCAGATTACAACACCATGGTTTGTCCATTTGCATATTTTTGAGCAGATTACCACACCTTGATTAACATCAAACAAGCAAGCAGAACTTGGCTCACTTGAAAATTTTCCACCCTTAGCACTCAGGTACTTCTTTGTTAAGTAGCCTTTACCCCCAACAAATTTATGGAAAGTGAACATCATGGTTTCTTTGATATATTCCATTGGAGACAGCATTTTGTTGAGGTGGTAGCAGGATGCACAGCAGGATCACTCAGCTCTGAAATTTAGTTTTAGTTAAAATAACATCAAAACATAAATAAGATGACTACAGTCATGAATAAGTTGTCTAATATAATTTTAGACTAAAAAAAATTTTAAATATAGTAATATGGTTAACTTATTTACATGGTTAAAAATAGTTTTATTCAATAGATATTTATAGAGTGTTAAATATGTAAAAAAAAAACACTGTGTTTTAGATGCTATAAAAGTGGTTCTTAATTCTGGCTATGAAGTAAAATTATTTGGGAAGCTCTTAAAATACTAACTTCTACTCTCATAAATGATTTATCAGTCTGAGGTAGGGCATTGGTATTGATATAAAAATTTTAAAATAGACTCAGGCAATTGTAATGTATACCATAGTTGTAAATGGATTAGGTAAAAGATTTAGAGATGAGTAACACAAATAGCTGAAAACAACTGAGGGAAAATTGCTTCTGACTCCCTATACTATTAACTTTTTTTATGAGGTCAGAATCTCAGGGGTGACTAAAGGGGGAAAGTAAAGTATCATTTATTATTTACTTTGTACCAAATAGATTTATGGGTCTCTATACATTACACAGTATTTAATATTCACAACAATTATATGACATACACAATTACTATCATCTAAATATTTGCATCCCTTCAAAATTTATATGTTGAAGTATTAATCCTTAAAAGTGATGGTATTTTTGGTAGTGTCTTTAGAGATGTTTAAATCATGAAGATAGAACCTTCATAAATAGGATTAGTATTACATTTAATAATTTATTTTCTGTTTTATCTTTTCTTTATCAATACAGTGTCTGTTTTAAATCCTCTGCTCATTTTTAATTGATTTTTTTTTTTGTTGTTGTTGCATGGTATGAGTCTTTTTTTTTTTTTTTTTTTTTTTTTTTTTACCTATTTTAGATATCATCTCCTTTCAGAGGCGTTGTTTGCAAATATATTCTACCATTTGGATGGTTGCCTTTCTTTTTAGTTGATGGTTTCTTTTGCTTCACAGAAGCTTTATAGTTTGATATAGTCTTATTAATATATTTTTGCTTTTACTACCTTTCCTTTGAGATCAAATTCATAAAATCCTTTCTAAGATGAGGGTTCATAAGTAATAAAGTTAACAAATGATGTAGAGGACCTATACACTAAAAACAATGAAACCTTATTAAAACAAATTGAAGAAGACACAAAGAAATGAAAAGATTAGTGACCTTGTTCATGTTTTCCTATGTTTATTGGCCATCTGTTTTTCCTCTTTGGAGAAGTATCTGTTCAGGTCTTCTACCTATTTTTTAAGTGGATTTTATGTTTTTTTTGTTGCTGTGTTGTATGAGTTATTTATGTATTTTGTATTTTAACTCTTATCAGATGTATCATAAATGAATTCTTCTCCCAATCTGTCAGTTGCCTTTTTGTTTTTTTTGATGATTTCCTTTACTGTAAGGAATAAAAAGAACAAACTAATCAAAAACAGACTCACAAATATTGAAAACAGTTTGGTGATGAACAGCAAGGAGGGGTGCTTAGTGGGTGTTAGGAGAATGGGTTGAAGGGTTAAAAAAGTACAAAGTAGTAGATAGATGGTCACAAGGATGGAGAGCACAGTATAGGAAAAGCAGTTAGCATTAATATTTTGGCTAAGTGCAAACCAGAGGAGAGAAGGAACAATTAGGGGGATCATTTTATGAGCTATATAAATGTCTAACAAATGTATTGTATACTTGAAATTAATAAAAGAATGAAAAAATGTTTTCTGTCATGGATTGGAAGAATCTACATAGTTAAAATGACCTTATTATCTAAGGCAACACACAAATCTAATGCAGTCCCTATCAAAATTCTAAGGACATTTGTTAAAGAAATAGAAAAAAATATCATCAGATTTGTATGGAAAGACATAAGATCCACAATAGCCAAAGCAATCCTGAGGGGGGGGGGCAGCAAGGCCAGCAGTATTACACTGCCTGACTTCAAATTATACTATGAAGTGACAATAATCAAAACAGCATAGTATTGGAAGAAAACCAGACATACAGACCAATAGAACAGAATTGAGAGACAAGAAATAAATCCCCACCTATTTAGGTAAATAATTTTTGACAAGAGCCAAAAATGTGCAATGGAGAACAGAAAGTCTTGTCAATAAATAGTGCTAGGAAAATTGGAAAGCCACATACACCAAAATTGACTTGAAATAGGTCAAAGACTTAAATATAAGAGCCAATACAATAAATTACATAGACAAAAACATGGGAATTAGTACTTCACAGAAGAAGCTCCAGAGAGTTTTGTAGCCTCTTTCACCTTGTGAGGACACAGTGAGAAAGTGTCATCTATGACACTGAATCTACTGGAACCTTGATTTTGGACTCTCAACTTCCAAATTCTGAGAAACAAAATTATTTTGTTTATAAGCTATCCAGTCTGTGGTATTTTGTCATATCTACCTGAACAAGCTCAGATAATAATCTTCTCCCTTTTTTTATTAATGAGAAAATGAAGTTCAGACTGGTTTTATAATTTGCATGCAGTCACACAGACAGTAAACAGCAGAGCCAGGATTCAGATCCATGACTTTCTGTCTGGCTTCAAATTTCTTGTTCCAACTATTCAACATAATTTCTTCAAATAAGAAGAATACAAAGAACAATATATTAAGCATTGTAAGACTTGAATCCAGAAGAAAGAGGGAGAATTTCTAGCTGAGAATAGTAAGTAAAACTTTGTAAAAGATAACATTTAAGTTGGAGTATAAAGTTTTGATAGGATTTTTACCAGTGGACATGAAGTGACAGAGATTATAAATATGAGCCAAAGCATACAGAAAGAAAACTATGGAGTATATTTGAGTGATTAAAAAAGGTTTAATTAATGGTACTCAATAATGGCAGTAATGTTATGATGTTTAGAAATAACTGAAGATAATTTTGATTCTCACAGAAATGGATGCATTCTACAATGCACATAACAATCTTGCAAAGTGAGCAAATTCACGGGCAAATACTAATGGTGTCTTAATTGAAATTTAAGTTTTCCACCAATGTTAAGAGTATTGAGAATGTAATTAGATTACATGTGTAACTTTCCAACTTAAATTCTTTGAATAGCACTCATTCAGATGTACATGTCTGGTATTTTAAACATTTTATTCTCTTTTAGTAATGGAATACACAAATGATCAGAACATCCAGATATGTTTGATGCTAAGCATCCAAACCATTGAACAGGTGAATAAAGCAGAAAACTGTTGAAATGCAACTGAACCTTACCAGCAAATACAATAGTCCACCATATGGAGTAGAAAGCTACCCTTCATTGATATGTGGAAGTACTTGACAATAAGAAGAACTCATTGCCATTGTATCCTTTATATAAAGAGGCAGCCAAACTTCTTTTTTTTTTTATAAAATTGCCCATCTCCCTATCAAACAATGATGCTAATAGTCTAGCTTTCTACAGTAATGAGAGACATGACCACAAAATATTAAAATGCTCTTCTGGTAACATACAGCCTTCTCTAGCTCTAGATTGTTAAGTGAAAATAAGCTATAACCATTTTTAAGGCAACTTAATATTTACTAAGGTACTATACAATGTTTATATCTTTCAGCTAAGTAATTTTACTTTGGGGAATCTAGCTTAAGAAAATAATACCAAATATAAACAAAGTTGAAACAAAAGTATTTAATGCAGCAGTATTTACAATAGCACAAGATAATAAGTGCATTATCTTTCCAGCAATAGAAATTTACTAAATTAAACTATAATGAATTTATGTTATAAAGTATTATACAGTTATTGATATAATGTTAGTGATTTTCACTACATAAATCTGTACATATTTATTTTTATGAAATAAGACAATCTAATACAGTATGCACAATACCATGCCAAACAGATTCATCTGAAAATATAAATATACCAAGATAGTGTGGTAGTATTTTAAGTCATATTTCCCATATTTAGTTCTTTCTTTATTAAAAAAAATTGTACTAAATGTTTGTTTTCAAACAGAATATAAATATATGATGCAAGCGCTTCAGCCCAGTCAAGAGCAGCACAAGAAGAAACAAAAAGGTTTGTTTAGTTCATCTTACTTCATTTCTAAACTATATCACTCTACTTTACTGCAATTATCTGTCTAGCCTTTGTTCATATTTAGAATATTAAAATACATCGCTTCAATTCCAGTCTATGTGATTTTATAAATGAATGGCTCATCAGTAGAAGCCTATATCAGTGATACCAACATACACACATATGCATTTGTAAATTATGAGGAATACTTCCTTTTACATATGCATTTGTAGACATATATAAGTACAAATATATATATACATATATATATACATACATACATACAAACATACATGTATATGTATATGTATAGACTAAATTTTTACTAATCTTATAAGAAAATAAAAAGATTTTTCCTATTTTAAAAGTTATACTAAAAAATTTATTCTGTTTGCCTTTTCCTACTCTTCGGTGTTAATTTGATTTGGCATAAAAATGATAACAATACATAGTTGTCTGTTGATGTTTCTCAAAGTTTAAATTTGGCAAAAAATAATTTGACAACTTTACATTAGGGATCAGTGAACTAAATAATCTCTAGTATGGCCATTTAATTCTTATGCATTATAAGACTGCGTTTTGAAGCTATTCTTTCAGAACATGTATGTAGCTGCTTATCTAAGGCTGGCCTTGGCTAGAAGTCTTGGAAGATAAAACTCATTTTATTTTTGAGATAGAGCGTATGGCAATAGTAAAGCTCAATAAGGAAGACGAGTTTCCTATTATCCCCTCTTTCAATCTCCCCTACAGAAGACATTTGTCTCATTGAGGTCAGAGACTTGGGGAAAATGATATAAAATAATCAAAAAAGGAGAAAGTCAAATTCAAACAATGGACAATTAGTGATGCAATATAATAGTCACCTATTTTCTGGTGGCATCTGAATTCAAGTGGTTAACTCCATCATACTCATCCCTCATCCCAACACACATAAGCGGAAGCTTCCAATGAAGTTGTGGTCCCTGCTTCTGTTGTCCCAATAGGCTACTAAAACCTCTTCATATCTCTTACTCTGTTTCTTTTATCCTTAGGGCTGTTATAATAAAAACACAATAGACTGGCTGAGTTTAACAGGAAAAAAATTTTCTCACAATTCCGGTAGCTAAAAGTCCAATATTGAAGTGTCAGCAAATACAGCAACTGATCGGTGACCTTGTCCTGTTTCATAGTCAGCCCTCTTCCTACTGTGTCTTCACATGGCAGGAGGGGTAAGAGAGAGCTCGCTGGGGTCTGCTCCACCTTCATAATCTAATCACTTTCCAAAGATCTCACCTCTTAATACCACTCCACTGGAAGTTAGATTTTTGACATATGAATTTTAGGGGACACAAATATTCAGTACATAACACCTGGTCTTTTTCTGTGTCTTCCTGGCTATATTCCCAGAAGGAGTTTTTTAGACGAGTCTCAGGTGAACCAACTAGTTAGACTAAGTATGAACATATATCTCTGATTTGACGTGTCAGTTCTCTCCATCTGCTTTCCAGCGAGCCAGGGGCAGTCTTAGGTAAGAACAGTGGTTGTGACATCTGGAAGAAAATCAAGGGCTCGAATTACTTGGCTTCTTCCATTATGAGACACAGCCACTCTCCATTTTATTTATTTATTGTTCTGTATTGATTTTAGCAGAAAACAATACCAAAAAAAAGTTTTTGTCACTTCATCATGTGATAGGCAGAGAAAACATTATGCTTGGTTATTTTGGCAAAGGGCAACTAACCATAATCTGTGTGAAAGAAATTGAGAAAAACAAAAAACACATAAATGACATAGGCAAATCAAACACACTCAATACTCTCTGTGGTTGCTAGTTCCAGTAAGGCAAGCATTAGAGGCTGCTATTGTGTGTCTGAAATGTGAGAAAGATGGGGTAGGCCACAATCCTTTAAATACTCTCTTTCTGAAAGTAAAATTGAGGCTTTTCAGAAAAAGGGAGCCTCTTAGTCTGATTAACGAGGGTTTAATTTCAACAACTTCAGTCAGAAAATTTATGTCTATGTTACTAACTCTAATTTTAGACCCTACTTCTAATGCTACACTTCTAACTTTTGCCATGTTCTAGAGAATAAAGGCTTCTATATATTTTAATTACCAAGTCTTGGATTGGGGACATGCAAAACCTTGCATCATATATGTTTGTAAATAGAACACCTAGACTTAACAATGATTAACTCTTATTTTTGGCTCATTGATACTCAGTAAATGAGTGTGTGGTCAAGAAGCAAAGAAAAATACTTCTATGGATGAGCCTGGATCCAGAAGCTACAACTTTCTATTGCCTACATTAGAGGAGCAAGGACATTTCACATCTGCCGTTTCCTTTAAGAGTACAACTCACCAGAGATGAATTCCTGTGGAAATGCAACTGAACTTTAAATAGTTGTCAACACAAAACTCACTAGATTGCTTGGACATTAGTATCTTTTTTTTTTTTTAAGCAATAGCATATTCATGATTATCCTTCAAAAGAGAAAAATTATGCTTTTTTATATGGGGTATTCATTTAATTAACTAATTCGCTGCCATCTCTGATATTCAATTATTTATTGAAAACAAACTATTTAAAAATATTATCATACCACCTCGAACAAGCCCAATCCCATCTGATCAGAAGCTAAACAGGGTCAGGCCTGGTTAGTACTTGAATGGGAGACCACCTAAGAAGACCATGTGCTAAAGGCATAAAAAATAATAATAAAAAAATAAGAGATTGTAAACTGACAAGATCCTTGTAATCTGTGAGGTCAACCAAAGGTTGCATCGCCTAAAAAATTAAAAAAAAAATAAATAGTTGTAGGTATCACACTATATTACAAGGCAAAAGTAATCAAAACAGCATGGTACTGGCATAAAAACAGACACTTTGATCTCTGGAACAGAATAGAGAGCCAAGAAATAAATCCATGACTTTACACTCACTTAATATATGATAAATGAGGTAAGAATATAAAATATGGTAAGGACAATAAATGGTGTTTGGAACATTGGAAAGATACATGCAAAAAAAAAAAAAAAGAAGAAGAAGCTGGACCACCTTCTTACACTGTCTACAAGAATAGACTCAAACTAGATTAAAGATTTAAATGTAAGGCCTGAAACCATAAAACTTTTATAAGAAAACAGGCAGTAAACTCTCTGATACTACTAACAGGAATTTATTTTCAGATATATTTCCTCAGGGAAGGGAAACAAAAGAAAAATTAAAGAAATGAGACTATATCAAACAAAAAGGTTTTGTACAACAAAGGAAACCATCAACAAAACAAAAAGACAACCGACTGAGAGAAGATATTTGCTAATGATACATCTGATAAGAGGTTAATATCCAAAATTTATAAAGAACTTACACAACTCAACAGCAAAAATCAAACAAATTTAAAAATGGGCAGAAGACCTGAACAGATACTTCTCCAAAGAGGAAATATAGATGGCTGATAGACATATGAAAAGATGCTCAAGGTTGTTACTCATCAGAGAAATGTAAATTAAAACCACAATGAGATATCACCTCACACCTGTCAGAATGACTATCATCAATAAATCAATAAACAGCAAATGTTGGCGAGGATGTGGAGAAAAGGGAACCCTCATACGTTGTTGGTGGGATTGCAAATTGGTACAGCCACTATAGAAAATAGTATGGAGGTTCCACAAAAAATTAAAATTGGATATACCTTTTGACCCAGTAATTGCACTTCTGGGTATTTTTCCAAAGAAAACCAAAACAATAATTCATAAAGATCTATGCACTCCAATATTTATGGCAGCACTATGTACAATAGCCAAAATATGGAAGTAAACTAAATGTCCATCAGCAGACAATTAGACAAAGAAATTATGGTTCATATATACAATGAAATATTACTCAGCTATTAAAAAATGAAATTCTACCATTTTCAACGACATGGATGAATCTAGAGGTTATTATACTGAGTGAAATAAGTCAGACAAAGAAGGATAGATACCATATGATTTCACTTATATGTGGTAACTAAGGAACAAAAAGAACAAACTAATCAAAAACAAACTCACAAATATAGTAGACAATTTGGTGATAGAGAGAGGAGAGGAGGAGTTGGGAGGCTAGGAGAATGGGGTGAAGGGTTAAAGAAGCACAAATTAGTAGTTGATAGTTGGGCATGGGGAGCATGGAAGAGAGAATGTAGTTAGCATTAATATGATGGCTAAGTGGAGGGCAAGGGGAGGGAGGGAGAAATTGGGGGGATCATTTTATGAACATTATAGATGTCTAACCAATGTATTATATAATTAAACTAATTTAAATAAATAAATTTACTAAGCATAATAAAAATAATAATAATAAATAAAAGTATTGTAGTCTTTTGCTTCCACTTGGTAAAAAGATAATCTGAAAATATAGCTAGTTTCCTATTGGTTTCATAAGATATAACTAATGTTATTCTAGTTTATTCCTGTGAAAGTATTTTAACTTATTTCTTTGCCCCTTTAACTAATTTTTCTAAGGTAAAGAGAACATGACTATTCTCTGTCTCACAGGTTTAACATAAATTGGAAATATAAAATTGAAATAGTTAAGACTGAAAATAGAAGACATTGCTAAAATTTTCCAAATGATTCTACTGGTTAAGTTGTGACATCTGTTTATGTTATAATTTAATGTGCTAAAAGTATCTAAATTGTAATATCAGAGAATCTAAAAAGGGTATATTATAATTCATTTCTACCAAAATAAATGTGAACTCCTTGAAATCACCTAATGTTTATATGTACATAATGAGCAGTACTATGTTTACTTTCTATTAAAGTTCCATGATTAGAAACTATGGGAATAATTATAACGAGAGGGTTTTGTGGCAAGACCTAACATCAACAATAACATTTTTAAAAAATAGTTCTGTTTGAAAGTGCAGATTAAAGAAGAAAAATGTCCTTTGATTAATAGATGTTTTTCCTAAACTTGATATTAAGAAACTGTTTTAGTTCTGGTCAAGATGGCCAAGTATATAAATCCTGTCCTCACGTCCTCCCAGACCACATCAAAATTACAACCAAACTATAGAACAATTATTTTTGAAAATCACCTGAATTTTATCTGAACATAAGTTTTATAACTAAGAGTATATAGAAGAAACCACATCAAAACTTGTAGAAGGAGTGGAGATGTAAAAGAGGCATGTCCCTCACCCACACGTGGCAGGTGTAAATCATCAGGGATAGCTCAGATGCAGAGATCCTTCCTGAAGAGTGAGGAGTTCCAGTGATGGGAGGAGAAGTACCCATTGCTTCTGGCTGTGAAAAACAATGCAGATGGTGGCTGACTGAGATTGAGGACTGCTAGAGTCCCAGAAATGCCTCTGGAAGGGCTAATGCATAAACTTATTTACTAATCGACTCACTTGATCTGAGTTCCAGCACTAGTGCAGCAGCTTGAAAAACACCAGAAACATACAGAAAGTAATTTTTCAGGCTCTAGGAGGAATCTGGAGAGGAAGCTTTCTCTCAGACAGAAGTGCTGGTAGAAACCACTGTAAGTTTCTTGAGCCCTCACCTCATGTAGTATGCACACAATGGTAGCACCATAACTGAGACTCCGTCAACCTAGCTAACACAGTTCTCCCCTCCTTGGTGATTTTCTGAGACCCTGCCCAGCGAACTTTCTAGCACCCCAAATTGATTCTAGTGGCTTTTTCACATAAATTTCCTGTCCTGGCTCATGTTGTAGTCTTTTCTAAAATTTCTTAAAGATTCACAAACTTTAATCAAACAGCATTTGTCCTTGGCATGTCCTATACCTCTTGCTAAGCAGCCCCAAGCCTATTACTAGTAGCAGCTGGCCTCAAGTTATAGCTTAGCCACAACCAAGCCCAGCACAAGTGGCAACTATTTCTGGATCATACCTAGTTCCCCTGGGCAGAGCACAGGCAATGGCTGACCTTTGCCTGCACCAGAGCTCCTCCTGAAAGACACCAGAACCAATACACCTGGTGATCAGCTTTATATTATACCAGAACACCACTCTACCAGCTCCAGAAAAGATAAATCCAAAGGATGTGCTTGGCAGGCACTAGAGCGCTTATGAAGCAAATCCTGCCCCATAAGGTCAGACTCTGGATAACAACTCCTTCACTGTAGTTGTGGCCAGGATTTACAGCCAGTCAGCCTGAGGGATAATCCTTCTTATTAACATGCCAATGGCAATTAAAATTCATTGACAACAGAAGGGTACACACAACTCACACAAGGGACATACCAGGAACACCTGGCTCAGGTTACCAGGGAAACTGTGTCCACTGGGCCACACAAAACATCTACTACATGAGGCCACTCTACAAAGACTGGAGGACATAGTAGCTCTAACTGATACATAGAAACAAACATAGGGAGGCAGACAAAATGAGGAGACAAAGAAACATGTTTCAAATAAAAGAATAAAACAAAACTTCAGAAATGAAACTAAACAAAATGGAGACAATCAACTTACCTGATGCAGAGTTCAAAACACTGGTTATAAGGATGCTCAATGACCTTAGTGAGAACATTCACAAAAATAGAGAAAACATAAAAGAGAACAAGTCTGATATGAAGAATACAATAACTAAAATAAAGAATACATTAGAGGGAATCAACAGTAGATTAGATAAAGTAAAGGATCAAATTAGTGATTTAAAAGATAAGATGGCAGAAAACATCCAATCAGAACAGCAAAAAGAAAGAAAAAGAATTTTAAAAATGAGGATCATTTAAAGGAACTTTGGGACAGCACCAAACATATCAAGATTAACATTATAGAGGTACCAAAAAAAAAAAAAAAAAAGAGGAAAACAAGGAATTGAAAACCTATTTGAAGAAATAGTGATAAAAACTTTCCTAACCTGGCAAAGGAAATAGACATACAGGTCCAGAAAGTGCAGAGGCTCCCAAACAAGATGAACCCAAAGAGGCCCACATCAAGACATATCACAATTAAAATGTTAAAAATTAAAAACAAAGAAGGAATCTTAAAAGGAACAAAAGAAAGACAGTTACCTAGAAAGGAACTCCCATGACTGCCAATTGATTTCTCAACAGAAACTTTGCAGGCTATAAGGAACTGGCAAGAAATATTGAAAGTGATGACAAGCAAGGGCCTACAACCAAGATTACTCTACCCAGCAAAGCTATCATTTAGAATTGAAGAACAAATTAGAGCTCTCCAGACAAGAAAATACTAAAGGAGTTCATTACCACCAAACCAGTATTAATAGAAATGTAGATGGGACTTTTATAAGAAGAAAAAAAGTTTAAAAATATGAAAAATAAAATGGAAATAACTACATATCTATAAACAATTATTTTAAATGCAAATGGAATAAAATGTTCCAATCAAAAGACATGGTGGCTGAATGAATAAGAAAACAAGACCCTTACATGTGCTGTTTACAAGAGATGCAGTTTACTTTGAAAGACACACAGAGATTGAAATTAAAGAAATGGAAAAAGATATTTCATGAAAATGGGAACAAACAAACAAAAAGCTGGGTTAAGAAAATGAATTTTAAAAGAAAGTCTATAACAAAAGACAGAGAAGGACCCAATAATTTGGCTTCTGAGTATTTATCTGAAGAAATCTGAAACACTAACTCAAAAAAAAAATACGCATCTGTATGTTCATTTCTACATTATTTGCAATAACAAACGAAATTCTAAAAAACAACTCTGCTAATGATAAACCAAGTGACCAAGATTTAAGAAAAGGCTGTCTTTCTCCAGTGGCTACACGAAAACTGTAAAAATCTTAGTAATACTTTTATCTGTAGGAAGTGGACAGTTTATGAGGTTATTATTCAAAAGTTTAGTGATTACTAATGGAGTCTGTAAAGGTATATTTAAACAAACAAAAGGTACTAGAAGCACGAAGGGTTTTTTTTTTTAAATTCTTTATATACTTTGAAATAGGTCATACTATTCACTCTTAGCTAACTACAGAGACAAGTTTCTTATTTCTCATACCAAAAAGATAATATGAATTCTATTTTATTCTCATTCACCCTTTCCAGAATGGCCTCTTTTCTCTTCTAAGCTCTTGTTTACCTCTACATATTTGTAAAGATCCTGTTGATCCTAGCCTTCTCTTTTTATAATCCTGATTAAATTTCCCTCCCTTAGCTCACTATATCTCCCATTTTCTTTGCCCAATTGAAGACATTCTATGAATTTCTTTTTACTCAATTTTTTTTAACTCACCAATAATATCATGAGTTCTTTGAGGGTATTTTTTTTAATGTCTACATATTACTCCACAGAACCCATAAATAAAAGCCAGAAAGAATCTTTCACATATATGGTCAATTTATTATTTTTTAAAATATTTTTATGGTGTCATTGTTTAACAAAATCCAATAAGTTTCAGCTGTAAATTTTAATAGTAAGGCATAGATATTTACATTGTGTGTTCATGTCCCAAAGTTAGATTTCTTTTTGTCACCACATATTTGACTCTCTATATGCTATCTACCACCACCACCCCCCACTGCCTGGCACCTCTCTCTCCTTTCCACAGGACCCTCTGATAATCTCTAGTTTATTATCTATGTGCATGATTCTCTGTCTGGCTTATTTTGCTTAGCATAGTTATCTAGAGGTACATCCATGTTTTTTCAGATGACAGTATTTCATTTATTCTTATGGCTGAGTAATATTCCATTGTATATATGTACCACTGCTTCCTTATCTTATCAATTATTCATTATAGGACACTTCGGTTACTTCCAAGTCCTGGCTACCATAAATAATGCTGCTATGAACATTGTTGTGCAAATTTTTTTTTTTCAGATATGGGTTTACAAGTCTTTGGAGAAAATACCCAGTAGAGAGATTGCTGGATCATATGGTAGATCAATTCTCAGTTTTTTTTAAGGAATCTCATACTGTTTTCCATAATGTACCAATTTGCAGTCCCACAGCAGTGTACAAGGGTTTCTTTTTCTTCACAATCTCTCCAACGTTTGCTTTTATTTTTCCTGTTGATTATATCTATTCTAACAGGTTTGAGATCATATCTCATTGTGCTTTTGATTTGCAGCTCCCTAATAGCTAATGATGTTGAGCATCATTACATTTTATATATTTGTTGGCCATTTGTATTTCTTTTTGGAAGAAGTGTCTGTTCAGGTTCTCTGCCCATTTTTTTTATTGGATCATATTTTTTTGTTGTTGTTGTTGTAATTGAGTTATATGACTTCTTTGTATATTTTGGATATTAAGCCCTTATCAGAGGCATTGCTTGCAAATATATTTTCCCATTCAAATGGTTGTCTCTTTACCTGTTGACTGTTTATTTTTTTGGTGTGTGTGTGTGTGTGTGTGTGTGTGTGTGTGTGTGTGTGTTTGTGTGTAAACTTTTTAGTGTGATGTAGTCCCATTCATTTATTTTTGCTTTTACTTCTCTTGCCATTGAAGTCAAATTTATAAAATACTTTTTAAATCCCAGGTCCTTGAGTTTAGTTCCTATGTTTTTTTTTTCTATTCATTATAATGTTCCAGGTCTTAAATTCAGTTCCTTAATCCATTTTGAGTTAATTTTAGTGTGTGGTGATAGACAACAGTCTAATTTCATTCTTTTACAGGTGACTTTCCATTTATTGAAGAGGCTTTACTTTCTACACTGTCTGATTTTGGCGTTTTTATCTAAAATTATTTCTTCTATATACATGGGTGTACTTCTGGACTCTCCATTCTGTTGGTCTGTTTTTCTGCCAATACCATGCCATTTTGATTATTGTCGCTTTGTAGTATAATTTGAACTCAGCAGAGTGATGCCTCCAACCTCATTCTTTTTTTCTCAGGATGGTTTTGGCAATTCGGGGTCCTTTGTGCTTTTTTATAAAAATGTGAAGACATTTTGTTCTATTTCTTTAAAAAATGCCAATGGGATTTCGATGTGGATTGCATTAAATCTGTATAATACTGTAGATAACATGGTAAGTTTAACTATGTTGATTCTTCCAACCTAAGAACACAGAATATCTTTTCATTACTTTGTATCTTCTGAGGTTTCTTTTTATAAGGTCTTATAGTTTTCATTATATAGGTCCTTCACAAGTTTTGTTAGATTTATTCCTAGGTATTTTATTATTTTTGTTGCAATTGCAAAAGGAATTATTTTTTCCACTTTTTTACTGACACTTCATTGCTAGTGTATAGAAATGCTATGGATATTGAACATTGATATTGGATCTGGAAACTTTACTGTATTTGCTTATATATATTCCTAGTGTTCTGTGGAGTCTTTAGAGTTTTCTGTATAAAGAATCATGTCATCCTCAAATAATGACAGTTTGACTTCTTTGTTTCCTATTTGGATACTTTTTAATATTTTTCTCTCACTTGACTGCACAAACTATTACTTTCAATTTTATATTACTAATGGCGATAGTGGACATCCTTGCCTTGTTCCTAATCTTAGAGGGAAGGTTTTTAGTTTAACCATTAGGTATAATATTGCCTAAGGGTTTGTCATATATGGTCTTTATTAAATTAAGGTACTTTCTTTACAAATTTTGTAAAGTATTTTGATCATAAATGGATGTTGTATCTTGTCAAACGTGTTTTCTGCATTTATTGATATGATCATATAATTCTAATTTTTTAATTTGTTTATGTTGTGTATCTCATTAATCGATTTGCATATGTTGAACCATCTTTGTGCCCACCTAATCATGGTGTGTAATCATTTTAATATGTTGCTGCATTCGGTTCATTA
The DNA here is from genome assembly GCA_030015415.1 of Cynopterus sphinx. Lineage (NCBI taxonomy): Eukaryota > Metazoa > Chordata > Mammalia > Chiroptera > Pteropodidae > Cynopterus > Cynopterus sphinx. The sequence goes on from CM057388.1 coordinate 44,518,645, forward strand.
GTAACTTATTTAGAATTTGTACATCTGTGTTCAAGAGAGATATCAGTCTGTAGTTTTTTTTTGTGTGTGTTATCCTTCCCACGTTTTGGTATCAGAGTAATATTGGCCTCATAAAATGAGTTGGAAAGTATTGCCTACCCTTAGATATTTTGGAAAAGTTTGAGGAGAATAGGTATTAAGTCTTCTTTGAATGTTTGGTAGAATTCACTGGTGAACCCATCTAGTCCTGGAATTTTACTTTTTGGTAAGATTTTGATGATTTTTCCAATTTTTATAATACTGATCAATCTATTTGGATTTTCCAGTTTCTCTTGATTCAGTCTAGAAGGTTGTATTTTTCTAAGTACTGGTCCATTTCTTCTAGGTACTTAAATTTTGTGTCATATATTTTTCATAGTATTCTTGTGTGATCCTTTGTATTTCTGCAGTGTCTATTGCTATTTCCCCTCTTTTATCACTGATGTTGCTTATTTATGTCCTTTCTCTTTTTTCTGTAATAAGTCTAAACAGGAATTTATCAAATTTATTAACCTTCTCAAAGAAATATATCTTTGTTGCATTTATTTTTTTTTTTTTTTATTTTCAGGGGGTTTCAGTTTCATTTAATTCTGCTCTAATTTTGATTATTTCATTCCTTCTGCTCTCTTTAGGCTTAATTGTTCTTCCTTTACTAGTTTTTTTAATGAAGATTTAGGTTCTTTATTTAGGCTTGTTATTGTTTTTCAGGTAGGCCTGTACTGATATGAACTTTCCTATTGTGACTGCATTTGCCATGTCCCAAAAGTTTTGATATCTTGTACTATCATTATTCTTTTCTATGTATCTCTTCATATCTTTTATTTCTTCTCTGACCCAGTTATTCTTGAGTAGTGTGTTGTTTAATTTCCACATGTTAGTGGTTCTTCCTGCTTTTCTTTTCAGCTATTCTCTAGTTTCAAAGCTTTATCATCAGAGAATATGGTTGATATGATTTCAACCCTCTTATATTTGTTGAAGACATCTTTGTGTCCTACAGTGTGGTCAATCTTTCAGAATGTTCTGTGTCCTCTACAGAAGAATGTATAAGCAGATCTTTGGGGATGAAGGGCTCTGTAAATGTCAATTATATCCAGTTGGTATAATGTTTTATTTAAGTATGTTATTTCCTTATTTATTTTCTGTTTGGATGATTTGTCCATATCTGACAGTGGGATATTTCGATCCCCTACTATGATAGTGTTTTGCTCTGTTTCTCCCTTTAGTGATGTTACTAATTGCTTTACATATTTGGGGATCCCTGATTGGGAGCATATATATTAATAAGTGTATTGTCTTCTTGATGCATGATTCCCTTTGTCATTACGAAGTGTCCCTCTGTAGCTTTCTTTACCTTTTTCTTATTTTGAAGTCTACTTTGTCTGATATTAGTATTGATTTTCTGCTTTTCTCTTAATTCCATTTGCTTGAAATATCATTTTCCACCCCTTCAATTTGAATCTATATTTGTCTTTGGAAACAAAATGTTCCTCCTGGAGGCAACATATGGTTGAGTTTTGTTTTAAAATTTGTTCTGAATCTTCGTGCCTTTTTATTGGTGAGTTCAGTCCATTTACATTTAGGATGATTTTTAAAATATGATGCCTTCTTATAGCCATTTTATCTTTTGCTTTCTGGTAGCTAGGGGCCTTCATTGTTTCTTTTTCTTTTTGATTCTGTTTTCTTTATTTTGGTTGGATTTTGTGGGTTTTCCCTCTGGTTCTTCTTGTTTTATGTTATATATTTCAGTTCTGATTCTTTGGCATGTTGTCACCTTTACAAATATGCAAAGGGTATTGTTTATTTTCTTTTGTGCATTCTTTATCTCCATTCCCTTTGCTAATTTTGATCTTTCAATCCTTCCCTTTTCAGTCATTGTTGTCTCAATTTGTCCCTATCTATGTTCATTCATTACTATGTTGCAATAGCAAATCTCTTATTATTGTTTAAGTTTATAATGCCCTGTTCTTAGTAAGGGTTGCACTACTCTGCTTCTTTCAGCCTGCTAGTCACTTTATTCTTTATTATTTATTTGTTTTTGTAATTTTTTTTTAGGTCAGCTTACCCCTTTCTGTATTTCCTGTAGTGTGGGACATGTAGTGTAGAATTCCCTCAATTTTTGTATATCTAGAAAGGTCTTTATTTCTCCTACAAATGTAATGGACAGCTTAGTTTGATAAGTTATTCTTGGCTAATAGTTCCTCTCATTTAATAGTTTGAATATTTGATTCCAAGCCTTTCTGGCTTGTAAGGTTCCTGCTGAGCAGTCCAACAATAATCTAACAGGTTTTCCTTTATTGGTTACCATTTTCTTTTCCCTGGATGTACTGAAAATTTTTTTTTTGTCATTGGTTTTTGATAATTTTAAGACAATGTGTGTTGGAGGACTCTTGAGGTTGAGATAATTGAGTGTTTTCTTGACTTCTTGAATTTCAAGCTCCATTTCATTCCTTAGATTTCGAAAATTCTCTTCAGCTCTTTGTCTGAAAATGCTTTCTAAACTCTGCTCCTTTTTCTCACCTTTGAGAATGTCCATTATTCTTATGTTTCCTCTCCTGATTATATCAGCTAGTTCTTGTATTTCTCTTTCATTATTATTTTTTTCTTTCTTTGGTTTTTCTCTTCTTCTGTCTGATTTATTTCCAAATTTCTGTCTTTGATGTAACTGATCTTTTCCTCCATTTGGTCAACTCTATTTCCTCAGCCTGCTATTTTATTTTTCAACTCCTGCAGTGTGTTCTTTATCTCCAGATGTTCTATTCTGTTCTTTTGAAAAGTTTCAATCTCCTTGCTAAAGAACTCTTTCTGATCGTCTAGCTGTTTCTCAATTCCTGAAATTGTTGATCTGATTCATTTTGGATCTCACTGAGTTTTTTCATAAGTAGCATCTTGAATTCTCTGTCTTTTAAGTTGTGTATTTTTATGTCTGTAAGCTTATTTTCTGGAGATTTTTCTCTATCTTTCTGAGATGCCTTGTCACCTTTGTTGTTCATGGTGTTCAGTGGACTATTTCTCTGCCTGAACATTAATTGAAGTGTATTCTGCTCCCCCCCCCAGAAAGTTGATTTATTATGTAAAGGTTTTTATTTGGTATGTTTCAAAGAAGGCATTTTTCTTTGGGTTTCCAGTAGGTGGTGTCCAAGCCTTTTGGATCCCTGCTTTATATAAAGTCTTAATAATGCCTTTTTTTTTTCTTATAGATGTTTAATCATGCTCACTACCCTCAATTTCACCTCTGTTAGTGTTAACAACAATTTTGGTAGCATTTGCTCAGATACTCCGGGGCTCTGTTGTTCGTCTCGGAGCGTATTGGGGGTGGGGCCTTCTTTGTTGGGGGATGAAAGTTGCAGCTCAGCTTTGCATTTTGCAACTATGGGTTCTAATAATCATTCTTTTTTCTCTGCCTTGCCCACTTCTCTGCTTTCTTCCCTAATGCCCGGGTACTGCCACTGGCCACATGGAACTCTCAACTCTCCCAAGCAGGTTGTTCAGGGAACCCATTGTACCCTCTCTTTTCCCCCTTCTCATCCTGGGAGACCTGGCTGGAAGAGACAGTTTCTTTGTTTCTCCACATCTACTGCCAACTCCTAGGGGTCTATCCTTGGTAGCTCTCATGCATAGATCCCATGCTCAGAAATGCTAGTGTGCAGTTTGGAAGTTTTTTTTTCTTTTTTCATTTTTTTTTATTGAGTTTTAGATGTTCAGCTTATTGTTGGTTCAAGAGGAGAGTTTTGGGGGTGTCTGTCCCTCCAGCATGTTTCTGACATCACTCCTCCCTTTGTCGTTTTGAATTTTTACTCCCTCCCTTTTTGCTTTTTTTTTTTTTTGGTCTCATATTGCAATATATGCAGAACATTCATTTCTATGTTGCAGTAGATTTTATCTTTTTCTCTTTTTAGAGGTATTTTTCTGCTTTTAATTATTATGTAATATTTAAGCTTATAATACCCTACTCTTAATAAAGGTTGTAATTTTCTCCTTCTGTCTTTTTCTTAGTCATCTTACTTTTAGTTATGTATTTTTGTTGTTGTTGTTTTCTTTCAGGTAGAATGACCCCTTTCTGCATTGTAATGTAAGCCCATCATGGAGAATTCCCTCAGCTTTTGTATATCTAGGAAAGTTTTTATCTCTTCTTCATAACTGAAGGAGTGCTTTGCTGAATATATTATTTTTGGCTAGTAATTTCTTTCCGTAGTTTAACTATTTGATTTCACTCCTTCCTTGTTTTCAAGGTTTGTGCTTAGAAGTCAAATTATATTTTAATGGATTTTCTTTATAAGGTACTGTCATTTTTTTCCTGACTGTCTTGTAAATTTTTTCTTTTTCATTAATTTTTGACAATTTTAATACAATGTGTTTTGAAGAAGGCTTTTTGGGGGTTGAAATAATTGGGTGTTTTCCTTCTTTTATTGAAAATTTAACTCTTTTTATAAATTTGCAAAATTCTCATAGACTATTTGAATAGGCTCTCTGTTCTCTTCTCCCTCTCTTCTCCTTCTGATATATTCATTATTCTTATGTTGCTTTTCCTGATGTTGTCAGATAGTTATTGTAAAGTTATTTAGTTATTATTTTATTCTGGAGTTTTTCTTTTTTCTTCTGTGTCATTTCTAGATTTCTGTCTTCAAAATCACTGATTCTTTCCTCTATATGGTCAGCTCTATCACCTAAGCTTGTTATTTTATTCTTCATCTCTTTTAATGTATTCTTGAACTCCAGACCTTCTATTTGTTTCTTGTTTTAGTGTTCCAATCTCCTTTCTTAAAGTACTGATTTTGTTTGTTTGTTTGTTTGTTTGTTTATTTATTTATTTATTTATCTTGAGCTATTTTTCAGAATTTTCTGGCATCTTGTAGAGATTTTTGGAAGTGAAATCCTGAATTCACTGTCATTTAAATCACATATTTTTATATCTTTAAGCTTATTTTCTTGAGATTTTCCTTATTTTTCTGAGCTACCTTGTCACCTTGTTTGTTCATGGTTGTTCATGGTGTTTGATGGATGATTTCTCTGCTTGGGCATTAATGTTAGTGTACTCTGCTTGTTTTTTTTTTTGTTCATTTGTTTGTTTATTTTTTGTTTTTTAATTTATTATACAATTATTTCTCTTTAGTAGGTTGGTAAGAGGAGGTTTTTATTTTGATTTCCAGTAGGTGGTGACCAAGCCTCTTGGATCTCTGCATTGGGGCTAAAAATGTTTTTTCCTCTCTAGTATGCACCTCCTTTCATATCAGGTACCTCAGTACCTGGGTTTCACCTCAGTGAAAAGGTGTGATAAGCAATGAGGAGGTTTGAGTCTCTGAAGAGGTCCTGAAGTTCTGTTACTGTCCCCAACAGTCAGATGCAATGTTCTGTTGCTTCTTTCTGACTCAGCCTGATCGGAAGGTGGTAGGGTTAATTAGGAAAGGCCTGGGTGTATGTGTCTGCTTTTCCTTCCGCAGTGCTATTTCACAGGTTTCTGTTGTCTTGCTTTGTTATCACTGTGCTTATCTCTAGTGTTGGCTAAAGTGTATTTTTTAATTCTGGTTGTACAACTTCCCCTGGAGCTTGGCAGTTCTATCTCTAAGAGGATATGAGGTAGAGGGAGGAAACCTCTGGGTCTGTGGTGGGTAGGGGCCCAGAGTTTCTGAGACTCAACCTCTTGCTTGATCAGGGTGTCTTCTAAGACACAGCTGTCACCCCTCCACACTCAGCTCCCACTCATTTTATACTCTGGGTTCTGCTGTGTAGAACACACTGATAATTCAGGCAACACTGTTGAGGGAACCAGCCATGAAATTTCCCCTCCCTCTCTTTCTGCAGATAGCTTCAGTTACATATGAAAGCTCATTTATTTTGCTAATCTACCACCAGAATCATGTAATCCCAATTTTCCGATGCTCTGATGCACAAATCTCTCAGATGTGCTTGTGTCCAGGCTGGGTGTTATTCATTAGATTGTTCATGTTCAGCTTGTTGTTATTTCAAGGGGAGAGATCCAAGGAGATCCCTCATGCCACCATGCTTCTGACATTACTCTATATCCAATATTGTTTTCAGTTTCAGTTTTTATGTTCATTTTTAGCAAATAAAGAAAGTGATTTTTGTTCATTGATTTTGTCTTCCAAATAAATTAAATACACACTTTGTTTAATCTTGACATCTTGGAGATAAATTTTGCAGGAAGTCTTAGTTTCATACTTTTTCTTTCACACACAGGTAATTTAAAATATATATAGGTGCATTGTGACATAAACAACCACACTAAAATTATCGGAGGACTGTTACCAAGATGTATATTACTTTCATGAAGTACACAGTGTTACTGTTAAACTGACAATTGAGAAGTTACATGATTATATATACCAACTGATATAAACTGATGGTAGGAAAGAATAGAAAATATTAATTTTTGGATTTGTCACTTTCAATCAATAAGCATATTTAAATTTATGCTGAGAAGGCTATATGAATATGCTTTGTATGTATAAAGTGCTACACTAATGTAAAGTATTACAATTATTGTCAACAAATGCAAAAGGAAATTAACTAGGTATTTTAAACAGGTAATATATTGTAAGCAACAGAAATGCAGAAAACCAGTCAATATGTTTATTTTTATATATCCAGAGTTCAACAAAATGTATTTCACAAATGAAGATAAGGAAATACTGGTACAATGAATGAATAAATTAATGAACAATATGATAGCTATTGTTTTATCAACACACCTGTTACAATGGCTATTATCAGAAAATCAACAAATGACATATTTTGGCAAGGATGCAGAGAAAAGGAAACTCTAGTGCATTATTGCTTGGACTGTAAATTGATTTGGCTACTATGGAAACAGTATGAAGGTTTCTCTAAAATTAAAAATAGAACAACCATATAACCCAGCAACCCACTTCTGGGTATTTATCTAAAGAAATCCAAAACATAAATTTGAAAATATATATGCAACCCTATTTATTGCAGTATTGTTTACAATAACCATGATATGGAAGCAACTCAATTGTACATCAATAGATAGATAAAGAAGTGATTTTACACACACACACACACACACACACACACACACACACACACACACATGCACACACACTATGGACTATTACTTGGTCATGAAAAAGAATGAAATCTTATTATTTGCGACAACATAGATGGATCTGGAAGGTATTATGCTAAGTGAAATAAGCCAGACACATAAAGACGAATACCATATGATTTCACTTATATGTGTAATCTAAAGAACAGAATAAATAAATAAGCTAGAAATGAACTCATCAATACAGATAACAAACTTATGGTTGCCACATTGGAGGGGGTTTGGGGGTAGATAAAAAAGGTGATAGGATTAAGAATTTAATATTGGCAGTTACAAAATATTCATGGGAATGTAAAATATAGCATAAGAAATATAGTCAATAATATTGTAATAACTATTTATGGTGTCAGGGGTTATAACTTTATAAGTCTAACCGCTATACTGACACCTGAAACTATTATATTGAATGTTAACTTTAATTGAAAAGTAAAATAAATACTTTTAAAAATTGTTATTATTTACTGAATTATTATGTGATGAAAACTATCTGAAGTAATTTATATTTTTCTTACAAATCTTTCTTTTTCATCATTGCACCTTCTAAAAAAAGGCACCCATGTCAGTTGTTCACACCTGAAATCTAGAGGTCATCTTTGTATCTTTATGTTCCAAACTTCTTGTATCTTACCACAAGTTAATTTTGATTCTACCTCCAAATCATAGCTATATCTATATAAATCTGTCTGTTCTCTATTGACACAACTACTATTTTTTTTAAATCTCATCTACTAATTTCTAAGATTTTGACTGATAAATCATTTAACTTTTTCATTTTCTCCTTTATTTGTTCTTCACAGGAACTAAAGAAACATTTAAAAACACACACACGAACATACATATATCTATGTCTGTCTCTTATTTAAAACACCTCATTGCATGATGTAGAGTCATTAAAAATGGTCTATAATACCCTGTGAATCCAGTTGCCCTTAACTGTATTTCTAACATTATTTTCACTCCTTTCCTTACTAAGTAAACATTATCTATTTTGACCTGTGAATTTCTAACAATTTCTTTCCTATGTCAGTGTTCCCAAATAAAAGTTTATGCTTCTGTTATATATTTAAACGATTTTTAATCAACCACTGCTCATATCTACTTTAAGCTTAAATATCAATTTTTCAAACATAACTTTTTATTCTCTGATACAAATTAGTTGTTCCAGGTTTTACTATCTCAGTACACATATTCCTTTTTTTATACTCATGAAACTTTATTTACATTTGTATATTATTTTGTGTCTATAATTTCTCTCCCTTCTCTGGAATATACTCTAGAACAGTAGTGACTCCATATGTTTTATATGTTGAGTTCAACAGTATACTGTCACATAGTAGCTTCTCAAATTATTTATTGAATGAATTATTCCCTGTAACCTTACAAAGGAGATATAATTATTACAATTTCAGTTGGAAAAAAACTGAGAAACTCAGATAATAATATTTGCAAAGTTATCTATCTAGTAGAAGATTTAAAGATCTTTTTACTAAATATAGTACAGTAACAATGCAAAACAAATAGCTTCATTAATTTATGCAATTGATAACATAAAACAGGAAAATTTTACTTGTTTTTCTAATCAGGTTCCCTATGAACTGCGTTGTCATTTATAATACACTTTTACTTTATTTATGCTAGTAACAGACAAATGGCAAAAAAGGTATACATAAATTCCTAAAAGAATGAAGTAGTATACCCAAAAAAGTGTGTAGCTCTAAATAAATGCTTACATTCAGAAAGAAATTTCAAAATAATAAGAGCTAAAATGCATTCAACCCTTTTATCATTTTATGTAATTCTCACATCAATCCTGTGATATATGAATTGCTTTGTTATTAACACATTTTAAATACCAAGAAACTAAGGGAAATATTCGTCCTCAGTTCTAAATTACAAGTGTTAGAGTGGAAATATGAATTTAAGTAGTCTAAAACTTTTCCAAGCAAATTTGTAGGACTATTGACTCATTTAAAGTTGGATAGTTGTGTCAGAAATGGATAATTTATCTTAATAAATTAGACCAAACAACAAGTGAGAATTTGGCAGAACTAGTGTCTTGTATTTTACCTTTATATTCCTATCACTGGCAAAATGATTTGTATTTAGTAGGTACTAAATAAATATTGTTAAATACAGCTTTTGATGTATTAATTAACATCTCTTCTTTTGTTTGTAAAAGCATAGCTCATTAGTAATTGTTTTAATTGTATTATTTTCTTCATTAGCATATACTATAAAATATACTAAAATCATTCTTTAGCTTTAACTGTACATATATATTTAATGCACTTTTCTAAATATATATTTCACAGAGTAAATAAAAAAAGGAAATGGCAATCTACTTCAATCACTGTCTTACAAAGGAAGAAAATATAATTATCATCTTATAAATATAAAACATTCTTTGATCCATGTACTATGACTATGATACCCAATACATTTTCTTTACAACTATTATTTATCTTTACAATTACAATCATCATTAAAAAGATGAGAAACTGAGGCTTAAAGAAGAAAGAAAGATTTACCAGTTGTGGTTGAGAAGGCATGAACATAATCCCATCTATCTTTCCTACTGAATGTGACTATAAATCCCAGAAATAATTCATAGAATAGGTCTCTGAAGAATGAAACTAAATGGTAGCAGTTGAATGGGTAAAGAAAAATGATGACTTGTGTTTCCACTGAACAAGCAAAGCCTTTGCTATATATTCTTTCTTTTTGCATCTCCCAGCTTCAGTTCAAAGCCACTTTGGTAACTAAAACTGGGACATAGATTCCTTCAAAGTAACTACTCTATTTCTGGTTCAAGAAGCACAAAAGAGATACCCTATGTCCATAGAGTGGTAGTAATCTACGTTTTTAATGAATTTTTATTCTGGTGTGTCCTGCCCAAACTCTCAGCAAATCCCCTGTGGTATTAATGGGCCAGGTGCCTAAAGTTTCAAGGGTAAAGGACTGTAATTATTTAATTAGGCCGGAGTAACTGTGATTCCATGATCATGTGGGTAGTTCCCATTGAAATTTTTCTCTCATAGCTTGGCCTCAAATAAAAATTTTCTTACCTTCTCTTTTTAAAATGTTTTACCTCTTTTAACCATTATATAATATATGTATAATATTCTGTTCTGAATATTGCAATTTTCTGTTGCCTGTTATTCATCTTTCTCATAGTTTTTTTTTTCTATGAGTCTTTTTTTTTCAGGTAGAATAACCCACTTCAGTATTCCCTGTAATGCAGGCCTTGTGGTGAAGAATTTCCTCAGCTTCTGTATGTCTATAAAGGTCTTCATTTCTCCATTTCTCCTTAATATCTAAAAAAAAACTTAGCTGGATATATTATTCTTGGTAGTAATTTCTTTCTTTTAACAGTTTAAATATTTGATTCTACTCTCCTAGATTATAATATTTCTGCTGAAAAGTTCATTGATAGTTTATTATAGGCTACCATCTTCATTCCTTGGCTGCCTTGAGAACTCCTTTTTGTCATTAATTTTTGACAATTCTATGTAATATGTCTGAAGAAGGTCTTTTTGGATTGATATAATTAGATGTTCTGTTTGTTTCTTGAGTACAAGAATCCAGTAGGTTTTTGTTTTTTGTTTTTTAATAAATTTGAGAAATTCTCATTGACCAAATAATCTCTCTGTTCTTTTCTACCTCTTTTCTCCTTTCTGGTATATCTATTATTTTATACTACTTCATCTGATGGTGTCAGATAGTTTTTGTAGAGTTCTTTTATTTTTTTTTTTATTCTTAAATCTCTTCTTCCATTGGTGTCATTTCCAGATTTCTGTCTTAGATATCATTAATTCTTTTACCCATCCAGTCAGCTCTATTTCCTAAGCTTGCTATTTCATTCTTCATCTCCTTATTAAGTCCTTCATGTCCAGAAGTTTTATTTGGTTATTTTCTAAGAGTTTCAATCTCTTTAGCAAAGAATTCCTTTTGTTCATTGATTTTGTTCCTGAGTTCATTAAACTGCCTATCAGAATTTTCTTTCATCTTGCTGAGTTTTTTCAAATGTGCATACTTGACTTCTGTCATTTAAATTGCATATTTCTATATCTTTGTTTATTTTTCGGTGATAACTTACTTTCTTTTTGAGCTGACTTGCCACCTTGGCTATTCATGGTGCTTAATGGATTATTTCTTTGCATAGGCATTTATGGAATTGTACTCTGCTTTTATAAAAAATATTATAATTTATAATAATCTTTCTTTAGCAGTTTGATAAGAAAAGGACAAAAGGTTTTTATTTTATAGTAGATTGTACATAAGCCTTCTGCACCACTCAAGCCTCTTGGATCTCTACTATGTGTCATAAAATTCCCTTTATTCTCTGGGGAGATGTGTGTATCCTCTATGACCAAATGTCTCAGTCACAGAGATCCCCACTGATGGGAGAATGTGATGAGCAATAGGGATTTGAGTCTCTGAAGAGCCTCTGATATCTAGGTGCTGACTCAACAGCTGGATGCAGTTTTGTGCTGCATGTGATGCTCAGTGCCTCCTCCAGAATCAACCTGGAAGTGTATGGGTGGAGTTGATTAGAAGAGGCTGCCAGTGAGCCTGTGGTAGTTTTCCTTCCAGTAATGTTTACTGCTAAGCTTCAACTGCCTGATCCCTATTTCTCCAACCATCATTGAGACCAGTCGCAGTGTGTCTCTCCTCAGTTTCTCGGTGTTTGCTGCTGCAGTTTTTCCCAGAACTTGCTGCTAGCTCTGTGAAGGTATAGGGAGGCAATTTCTTGGAGGGTCGGGGAGGCAGCTAGGATTTGTAATTCAGCTTTTGCCTGGCAATGGTGATTGCTAAAACACAGTGGTTGCCCTTCTGTATTTTGTCTCTGCCCTGATCACTGAGTTCTACCACCACTGTGTTATATGCTGCTCACTCAGGCCAGAATGCTCAGGGATACGGAGAGGGCCAACTGCCACCTAATTCTCTTTCCCTTCCTGAGTCTTGCAGGGAGCTCCGGACTGCACCTATAGAACTTGTCTCTGCTCCTCTCCATTTCCTTCTCCCTTGCTCACCCAATTTTCCCACTTTTAGATGCTCTGATGTGCAGATCTTACAAATATGTTTGGTTTTTAGGCAGGGTATTTTATGTTGGATTTTATCTGTTAAAGTTGATGTAATTTCAAGAGGATAAATCAAGGGGACCCCTTAAAGCATCATGCTTTTGACATCACTTGTGATGAAAGTGTATGATACAGTGTTAGTAGATATAATTACCATGCTGTTCATTACATTTACAAATGTGTTAATCTTAGCTGGATGATTGTATACTTTGATCATATTTTTCCAACCCCAGTAACCACTGCTCTATTCTTTGTTTCTCTAAGTTTGGCTGTTTTAGATTACAATTATAAATGTTATCATACAGTATTTGTTTTTCTCTGACTTATTTCATGTAGCATAATCCCCTCAATGTTCATCCAAGTTGTTACAAATGACAATATTTTCTACTATCTCAAGGATAAATAATATTTTATAATTCTTTATCCATTTGTCCACGCACAGACACTTAGTTCATTTCCATACCTTAGCTATTTTGAGTAGTGCTGCAATAAACATGGGAGTGTAGATATCTCTACAACATCCTGATTTAAAATTCTTTGGATACATATCCAGCAGTGAGATTGCTGAAATATATGGTAGATGTATCTTTAATTTTTGAGGCACCTACATACTGTTTTACATAGGGGCTGTACCATTTTACATTCTACCAACAGTGTACAAGTTTATTTTTTTTTTCACATCTCTGTCAACACTTTGGTCTTCATAATAATCTAAATTTTAACAGGTATGAGATGATATCTCACCAGTATTTGGACTTTCATTTCTCTGACAGTTAGTAATGTAGAGCACTTTTTAATGTATCTATTGGCCATTTGAATGCATTTCTGAAAAATTGTATATTCAGTCCTCTGCTCATTTATAAATAGGGTTGTTATTTTTGGTAAATGAGTTACATATGTTATTTAAACATTGTGAATATTAATCCCTTTGTAGATATATAATTTGCAAATATTTCTCCAATTTTTTCAGAGTGTCTTTTTATTTTGTTGGATTTTTCTCTTATTGTGCAGAAGCATTTCATTTACTTTTAAATTTTTTAATTAAATTTATTCAGTGACATTGGTTAATAAAATTATATGAGGTTCATTTATCAACTACCAAATTAAAACTTTTAAACCCTTCATCTCATTCTCTCAGCTCCCCAACCCTACTCCCTCTGGCCATCAGCAGATTGTCCTCTATATTTGTTAATCTGCTTTTGATTAATCTGTTCTTTCTGTTCCATAGATTTCATATATAAGTGAAATCACATGGTAGTGTACTGCATATCTGAAACTAATAATAAAATAGAATTTAAAAAAGAAATTACATGCTAAGTGAAATAAATCATACTGAAAAATTTGAAAATCACATGATATCACTTATTTGTGAGATATAAATCTAAAAGCAACAAATGAACAGGATAAACAGAGACTCAGGGACATGGACAATGGACTAATGGTTACCAGAGGGTAGGGAGTGGAGGGGGTGGGAAGAGGTAAACAGGGTAAAGAGGATCAAATTTAAGGGGCTTGGTTGAGGGCGAAGTGGGTAAAGGAGATTAAATATATGGTGGCTGAAGGAATCTGGACTCTGGGTTGTAATTATACAAAAGAATATATAATTATCAACTTACAATGTACACCTGAAAATTATATAATTGTATTAACCAATGTTACCCCAATAAACTTTTAATTAATTAATTGATTGATTAATTAATTAATTAATTATATGGGGGTTTAACTGTACAATTCAATCATACATCATCTGTAAATTGCACTATGTTCACCTTCCAAAGTAAAAAAAGAAACATTTTAGTTTGATAGTCCACTATTTTTTTTTTACTTTTTTGTTTGCCCTTTGGATATCAATATCTAGGAAATCACTGCCAAATCCAACCCTATATCAAGAATCTTTTGTCTTCCATTTTATTTTAGAAGTTTCATATTTTCATGTCTCAAGTTTCTTGTTAAGCAAATTTGAGTAAATTTTTTGTGAGTGATATGATTAAGAGTTCAATTTTATTCTTCTACATAGGGTTTTTCAGTTTTCCCATATCATTTATTGAAGAGACTACTTTCCTTATTGAGTATTCTTAGCTCCCTTATCAAACATTAGTAGACCATGACATCTCATCAGGTCTTATATATGGGGATTTATTTCTAGACAACAAATTTTATTCCATTGGTTTATGTCCATTCATATGTCCATACCATACTGCTTTATTTACTATAGTTTTCTAGTAAAATTTAAATTCAGGAAGCATTATCATTCTGGCAATGTCTTTTTTTTCCTCAGGATTCTTTTGGCTAGAGGACTTTTGTGGCTCTATATATTTTAAAATATTTTTTTCTATTTCTGTAAACAAAAAAAATTGAATTTTTAAATTAAATGTATTTGTGTGACATTGTATAATATAATTATATGTTTCAAGTATACAATTTAATAATATATCATTTGTCTATTGCATTGTGTATTTGGATAAGAATTTCATGAAAAGTCAGTGAAGATGGCAGAGTAGGGAAATGCTGTGCTTGCCTCCTCTCATGATCACATCAAAATTACAACTAAACTACAGAACAACCACAATTGGGAATTGCAAGAAGTCTAGCAAAACAAAAGTTCCACAGCTGGGGACATACAAAAAAAGGCTACCTTGAGACTGTTAAGAGAGCTGAGACATGGAACAGGCTCATTCCATTCCTAGATGTGGCAGTTGAGAATTGGGAAGAATATCTCAATTGTGGAGGTTTCTCTGAAGAAACAGGGGTCTCAGCCAGGCTCCCCAGTCTAGAGTTATAGTGCTCAAAAGGGAAGTCCCCACAACTTCTAGATATAAAAACCAACAAAGATTTTTGCTAAGTGAGATAGAAGTCAGCTGGAGTCAATGACTTTTTTCTGAAGGACCCCCCATGTAAACCAACTTGGTGATAACTCACTTGCTCCAAGCACCAGCACTGGGATAGTGGCTTGAAAGGCGCAAGAAACATATGAGGAAAAACTAACTTGTTCAATTTCAGAGTGAGAGCTAGAAGAACAACTTTCTCTCAGAAAAAAAATTATTGGCAGAAGACATTGTTTCATTGTCTGCCCACTAAACATAGGCATCTGCCATATCTGAGTCTCCATCAACCTGGCTAACATTGGTCACCCCAGCCTGATGATTCTTTGAGACTCCGCTCCAACCAACTTGTGGGCTCACCCAAGCAACCTCCAGTGGCTTTTCCATACAAATGACTCATCTTGGTTTATGCTGCAGATTTACTAAAAATTTTCAAAAGTTTCCAAAACCCAAACAAAAAGTATCTAGCCCTAGTGTGGCCTATATCTCTTGCTGAGTAGCCTCAAGCCTGGAACTACTGTCAGCCAGCTTTGGTTTGCAGCTAGGACTTAAAAGGCACCCCAAGCCCAGTGCAGGTGGCATGCATCTGTGGATTGCTTGATGACACTTGTCATGTTGTTCTAAGTAGGTTACAGGCTGTGGTTGAACTTAGCCTGCAGTGGGGTGCCTCCCAGAAGGCCCCAGGGCAAGCATGCTTGCTGGCTGTCTTTAGACCTAGCCAGGGCACCACTCAGGGCTTCATCTGAGGATTACACACCCAAAGGGCAGACTTGGCAGGCATTAGAGCTCTGCTAAAGTGAATCTTGCTTCATAGAGTCAGGCCTTGCATAAGAGTTCCTTCACTGGAGACATGGCCAGTCCTCAAAACCAAATAGCCTGAAGAGCAATTCTTCCCACTGATGTGCAAAGAGAAAACAAATCTTAACTACAATAAGAGGGCATACACAAACCATACAAGGGACAACATACCTAGAGAACCAAACTCAGATGCCCAGGGAAGATTATGCCATTGGGTCTCACAGGATACTTACTACAGAAGGCTACTCTACTAATATTGGGAAAAATAGCAGCCCTACTTAATATATAAAAACGAACACAAGGAGGCAGCAATAATTTGGAGACAGAAAAACATGGCCCAAATTAAAGAACAGAACAAAGCTCCAGAAAAAAAAAAAAAAAAAAAACTAAAGAAATCGAGACAAGGAATCTAACAGATGCAGAGTTTAAAACGGGTTATAAGGATGCTCAATGAACTTAAGGGAAGAGTAAAGAAACTTAGTAAGAACTTTAACAAAGAGATAAAAAACATAAAATGGAGTTAAAAACATTAAAAAACAGTCATAAATGAAGAATATAAAACTGAAATGAAAAATACCTTAGGAGAAATTGACAGTAGATTAGGTGAAGTGGAGGATTAAATCAGTGGTTTAGAAGATAAAGTAGCAGAACACCCAATTAGGACAGCAACAAAAATATAAATTAAAAAGAAAATGAGGGTGGTTTAAGTGGCCACTGGGGCAACATCAAGCATACAATCATTCACATCATAAGGGTACCAGAAGGAGAAAAAGAGAGCAAAGAGTTGAAAGCTTATTTCAAGGAATAATAATAGAAAATTTTCCTAACCTAGCAAAGGAAATAGACATGCAAGCCCAGAAATTACAGAGTCAGAAACAAAATGAACCCAAAGAGACCCACTACCAAGACACATCATAATTAAAATGTTAAAGGTTAAAGACAAAAAGAGGATTTTAAAAGCAGCATGAGAAAAGTAGTTACTTACAAGGTAGCTCCCATAAGACTGTCAGCTGATTTCTCAATAGAAATTTTGTAGACCAGAAGGGATTGGCACAAAACGTTCAAAGTGATGAAAAGCCAGGAACTACAACCAAGATTACTCTACCCAAGAAAGCTATCCCTTAGAACCAAAAGACTGATAAAGAGTTTCCCAGAGGAAAAAAAAAGTTAAAGGAGTTCATCACCACCAAGCTTGTATTATAGGAAATGTTGGAGAGACTTCTTTAAGGAGAAAAAAAGTACACATAAAAATATGAATAATAAAATGGCAATAACTATATATCAATTCTTAATTTAAGCAGAAAAGGATTAAATGCTCCAATCAAAAATAGGGTGGCTGAATTAATGAGAAAATAAAACCCTTACATATACTTCTTACAAGAGGTTCACTTTAGATCAGAAGACACACACAAACTGATAATAAAGAGATGGCATAAGATAGTTTATGAAAATAAAAACAAACAAACAAAAAGGCTTGAGTAGCAATACTTACACCAGGCAAAATAGACTTAAAACAAAAAAGCTATAACAAGAAATAAAAAAAAAAGACCCAGTAATCCAACTTCTGGATATATATCAGAATAAGCCCAAAACACTACTTCAACAGGACATGTGAATTCACATGTTTATTGTAGCATTATTTAAATAACCAAGATATGAAAGCAACCTGAGGAATTTTAATGTATGAATAAAAAAGAAGTGGTACATGTATACAATAAAGATTATAAAAATTAATCAATCAATAGATAGATAGATAGATAAATAAATAAATAAATAAATATTTGGTAGAATTTACCAGAAAGCCAACTGATTCTAAACTTGTGTGTTGAGAGGTTTTTGATTACTGATTCAGTCTTGTTAGCAGTAATCATACTGTTTAGATTTTCTCTTTCTTCATTATTGATCCTGGTAAACTGTATGATTCTAGTTTTACCCATTTCTTCTAAGTTGCTCAGTTTTTTGACATACAATTATTCATAGTAGTCTTTTATGTTTTTTCTGGTATTACTTGCAATGTTTTCTCTTTATTTTCTTTATTTATTTGAGTTCTGTCTTATTTTTTTCATGCTGAGTTTAGTTAACAATTTCTCACTTTCATTTACTTGAGAAAGCTGAACTTAGTTTCATTGACTATTCTAACTTTTTAAATTAAAAATTTGGGTGATATTAGTTAATAGAATCATAGGTTTCAAGCGTACAATTTAATAATATATCATATGTATATTTCATCATGTGTTGATATCCCAAAGTTAAATTTCCTTCCATCATCATCATGATCTTTTATATTGTCTTTTCATCTCTATTTAATTTGTGCTTTGATCTTTGTTATTTTCTTTCTCCTATTCTGTATTGGTTTTTTGTTTTCTTTCTAGTTTCTTGCGGTATGAAGTTAGATTGTTTATTTAAGATTTTTTTGTTAACATAGGCACTTATCATTATGACCATCCATTTTAAAACTTTTTTCTCACATCTCATAAATTTTTTTGTGTTGTATTTTCATTTGAATTTGTCTCAGTGTATTTTTTAACTTTACATTACTTCATTGACCCATTTGTTGTTCAGTAATATGTTGTTTATTTTCCAATATTTATAAACTTCTAGTCTTTTTATTTAATTGATTTCTAGTTTCATAAAATTTGATCAGAAAAAACGTTTGGTATAATTTTAATCTTCTGAAAATTTTTAACCTTGTTCTTGTAGCTTAACTTATACTCTATTCTGGAGAATATTTTATGTGAACTTGAGATGAATGTGTATTCTTAATTTTGAATGAGATATTTTGTAAATGTCTGTTAATTCCATCTTTCATACTATGTAATTTATGTACACATTTTCCTTATTGAATTTCTCTTTGCATAATTTATGTGAAGATGTAAGTGGGGTATTGAAGTTTCCCATAATTTAGTATATCTGTTTTTTACCTTCAGTTATGATAATATTTGCCTTATATATTTAGATGTTCTTATGTTGGATACATAGATACGTACACATATATACACTTTGTCTGTTACACAGTCTTTGTTTTAAAGTTTTTTTTTCTAATATAGCTATAGCTAACTCAGCTTCCTTTTGCTTTCCACTTGCATAGAATACTGTTTTTTTATCACTTCACTTTTGATCTGTTTGAGTCCTGAAAGCTGAAGTAAGTCTCTTGTTGGCAATATATAATTAGGTCTTTTTCTTTTTGTTTCAATTTATTTAGTCACTGTATACCTTTTGATTAGAGAAATTAGTCCTTTTTTATTTAATGTAATTATTGACGTGTATAGATGTGTTGACATGTTGTTTTCTTACTGTGTTTTGCTTCCTTTGCTCTTTATTTTGTTTTAATGATTCTTAGTATTTATATGCTTATATTCATTTCTCTTTGTCTTTTATGTATATATTATGTTTATTCTGTGGCTAGCATGAGGCTTGCATTTAAAAAAAAATCTTATATTAAGTGTTGTCAAAAGCATGGCAGTGTGAAGGGCCCTCTTGATCTCTCATTCTTTGAAATTAAAACAAACTGAATTGCTGTAATCCAACATAAAACACCCAGACTAACAAACAAACACATCTGTGAATTTGCACATCCGGGCATTGGAAGCTGAGCAAATCAAGCAAGAAAGGTAAGAGGAAAGGGAGAGGAGTAGAAACAGATGCAGCCCAGAGCACTCTGTGGGACTAGGAGAGAGAGAAAAATATCAGGTTGTTATATGCACTTTCTGTAGCCCTGAGCATTCTTGCCTGAGGGATCAGTATATACAATGATGGCAGAATAGTTATCAAGGCAGAGACAAAGAGAGAAAGAATGTACAGGTGCAATAGCAGTGTTCTAACAGCTGTCATTGCCAGGTAGAACGCCAAGTCACAGAGTCTGGCCATCTCCCTCTACCTACTTAGAGCGCATCTCTATGAACACTCCTAGAGCTACCAGCAGGCTCTAGGGGAAACTGCAGCACCAAGTATTGAGATACAGAGCAGGGAGTCTGCAACAACTGAGAGGACACACACAGTGGCTAATCCAGGGATAGGTGTGGAGTACAGAGGCCAGACAGTTAAAGATTGGTTGCAAGCATTACTGAAAGGAAAACAGCCACAGGCATACCTGTAGACTCTCCCAATCCACCCCACAATCACTTACTTATTCATGCTGATCTGGGGAAAGGCACTGGGGCCCCTCAGGCAGCGCAACACTGTATCTGGCTGCTAGGGCAGCACCAACTTCAGGGCTTCTTCAGAAGCTCAGAACCCCATTACACATTCACAGTCTCGCATGGTGGTAGAATCCTGAAAACGGGATGAAATGGTCACAGAGAAGACACACTTCTTTCTAGAAAATAAAGGTTATTTTTTTTCTTGCCACATAGCAGAGATTCTTAAGACCTGGGCAGCACAGGAGGCTTGTGCACAACCTACTGGAAAACAAACAAACAAAAAACTATTTTAATCAACCTGCTAAAAAGTGATCTCTCTTATTAATATTTTTATTATTTTTTTTAAAGTAGAATACAATCTCATAAATCCCTAGGCAGAGATATAATGCATCGAATATCATTAACAATGAAGGTGACAACGCAGCTCAGAAAAAAATAAATAAACCTCCAGAAAATAAATTTAAATTATAGGAATATGCAATTTAAATGAAAGAATTGAAGATAGCAGTTCTGAAATAAACATAAAGAGATGCAAGGCAATTCTGATCAACAGTTTAATAAGGATGGAAACAAAATCAATGAATAATAAGAGTACATTACCAAAGACATTTAAATTACAAAAATAAACCAAATAGAATTTATAAAGCTGAAGAACTCAAAAAAAGTCACAAAGAATAAAATTGTGAGCTTAGGAAATGGAATTGACCAAATGGAAATGATATAGGTGGAAGAGGAGAGAGAATTTAGAATAAAAAATATATGGAAAATAAACTACAAGAATTATCTGACATCATAAAAAAAGCAATATTAGAATAATGGGCATACCAAAAGGAAGAATAGAACAGAGAGCCCATTAAAAAGATTTTGTAAGAATTTCCTAAATATAAGGGCAAAAAGTGGATCATTGAATCTAAGAAGTAAGTAGAACACCTAATTATCTGATTCCAAAAAGCTTTCTTCATGACACATTATATTAAAATTATCAAAAATAATGGCAAAGAAAGAATTATAAAGGCTGTTAAGGAAATGAAGATGGTAACCTATAAAAGAAAACCCATTAGATTATAATCATATTTTCAAGCAGAAATTTTACGAGCTAAGAGAAAGTACAACCAAGTATTCAAAGTATTGAAAGAGAAAAATTACCAGCCAAGAATAATATATCCAGCAAAGTTATTCCTTAAATCAGAAAAGATATAAAGACCTTTCAGGTATACAGAAGCTGAGAGAATTTTCTATCACAAAGCTTGCATTACAGAATATTTTGGTAGAGGTCATGCTACATAAAACAAAAAGATAAAAAAATTAAGAAACTATAAATAAGATGATGAACAGAAAGAAATTGAAAATTGCAAATTTTTATGATCAAGATATTATACAATTAAATATTACATAATTGTTAAATTAAATAAAATTCTACAAATAATCTCACAGCATAGAAATAACTTGAGAAAACAAAACAGAAACAAAAACAGGAAGGACGTAAATTTTGACTCTAGAAAGGGGAATGAAGATAAGACACACACATACATACATAGATATATATATGTGTGTGTGTGTGTGTATGCATGTGTGTATACACGTATGTATGCATATATAGAGAGATATAGATATAGAGAGATAGATAGATATAGATATAGATATAGATATAGATATAGATATAGATAGATATAGATGATATAGATATAGATATAGATATAGATAGATGTAGATATAGATATAGATATAGATATACAGATATATATATAACTTTTTTTACATGAACTTAATGTTAACCACATTAAAAAATCCAGAACTGAATCATATAAAGTGAAACAAGTAGGAACAGAGGAAAAAAATTATAGAATGCAACCAAACTCAAATAATAGACAGAACACAATAGCAATGAAAAAATGGAGGCACAGAGTTACCAGAAAACAAAAGATAAAATGGCTATAGGAAAACCTTATATTTCAATAATCAACCAAAAGATAAATGGACTTACTCATCAATAAAAACACACAGAGTGGCAGATTGGATTAAAAAATAAAATCCAACCATATGCTGCCTTCAAAAGACACACTCAACTGATAGGACAATTATAGACTCAAAGTGAAAGGGTGAAAATTATACTCCAAGCAAACAGCATCTGGAAAATAGCATGTGTAGTCATACTTATTTCTTACAGAAAACTTTAAGATAGATAAAAAAGGATAATGAGGGTCATAAAGGGACGATTCATAATAATAAAAGGAACAATACATAAAAAAAAAACTTAATACTTATCAACACATATGCTCCAAATCAGAGTGCACCAAAATGTATAAAACAAATACTGACAGAACTAAAGGGAAAACTGGCAAAAACACAATTAGAGGAGGACCTACATAGCCCACTTTCAGCTATGAATAGATCACTCAAACAGAAAATCAATGAGAAAATATTAATTTTGAATAATGTATTCGACCAACTGGGAATAATTGACATTTACAGAGCCTTTCATCAGCAAACAACAGCTTATACATTCTTCTCTACTGTATGTCGAACACTCTCAAGAATAGACCATATGTGGAGACATAAAACTAGATTCAACAAATTAAAAAAGATTGGAATTATACCAAGCATATTCTCTGACTACAATGCTTTGAAACTGGAAAACAACTGCTCAAAGAAAGCAGAAAAGAACAAACATATGGAGATTTAACAACATGCTACTAAGAAAGAACTGGGCCAAAGAAGAAATAAAAAAGAGATCAAGAGATATATAGAAAAAAATGAGATTAAAAAGACAATATATTAAATTTTTGGAGATACAGCAAAAAGGGGCAATAAGAGGAAAGTTCATATAATCACAGGCCTATCTCAAAAAACAAGAAAAATCTCAAATAAACAATTTAACATCACAGTTTAAAATCTAGAAAAAGAAGAAAAAATGAGCCCAAAGTTAGCAGAAGGAAAAAATAATAAAAAATACAGCAGAATTAAATAAAATTGAGAATAAAAAAATTGCAACAAAGAGCTGGAATTTTTGTAAGTATCAAAATTAACAAACACCTGGCTTGATTCACTATGAGAAAAAGAAAAGACACAAATAAAGAAACTCAGAAACAAAAGAGAAGTTATGAAAGATACCATAGAAATAAAAAGACTTAGTGCAAGAATACTATGAAAAAATATATATGCCACAAAATTTAATAACCTAGAAGAAATAAACAATTTCTTAGAAATATACAACCTTCCTAGATCGAATCTTGAAAAACTGGAAAACATAAATAGACGAATTAACAGTATGGACATTGAAACAATCGTTAAAATCTTCCCAAAAAAGTAAATGTTCAAGACCAGATGGCTTCACTAGTAAATCCTACCAAACATTCAAAGATGATTTAATATCTGTTTTTCTCAAATTTTTTCCAAAAAATTGGAGAAGGGGCAATACTCCCTAACTCATTTTATGAAGTCAGCATTGTCCTGAAACCAAAACCTGGCAAGGATAACACATACAGAAAACAAAAACTACACAACAATATCTCTGGTGAATACAAATGCCAAAATCCTGAACAAAATACTAGCAAATTAAATACAATAATACATTTAAAAGTTTATATATCCCAATTAAGTGAGGTTAATTCCAGAAGCAAAAATAAGGCTCAACATACACAAACTGATCAATGTAATACATCACATTAACAAAATAAAACATAAATTAAAAGAATAAATTAAAAACAAAATAGAGAATAAAAATCTTGTATGAATAGATGCAGGAGAGCATTTGATAAGATACAACATCTATTTATTATAAAAACACTTTATAAAATGGGTATAGGAAAAATACCTTGACCTAATAAAGGCCATATATGACAAATTCTCAGCTAACATCATAGTGGTGAAAAAAATATTGAGAACTAAAGGTTGTTAGCTCTCATTACTATTATTCAATATATTGTTGAAAGGTATAACTAGAACAATCAGGTAGAAAAAAAAGAAAGGGTATCTAAATTGGGAATGAAGAAGTCAAATTTTCACTTTTTGCAGATCACATGGTTGTCTATATGCTGAAAACTAAAAAGAAATATATTAAAAATTTGAAGAAGACACAAAGAAATAAAAAAATATTTTGTGTTCATGAATTGAAAGAATCAACACAATTAAAGAGTTCATATTACCCAAAGCAATACACAGACTTAATGCAATCCTCATCAAAATCCCAGTGCCATTTTTAAAAATAAAAATAGAACAAAAATGATCAGATTTGTATGGAATCACAAAGGACCTCAAATAGCCAAAGCAATCCTGAGGGGAAAAAAAATAAAAACAAACAAATAAGAAGAACAAAAAAGAAGACCAGCTGTATCACAATATCAGACTTCAAATTATACTACAAAGCAACAACATCAAAATAGGTTGGAATTGGTGGGGAAACAGACACACAGACCAATTAAATACAATTGAGAGCCCAGAAATAAAACCCCATTTACATGGGCAAGTAATTTTTGACAAAAAGAGAGAAAACATACAATGGAGAAAAAAAACCTTCAATTAATAATGTTGGGAAAATGGAAAAGCTAGATGCAAATAATAATAATAATAATAATAATAATAATAATAATAATAATTAATAATAATAACAACAACAACAACAACAACAGCAACAACACTAGGCTGCTATCTGTCACCATATGCCAAAATAACTCAAAATGGATCAAAGACCTAAATATAAGACCTGAAAAGATAAACTGAATAGAAGAAAACATATGTACCAAACTTGTAGACCTTGGATTTAGGGAGGATTTAATAAGTTTGACCTAAAAGGCAAAAAAAAAAAAAAAAAAAAAAAGAATTAAAAATAAATTAATACAACTATATCAAATAGAAAAGCTTCTCCTTAGCTAAAGAAATCATAAAAAAAATAAAGAGAAAATGAACTAAATTGGAGAAGATATTTGTAAACAACATTTCCAATAAGGGGCTAATAAATCTACAAAGATCTCATACAACTGATCAACAACAAGAACAACAAAATAAGTGGTTTAATTAAACATGGGCAAGGACCTGAACAGATACTTCTCCCAAGAAGACATACAAATGGCCAACCAACACATGAAAAGATGCATAACTTTACTAGCTATTAAGAAAATGTAAATCGAAACCCCAATGAGATACCATCTCACACCTGTTAGAACGGCCATTATCAATAGGAGAAGTAATAACAAGAGTTAGAGAGGTTGTGGGAAAAAAGGAACCCCCATACACTGGTGGTGGAAATTTAAATTGGTATGGCCACTATGAAAAACAGTATGGAGGATCCTCAAAAGTTAAGAATAGAATTACCATATAACCAGCAATATTTATTTTGGTATCTTCCATAAATATTTTAAACAATTTATATTTAATGATATATGCACCTTGATGTTGCAGCATTATTTATGGTGGCTAAGACATGGAAACAACCGAAGTGACCTTCAGTACATGATTGGATAAAGATGTGGTACATATATACAATGGAATATTAGTCATAAGAAGAGATAAAATGCAGCCATTTGTGCCAACATGGATGGGTCATGAGATTACCATGCTAAACAAAATAAGTCAGACAATGTTGAGAGCCATATGATTTCATTGATATGTGAGATATAAAGCTGAAAGAAACAAAAAAATTAGATGAACAGAGACTCATTGGCACAGATAACAATTTAGTGGTTACCAGAGAGAAAGGGGGAGGGGGAGATAGATAAGGATAAAAGGGATCAAATATATGGTGACAGAAAGAAATTTAAATTCAGAAGGTGAACACACAATGCAATATACATACAACATATTATTGAATTGTACACTTGAAATCTATATAAATTTATTAACTGATGCCACACAATATATTTAATAAAAAATCTTATTTATACAATAATATATTTTAAGTTTGTAATGTCACAATTTACATATTGTATCTTGTGTATCCAATAATACATTATTTTCTTATAGTTATTTTTACTACTTTTGTCTTATCACTTTTATACTAGATTTACAAATGATTAATCCCTCCCTCCACCATTTATAACTATTTCCCTCTCAGATATTGAGAGCTTTTCAGCCATTATTTCTTCAAATAAGTTTTTTTTTTTTTTTGCCACATTCTTGTTTTCTTTTGGGACCCCTATAATTTGATAATTGATCTGCTTGAAGTCCTTAAACTATATTTACTTTTTCTTTTTTCTTTTTTGCTCTACTGATTTGATGAATTCCAGTGTCTTGTCTCTGATTTTGCTGATCTTTTATTTAATTTCATCTAGTCTGTTGTTGAACTCTTCCATTCTATTTTTCAGCTCATGTATCATATTCCTCAGCTATGGGATTTGTTTGGTATTTTCTTAAATTTTTTATCTTCGTAGTGAAATTCTCACCATGTTCATGCATTGTTCTCTTGACATTAGTAACATTTTTATTACCATTATTTTGAACTTTTTATCAGATAAATAACCTGAGCCTTTTGGTGATAGTTAAGATCTGTTGTTTGCTCTTATCTTATTGAACAAAGAAACACAAGCTCCATTGACTAATGGAGAAGGTTATCAAGCAATATGTTCTCTAGTTAACAGCCACAAAAGCCGACATGCCAGAAGTATGCACAAACCTGTCTGTTAGAGACACCATTGTCCTGGGATGGGGCAGAGGAAGATTACTTACATGAAGCCCATTGACTCTTTGAAGAGTATTACAGTCAGGCCCTAGCTGAGTGTGTCTATGTTTTTTTTTTTGTTTTTGTTTTTTTTTGTTTTTTGTTTTTTTTTTTTGATTTTTTTTTTCAATTAGAAGTCTGCCTCGCAGCCCTTATCTATTAAGATAAGTAAAAAGGTTTTTTTTTTTCATGGAAAGAATGGGTGTTTCAGTCTGCTTCTTCTGCACTGTGTCCTGGATGATCCCTTGTTAAGAAGTACTTTTGTTGTTATTATAGTTCTGTAGAACAGATAAATATGAGCCTCACTGGCCAGTAGAGACAGGCAATCAAGTGCCATCTTTTGGGCAACAATCCCTCATATTGAAGCACCAGATTTGAACACAAGTTCCTTTTCAGGAGATATCAGTGACATAGAAAAAGGCAGAGGGAAAGCATAAAAATTAACTCTCACAGTGCTCCTTAGTCTCTGGAGAGTATTGTAATTGGCCCCTCGATGTGTGTTAAATTAGAAGACTTCCCCTCGGGCAGGAGCTATTAAAATAAGCAAATAAGCCTTTTTTATGTAAAGACTAGGTGTTTCAGTCTACTGCCTCTGCTGGGATCTCAGGCGCTGGCAGTTAAGAGTCCACATGAGCCCTTTAAGAATTGTATCTTAAGTCACTATAGCTTGATTATAATTTTAAAGCTAATTTTGGTTAGGAAAAATTAATTACATTAGTATTTCTTAATTCTTAAGATATAAAGATTAAAAGTGGTGTCTGATATGTGAATTGTAATTATAAATGCTATAAACAACTTAGCTTACTCTAAAAATGTCTTAATGTGTTTAATACTTGCATATGACTTATATTCTCAAAAAATTTTAATTTGGAATTTTCAACCAAATGCAAACCTCAGTTTTAAATTGGCAGCTTTGGAAAAATTAGATATTAATTCTGTTTTTTTAAAAAAGGTACAAAAAAACTAAATAATCATGCAGCTACAAAATATTACAATTTAGTAAGTTTAGTATTAATGAATTACGGGCATTTGGAATAAATATTCCATAAAATTGGTTACATGTAGACTTGCAAATAAAGGTTGAGTTTGATAATCTTCCAAAGTATATTTTGGCTTTTCTTAAGCTCAAAAATTTAAACATATCTTGGTAAATAGCACAGACCACAAACATTAATTTTAGTTCACCTAAATATTATTGTGTATATAATATAGTGCCAGACACTGTGATAAGGGTTGATATTACAAAAATGATCATGGTTTAGTTTTTTTTTTTTTTCTTTGTGAAATAAAACATGAATTAGGGTATATTTTGAAGAACTGGAAAGAAAAACCCACTTTTAGGTTGACAAGCCCAACAGTAAATATTGAGTAGACAAATAGTTACATGTATAAATTTTATTTTCAGAAGACTGAGCTGAAAACAAAATTTGAAAGCTATCAGTGTATCAATAACTTTTAAAGTAATGTTAATTGATGACATCATTCATGAAGAAATTATAGAAAGTGAAGTTAAGAGATTCTAGTGTTGGGTCCTGATAATCAGCAATATTTAGAAGTTTGGTACAAGAAGAGGAGGAGTCAAATAAAATAAAACTTAGAAATGTGTTATCTCAAAAAAATTTAATAAATGTTTTTAAAAAGAAAAGTTTGTTAAATGCTGTAAGGTCCAATAATATGAAAACAGAAATTTGTTCTTTTGATTTGGCAATGAAGAGGCCATTAATGATGTTGATAAGGATAGTTTTGGTAAAATGATACAAACAAAGTCATAATGAAGAGTTATACAGAAAATTAGAGAGTGGTTAAAATACTTGTAAACTACTTTTTAAAAATAATTTAGTGCAAGAATGACAGAAGAGTAGTGTTGTATCAATTGAAGGTCTTTTGAATATGAGATAATGGGATTCATTTGTATACTGGCATGAATGCCCTATAGAGTAAAAGTGATTGATAATGTAGGAGAAATAGGAAATAATTCATGTGGTCAACAAATATTGAACCACTGCTTAATACAAAACATTAATCTATGTACAAAGGATTAATCGGGAACAGGAGTGCTCTTGTCTTTGTAGAGCTTACATTACAGTCAATAATTTCAAAATAAATACCTCAAGAAGGTAAAAGACATTGTTCTTTAAGAGGTATGCAAGATAGGACATGGAGAGTCTTGCATGCTATACTATGGACATTAAATTTTATTCCATTGACTGTGAGGAGCTATTGCTGAAGTTTAATTAAGAAGGTTAGCTGGTTAAATTTGTAAAATCTTTAGAAAGATCACCCCAGTGGCAATGTGAGAATATATAAAGGGGTCAAGAGTGCATATAGAAAGAATAGTTATAAAGCTAATGTAATAATTCAAAAGAGTGATAAAGAGGGTTTGAAATAGGGCAGTCATTTTAAGGATAGATTCAAAAGATTGTATGAATTTAGAACCATTAGGGCACAGTGATTACTTAGATGTGGAAAATGAGAGAGAGGAAGAGACAGACATTATTTCTCAGTTTCATTGAGTTATAGAGTATAATGGGAAGGATAATTTCAGGTGGAGTAGGAAAAATAACAGTTTTAGACAAACAGATTTCAACTTCCTATGAAAATTAATTATTTCCAGTGACTATCATATACATGCTTAACTTGGAGAAGACTAATATTCATCTGGTTGATACTTCTATTTTACCTATGGGAAAACCAAGTCTCAGATAAAAGAAAATTATACAGCTAGAGACAGCAATGATTAAAACCTTAAGTTATTGACCTACAAATATTCCATCATAACACACTGCCAGCAGTTCTACTTTTAGATGTATTAATACCAGGTTATTACTACTAATGTGGACAAACAACTCAGATTTTATTTTTGCATTTATTCTGGATATAAAAAATATTTAAAATAACCTCATAATAACACTAAATTAAATTTAAAAATAAATTTACATAGTGTTTGAAGATAAGTGCCTCCCCTTCTTAACTTACCTAATAAATTGTCTATTGAAATCTATCTCTATAATTTTAGTGAAAAGATTTTAGATTAGATCTGTTATTTAGCTGTTTTGTGTATTGTTTCCTTGTTTCACACAATGAGGTATATGAACTAAGGAGAGACATTATTGCAAGTGGTTTAACAACTCAAACTCAGGAATAAAAACTTCAATATTTACATTATATCAGTTAAGAGACAACTGGAAATAAAGGTGATATTTCTTTCTATAAAAAATTAAATGAGTTTATACATTGTGGTAGCCTAGCACATAGTAAAGATTCCTAGTAATAGCAATTAGAGTTCATGAATAATTGGCAAATGTTTCTGATTTTATTTAAAAATTTTTTTTGTGAAAATATATATTGGTATATCCATAACAGCAAATGATATAACAGTTTGTCAAAAAAATTAGATATAGAACTAAAATAGGATCAGGAGATTTCACTTCTGAGTACATAGCTGGACAAATTAAATAATTATTCTGAATAGAGATTACAGCCCCATGATGGCATTATGCTAAATGAAATAGGTCAGACAGAGAAAAAAAGTAGTATATGATCTCACCTATATGCAAAAAAAAAAAAAAAAACTAATTGAAACAAATATCAGATGAGTGAGTGCCAGGAATGGAGTAATTGAATATAGGTGTTCAAAATGTACAAACTTCCATGTTTAAGATAAGTAAATTCCGAGAATGTAACATATGGCATAATTAATATATCTAACAATAAGTTTTTTACTAAAATTGTTGGGGTAAAACTGCTTAATAAAATCATATAGCTTTCAAGTGTACAGTTCAATAATACATCATATGTATATTGAATTGTGTGTTCGCCACTCAAAGTTAAATTTTGTTTTGTCACCATATAATTGACCCTCTTTATGCCTATGTAAATCCCACCTCCAATAATTCTCTCTGCTAACCACTAATCTACTGTGTCCATGAATCTCTCTTTAGCATGTTTGTTTATTGATTTCAGTTTTTATATCCCACATATAAGTGAAATTATATGGTTCTCAATTTTTTTCTGATTTATTTTATTTAGCATAAAAAATTGCAAGATCTATCGATGTTGCTGCAAATGACTGAATTTCATATTTTCTTATGGATGAGTAGTATTTCATTGTATATATGTATCACATCTTTATCCAATCATTTATTGAAGGACATTTTGGTAGTTTTCATGTATTGACCACTGTGAATAATGCTGTTATGAAAATCACGGTGTGTATGCCCATACAAATAAAGTTTTCAAGTTTTTTGGGTAGACACCCAGAAGAAAGGTTGCTGGGTCATATGGTAATTCTACTCTGATTTGTTTGAGGATCCTGCATTCTGTTTTGCATAGTGGCTGTACCAATTTAAATTCCCATCAACAGTGCATGAGGGTTCCCTTTTCCCACAACTTCTTCAATACTTGTTATTACTTGTCTTGTTGATAATAGTCATTCTTACAGGTGTGAGGTGGTATGTCATTGTGGTTTTGATTTGCATTCCCCTAATAGCTAAAGAAGTTTAGCATCTTTTTGTATGTCTGTTGGTCATTTGTATGTCTTCTTAGAAATATCTATCCAGGTCCTCTGCCCATTTTTTAATTGGATTGTTTTTTTGTTGTTGTTGATTTGTATGAGTTATTTATATTTTTTGAATATTAATCTCTTAAGGGAGGCATTGAGTGCAAATATCTGCTTCTATTAAGTTGGTTGCTTCTTTGTTAAGTTGATGATTTCTTTTATTGTGCAGAAGATTTTTATTTTCAGATAGGCCCATTCATTTATTTTTGCTTTTAGTTCCCTTGTCTTTGGGGTCAAATTCATAAAATCCTCTCTAAATATAAGGTCCATGAGTTTAGTACCTATGTTCTCTTCAGTGCAATTTATTGTTTCAGATCTTATATTTAGGTCTTTGAAAATTTGAGGTAATTTTAGTATATAGTGACACAAAGGAGTCTAATTTCATTCTTTTGCACATAACTTTCAAATTTTCCCTGCATCATTTATTGAAGAGATTTTCATTTTTCCTATATAAGTTTTTTGGCTACTTTGTCATTAATTATTTGACCATGCATATAGTGTTTTCTTTCTGGAATCTTAGTTCTGTTCCACTGTTCTGTGTGTCTGTTTTTCTGCCAGTAGCATGCTATATTGATTATTCTCATTTTGTAATATAATTTGAAGTCAGGCAGAGGGATACCTCTGGACTTGTTCTTTTTTCTCAGGATTACTTTAGCTATTTAGAGTCTTTGTTCTTCCATGCACATCTGATAATTTTTGTTCTATTTCTTTAAAAATGCCATTGGAATTTTGATGAAGATTGAATTAAATATGTGTATTGTTTTGGGTAATAAGGTCATTTCAACTATGTTGATTCTTCCAATTCATAAACACAAAATATCTTTTGATTTCTTCATGTGTTCTTCCATTTATTTTAATAATATCTTACAATATCTAGGTATAACTACTTCACATGCTTTGTTAGGTTTATTTCTAGATATTTTATTCTTTTTGTTACACATGCCAAAGAAATTGTTTTTTCAATCTATTTTTTTTAATGAAAATTCATGTTAGGGTATAAAAAAGCTATGGATTTTTATACATTTATTTTGTATCTTAAAAATTTACTGTTTATTTCTGATATTTTCTAGGAGGTTTCTTTAGAGTTTCTATAGAGAGAATAATGTTATTTTCAAAAAGGGACGATTCAACTCTTTCATTCCTATTGCCTTATCTTTTTTCCTCTTGCCTGATTGCTCTAGCTAGTACTTCCATTACTGTGCTGAATAATAGTGGTGATACCATACAGCTATGTCTTGCTCCTGAACATACAGGAAAGACTTTTAGTTTTTCACCATTAAGGAAAATGTTAGCTGTGGGTTTGTCATATATGACTTTTATTATATTAAGGTACTTTCCTTCTATAATTTTGTTAAGTGTTTTGATTATACATAAATGCTGTATCTTGTCAAATGCATTTTCCGCATCTATTAATATGACCATATGATTTTTGTTCTTTATTTTATGTTTTGTATCATATTAATATATTTGTGCATGTTAAAACAACCCTGTGCCCCTGGGACGAGGCCTACTTAATCAAGGTGTATAATCTTTTTAATGTATTGTTGCATTTGATTTGCTAGTATTTAGAGTTTTGCAGCTATGTTCATAAGAGGTATTGGTCTATAGTTATTTGTGTGTGTATGTGTGTGTGTTATCTTCATCAGGTTTTGGTATCAGAGTAACGTTGACCTCATAAAATGAGGTAGGAAGTATTTCATCTTCAATTTTTTTGGAAAAGTTTTAGAAGAATCAGTATTAAATCTTCTTTGAATGTTTGGTAGAATTCATTGCTAAGGATATCTGGTCCTGGACTTTAACTTTTTAGGAGGATTTTAATGATTATTTTAACTTCTATAATATTAATTTTTCTGTTAAGCTTGTCCAGTTCTTCATGATTTAGTCTAGGAAGTTTATATATTTGTAAGAACTTGAATTACATGTTATATTTGCTTCTTAGATTCGAGGATCCAGTTTTTTATAGTTTTGAAAAGTTCTCATTCACTGTTTAAATAGACTCTCTGTTTCCTTCTCCTTCTCCTTCTGGTATATCCATTATTTTTATATCACTCTTTCTGATGGTGTCAGATAGTTCCTGTGAAATCCTTTCATATTCATTTTACTCTCAAAGCTCTCTCTTTTTCCATCTTTATCATTTCCAATTTTCTGTCTTTGATATCACTAATTCTTCCCTCCATCTGATTAGCTCTATTTCTTAAGCTTGCTATTTTATTTTTCATCTATCTTATTGAGTTCTTTGGGTCCAGAAGTTCTATTTGGTTCCTTTTATAAAGTTTCCATCTTTTTGATAATGTATTTCTGAATTTCCCAAGCCCCCTAGATCTCTGCTTTGAGACTAAAAATACCCCATGTTTCCTGGGGTGTTGAGTGTCTCAGTCCTACGGTTGCCTCAGTCCCAGGGCTCCAATACCACTGGAGAATGTAAGGGTTGATGGGTATCTCAGTTTCTGAAAAGCCCCTGAAGTCATGGTTCTGTCCCAATAGGTAGATGCATTGCTGGGGCTGCCGTTACCTTGAAAGGGTACTTACTAGGTAATGAGATGTGGGATGGGTACTCAGAGGCCGCCTGGCTCCATGTGCCAGCTTCCTGCTGGTAATGCTGGATGCTATCACACAGCTGCCCCTCTCTGCAGTCTGTCTCAGTCTTATTTTTGTCCCTGTTTACTGAATTCTGTTGTATGGAATATGCTGATCACTCAGGCAGGACTGTTGGGGCTTTGAAGAATTTAAAGCACCCTGCCACGTAATTCCCTCTTCCCTTTCATCCTGCAGGGAGCTCTGGGCTGCATTTCACAGGACATGTCTTTGTTCCTCGTGCCTTTTCCTCCTCCATTTCTTGTTCAATTCACGCAATTTCAGATGTTCTGATGCACAGTTCCCTCAGACATGCTTGTGTGCAAGATGGATGTTGACTATTAGATTTTAGGTATTTGGTTTGTTGTAATTTCAAGGGGAGAGATCAGGGGATATTCCTCATACCACCATGCTTCTGACGTCCTATTAACAATAAGATTTTCTGTGTTTGAAAGTTGCTAAGAGAGCTCTTAAAAGTGCTCACCATGAGAGACTTATTTTTTTCAGTATGTGCAGTAATTGATGTTAACTAAATGTGTCATGGTAATCATTTCACAATCTATACATACAATAAATCATTAAATTTATAAAATAATATGTCAATTTTATCAATAAAAGTTGGAATATCAATTAGAAATAAAATATATTTACGGCTATTTTTTAATTATAAGATAATATTTTTGCTGTTATCAGTTTTACTATCTACTCAAAATATACAGCTGACCTTCAAACAAGATGAGTTTAAACTACATGAATTGACTTACATGCAGATTTTTTTCAATAAATACAATATACATACTTTTTACTTTTTTTTCTTCTAGGTTCATCGTTCTGTTTCTCTTTTCCTCTCTTCTGTGTGTGTGTGTGTGTGTGTGTGTGTGTGTGTATACACACACACATATATATATATATATATATATATATATATATATGAATATATATTCTTTTAGAATAAAATATATTTAATTTTTAATTTATTAAATTTTTACATTTTATTATTTTAATTACAGTTCACATTCAATATTATGTTAGTTTTATTAGAGTAGACAGATATACATATATGAGCAGGAATGTGAGAAACCCACAGTGGCACAGATGTGGTCACCATGAGACCTAATAGGACCTTAGAGTAGCTCAAAGCCCACAACATCATTACCCAGAGACGCAGGTGATCTTTCAACAAAGAAACATGTGCATCTTAGGCCCCCTTTCACCTTTGGCCTAATTCTTCCCTCATTATACAGCTATTATAGCAAATTAACATTGCAGTTAGCACTGTACTCATCTTGCATATGATGCAATGACTGTTCCAAAAAACTCAAACATGGCAAGAAAAGGGGTATCTTCCTGATTCCTAGAGAAATCACTTTCTTTCTACAAGAGACCACCCAAGATCATGAATATTTCATTTCTTAGATCAATAGGTAAAACTCCCAAACCCAGAACAAAGTAAGGCAGCTCCTCCTGAACCTACCTACTCTCTTGTCTGAGAATGTACTTTCACTTTAAGAGTGTACTTGTGTTTCCAATAAACTTGAGCTGTTGCTTCATCACCTTCCCTGTCTGTCTATAAATTCTCCCTTGTGATGTTGACAAGAACATGCTCACCTGTCCAGTGACACCTAGACAGCATCAAGCCTCAAGGATTATGTTTCATAAGTCCAGAGTAGAAATTCTCAAACATTTTAATCTCAGTGTTACTATATTGTCTACCAATATCGACTATATTAGAAATTATAAAATAGATTTTTAAGTATTTATTATATTTTAAGATAGCAATAATAAATACTTTACAGATTAAGAATAATACATTTTTTATGTAAGAGAACTTATTTATCAAAAAAAAGTAATGAGAAGAGTGACTTTGTTTTGCATTTTTGCAAATCTGTTTAATGTCTTCTTAATTTAAGATAGTCGTGTTTTCATATGTTCTCTCATTCAATCTGCTGTGTGATATGAAGCGTTGGCTGAAATATGGGGGGAAGCCTGTCTCACACAGGTGTGTTCTTATAAAAGAAGGATATTTTAATAGATTTTTAAGATAATTATGGATATTTTTATGTATACCTAGACTATATAAATAGTGGCTTCTAACAGTTGTGTCAAATGAAAAAAAAAACTAAACAAATAAGTAGATTTATTTCATTGAAGCTAATTGCAATATGAAGAGAAACCTATATCTGAAGATTAAAATGTCTCTATAGAGTGGTTTTTCCTTAGACTTATATAGGAGGGGCAGAAAAATTACAGGTGGGGTGATTTACAGTGGGGGTGCACAGTTAGGGAAAGTCTCTGTCAGTTACCCGAACATGAAATTCTTATCTATGTTTCTAGCTAATCTTAGCTAATCCATAAAAGAAAAAATAGTAAACTAGAGGATAAAAGAGAGAGTTTGTATCTGGCATGTCAGCAGGTGCAAGCATGAGGGGAAAGGTCTGTTTGGGGCCTTGTCAGTTGATACATGGAAACTAAAACTACTATATCAGTAAATACTCTCTATTATATTCAATCTAACCAATAGCTCTGTGTTATGTTTTGAATATGTCTTTTAACCTTTGCAGGTTTCACAACATTATTCATCTGTCATTTGGACAATGATAATTCACTAGTCTGTAGATTTGACATGTTTTGTACTAAAACACCCACCCAAAATCACATTCATTACTATCACCACCAAATCTGATCAAATGATTCTTTAATTATTGGTGGACTGTCCAACTCATATAGCAAAAAAAGTTTTCCAAATTTCTAATTTTTTACTTGATAGCTCAAATTGTATCACTGGCAAAAAATAGTCATTTTATTTCAAAGGACACTCAGGTTGTTTTCTAATGAACAAACGTCTGCAAACATCCATATTTAAATAGTTTTCAGTTGTTTCTTCGAGTAAAAATGCTTTTCAAAAAAAAAAAAAGGCTAGTTCAGCTTGTAACTCAATTTGAGGAGAATTCCTTTAAAACCATGGTAGTTTCTTATGCAACAGAATTGTTTTATGTATACTTTCAATTTTCTTTTTATTACTCACTATCCATTTTATTATTTTGAATTGTATTACATTGGCTTTTCCTTACATTGAGATATGTATGTATATAATTCAATTGGATTTTTCTAAAACAGGAGTATATTTCATCAAAAAACATTAGTATACGAATATACAATATTTTGAGTCAGTTCCTTTAACCTAAAAAAATGTCACTAAAAATAAAATTTAGAGAGTAAAAATAAATTAAACCGTACCAAAAAGAAAAATTTAATTTAGTAACATTTTTATAGATAAGTTCTAATAAAATGTCATAAATTGCAAGAAATTATTTCACATTTAATTTTATTCCCATATATCTTCTGCAGTTGTCACTGTCAATTTCTTCTTGTCTCAGACTAATGATCCATTTAGGGCATTATGATCTTCATTTTTAAGAAATACTTTTCCTAATTTTACCATTGACTTAATTCAAATGCTGAACCAAATGTAACAGAATGAAATAATGCATTATGTATGATGTTTTCAAAATTATTTGTTTACATAGTTGAGTATCTGTCTCTAACCACAGTTCCACTCTTTACCATGTTGACCATGAAAAAGCAATGTCGTGGCTGAAGTATGAAAAAGCCCTTTCAGTGGTACTTCAAATGTTCTTCTCAAAATTTTCCCGTGCTTCAATATTTCACAGGCAGTGTTTATCTGGCAGAGAAATCAGTCTCATTTCTATGTAACTGATTTGCACAACCATAAGATTGTGTCATTCTTCTGTTCTTGGCTCTACATCTGTGACTTTGATGGCCAGTTCCTTATGTGCCTGGGAATGGGTTACAGATGTTATATTGCTAGCAATACCTTACGGCTCAATTTGAACACTGACATGTCTACTTGGTAGGCAGGGATAGACGTTTCTTACATTTCCTTTCTTTATTGTATCTCTTCCTTCCTCGTTACATGTTTTCCAGAATCAGGATTCTCTCTCTCTCTCAATCTCTCTCTCTCTCTCTCTCTCTCTCTCTCTCTCTCTCTCTCTCTCATCTTCCTACATATCTATCATTTATCATTTGTTCATTTATTTTATTAAATTTATTTGGGTGACATTGACTAATAAAATTATTTGTTCAAGTGTACAATTCAACAATGCGTCATGTTGCATGATGTGTTCACCAACCAAAGTTAAATTTCTTCTGTCATCTTATATTTGACCTCATTTACATTTATCCATCTCCCTCCCCTTTCTATAAGGTATAAACTGCTGTCTGTGTACAAGAGTTTCTGTTTGTCTTGTTGGTTTACTGCTTTCAGTTTTACATCCCACATATAAATGAAATCTTGGAGTTCTCGAATTTTTATCTGACATTTTCTGCTTATAATCTCAAGATCCATCTATGTTGTCACAAATGGCAGTATTTTATCCTTTCTTATGGCTAAACAATATCCACTGTATATATGAACTGCATTTTCTTTATCCAATTATCTATTGAAGGGCATTTTTGTAGTTTCCATGTTTTGGCCACTATGTATAATGGCTATTATGAACATCGGAATTCATGTATCTATACACATAAATGTTTTCAAGTTTTGGGGGTAGGTACCCTTCCAGAAGAGGGTCATATGGTAATTCTATTCTTAGTTTTTAAAGAACTTCCATACTACTTTTCATTGTGGCTATATCCATTTATGTTCCTACCTGCAGTGTATGAGGTTTCTCTTCCCCACAACCTCTACAACACTTGCTATTATTTGTCCTGTTGATTATATCTATAGTAACAGGTGTGAGATGGTATCTTATTGTATTTTGAATTTGCATTTCTCTAATAGCAAGTGAAGTTGAGAATCTTTTTATATGTCTGCTGGATGTTTGTATGTCTTTTTTGGAGAAGTGTCTGTTCAGATCTTCTGCCCATTTTTAATTGTATTGCTTTATTTATTTATTTTTTAAGATTGAGTTCTGTGAGTTCTTTGTATATTTCAGATATTATCCGCTTATCTTTTCCCATTAGGTTGGTTGTCTCTTTTTATTTTTGCTGTTGTTGTTGTTGTTGTTGTTTTGTCATTGTTGTTTGATGGTTTCTTTGCTAGAAGGTTTTTTAGTTTGATATAGTCTCATTCATTTATTTTTGCTTTTACTTTTCTTGCCTTTGAGGTTAAATTTATAAATTCCTCTATAAACTCAAGGTCTATAAATTTAATACCTATGTTCTCTTCAATGCAATTTATTGTTTCAGGTCTCAAAGTCAGGTGCTTGATCTACTTTGAATTTGTTTTGGTGTATGGTGACGATTGCATTCTAGTTTTATTCTTTTTCATGTGGCTTAGCAATTTTTCCATCATCATTTATTGAAGAGACTTTCTTTTCTCTATTGTATTTATTTTTGGGGGCTCTCAATTCTGTTCCATTGGTCTATGTGCATGTTTTTCTGCTAATACCATGCTGTTTTGATTAATGTCAATTTATATTATACTTTGAAGTCAAGTACCATGTGATACCTCCAGCTTTGTTCTTTTTTCTCAGGATTGCTTTGGCTATTTGAGGTCTTTTGTGATTTATACAAATCCAATGATATTTTTTCTATTTTTCTAAAAAATGCCTTTGGAATT
Organism: Cynopterus sphinx; assembly: GCA_030015415.1. Taxonomy (NCBI): domain Eukaryota; kingdom Metazoa; phylum Chordata; class Mammalia; order Chiroptera; family Pteropodidae; genus Cynopterus; species Cynopterus sphinx. Next base: position 44,557,952 of record CM057388.1, read on the forward strand.
TTGATGGGGATTGTATTAAATCTGTATATTGCTTTGGATAGTTAGGTAATTTTAACTATGTTGATTCCTCCAATCTGTAAACATGAAATATCTTTCTATTTCTTATGTCTTCTTCAATATGTATTAATAATGTTATCGTTTTTAGTGTATAGGTTCTTCAAATACTTCGTTAAGTTTATTGCTAGGAATTTTATTTTTTTTGTTGAACTTACAGAAAAAATTTTTTTCAATTAATTTTTAAAATTTTTATTCTTTGTGTATATACATGTTATAAATTTGTACATTTATTATGTATTCTGAAACTTTGTTTATAATTTCTAATACTTTTTTAGTGAAATCTTTAAGGCTTTCTATATAGAGAATCACATCATCTACAAAAAGTGACAATTTAACTTTTTATTCCCAATTTAGATGTCTTTTACCGATTTCTCTTGCCTGTTTGCTTTAGAGAAGATTTCCAACACTATTGAATTAGAGATGAGATAGTGGACAGCCTTATCTTCTTCAGGATCTTATACAAAAGACATTTAGTTTATCACTGTTAAGCATGATATTATCTGAGGTTTTGTAATATATGGTCTTTATTAAGTTGAAGTACTTTTCCTCTATAACTACTTTATTAACTTTTATAATCATGAATGGAAGCTGTATCTTGTCAATGCTTTTTCTGTATCTATCGATATGATCATATGCTTTTTTTTCTTTTATTTTGATCGTGGGAGTATCACTTTGATCAATTTACATATCTTGAGCCATCCTTGTGCCTTTGGAATGAGCCCCACTTAATCCTGATGAATAAGTTTTTATTTTTATTCTTTATTAGTTTCAAGTATACAGTACATTGTATATAGTGTATAAAATCATCCCCCTAATTGCTTCTTCCCTCTGGTTTTACAGCTAGCCAATATATTAATGCTAACTGTTCCCATTCCTGTGAACAACTATCAACTATTAATTTGTACTTATTTAACCTTTCACCCCATTCTCCCTACCCATGTCTCCTCTGTCTATCACCAAATTGTCTTCTATATTTGTGAGTCAAGTTTGAGTAGTTTGTTCTTTTTGTGCCTTAGATTCCTCATATATGTGAAATCATGTGATATTTATCTTTGTCTGATATATGTCACTCAGCATACTAACCTCTAGGTCCACACATGTTGTTGTAATTGGTAGGATTTCTTTTTTTTTAATGGTTGAGTAATATTTCATTGTATATATGAACTATAACTTCATTATCCAATCATCTGTTGGTGATCATTTAGGTTGCTTCCATATCTTGGCTATTGAAAACTATGTTGCCATGAATACTGGGGTGCATAGAACTTTATGAATCATTGCTTTGGTTTTATTTGGATAAATACCCAGAAGTGCAATTGCTGAGTCTAAAGAAATTTTGAAATACCTCCAGACTGTTTTCCTTAGTGGATGTACCAATTTGCAATTCCACCAACAATGTATGAGGGTTCTCTTTATTCCACATCATCACCAACACTTGCTGTTCTTTGGTTTATTGATGATAGTAATTCTGACAGGGTTCAGAAGATACCTCATTGCGGTTTTAATTTACATTTATCTGATTATTAGTGACCTTCAGCATCTTTTCATATGTCTGTTGGCCACTGTATTTCCTCTTTGGAGAAATATCTGTTCAAGTCTTCTGCCCATTTTTAAATTAGATTTATTTTTGTCATTGAGTGGTATGAGTTCTTTATATATTTTGGATATTAACCTCTTATCAGATTCATCATTAGTGAATATCTTCTCCCAAGCAATTGATTGTATTTTTGTTTTGTTGATGGTTTCCTTAGCTGTGCAAAAGATTTTTAGTTTGATGCAGTCCCATTTGTTTATTTTTTCTTTTGTTTTCCTAGTCTAGGGATACATATTTGAAAAGAAATTACTGTTAGTAAAATCAGAGAGTTTAGTGCTTATGTTTTCTTCTAGAAGATTCAGGCCTTACATTTAAGTCTTTAATCCATTTTGAGTCTATTCTTGCATGTGGTATAAGAAGGTGGTCCAGTTTCTTTCTTTTTTCTTTCTTTTTTTTTTTTTATAGGTTATCTGTCCAATTTTCCCAACACCATTTATTGAAGGTATTGTCTTTACACCATTGTATATTCTTGCCTCCCTCATCATATATTAGGTGAGTGTATAGGAGCGGATTTATTTCTGAGATCTCTGTTCAGTTCCACTGATCAATGTATCTGTTTTTATGTCAGTATCATACTGTTTTGATTATTGTAACCTTCTGATATAGTTTGATACCAGGTATTGTGATACCTCCAATTTTTTTCCTCTTTCTCAAGATTGCCATGGCTATTCAGGGTCTTTTATGGTTCCATATAAATTTTAGGATTATTTGTTCTAGCTCTTTAAAAAGTGCCATTGGTATTTTGATAGGGATTGCAGTGAATCTATAGATTGCTTTGGGTAGTTTGGCCATTTTGATGATGATTTTTTTCTACTCATGAGCACAGTATATGCTCCCACTTATTTGTATCTTCTTCAATTTCTTTGTTCAATGACATGATTTTCAGAGAACAGGTCTTTTACTTCCTTGCTTAATTTGATCCCCAGGTATTTAATAGTTTTCGATACAATTTTAAATGGAATTGTTTTCTTAATTTCTCTTTTCAAAAGTTCATCATTGGTGTATAAAAATGCCACTGACTTATGAATATTTATTTTGTATCCTGCTACTTTACTGAATTCATTTATCAGTTCTAACATTTTGTTGTTTTGGGAATCTTTAGGGTTCTGTATATATAGTACCATGTCATTGGCAAATAATGGGAGTTTTACTTCTTTTCCAATTCAGATAACTTTATTTCTCTTTCTTGTCTTGTCGCTGTGGCTGACTTCCAATAAAATGTTGAGGAGGAGTGGTAAATGTGGGCATCCTTGTCTTGTTTCTGATCTTAAGGAAAGTGATTTTAGCCTTTCTACATTGAGTATGATGTTAGGTGGTGGTTTGTCATAGATGGCCTTTATTATGTTGAGGTACATTTCCTCTATTTCCACTTTGCTGAGAGCTTTTGTCATAAATGAATGCTGGATTTTGTCAAATGCTTTATCAGCATCTACTGATATATGATCATATGGTTTTTATCCTTTGATTTGTTAATGTGGCATATCACATTAATTGATTTCCCAATATTTTGCCAATCTTGCATCTCAGGAATAAATTCAACTTGATCATGGTGAATGATATTTTTAATGTATTGCTGAATTTGTTTTGCTAATATGTTGTTGAGAATTTTTGCATCAATGTTCATAAGAGATATTGGCCTATAGTTTTCTTTTAGTGTAATGTCTTTGCTTTTAAAATCAGGGAAATGGTGGCCTTATAAAAGGAGTTACAGAGCCTTCCATCTTTTTGAATATTTTCGGAATAGTTTGAGAATAGGTGTTAATTTTTCTTAGAATGTTTGGTCAAATTCTCTATGAAGCCATCTAATATTTTGTTTTGGTGAGGTTTTTGATTACTAATTCAGTTCCATTGGTGGTAATCATTCAGTTCAGATTTTCTGTTTCTCCTTAACTCAGTGTTAGGAGATTGTATGTTTCCAGAAATGTGTCCATTTCTTCCCGTGTTCCATTTATTGGCAGATAATTGCTCATAGTATTTTCTTATAATCCTTTGTATTTCTGTGGAGTCTGTAGTTATTTCTCCTCTTTCATTTCTGATTTTATTTATTTTAGTCCTCTTTCTTTTTTCCTTGATGATTCTGCCTAAGGGTCTGTCAATTTTGTTTATCCTTTCAAAGAACCAGCTCCTGGATTCATTAATCTTTTGTATTGTTTTTCTAGATTCAACTTCATTTATTTCCACTCTGATCTTTATTATTTTCTTCCTTCTATTCACTCTAGGCTTTGTTGCTGTTCTTTGTCTGCTTCTTTTAAATATAAGGTTAAATTGTATATTTGAGATTTTTCTTGTTTCTTGAGGTAGGCCTCTATTGGTATGACTTTCCTTATTAAGACTGCTTTCACTGTGTCCCATAGATTTTGAGTGTTATGTTTTAATTTTCATTTGTCTCTAGATATCTTTTGATTTCTTCCTTGATCTCATTCATAACCCATTTATTGTTTAGTAATGTTATTTAGCCTCCATGTGTTTGTGTATTTTCCATTTATTTTCTTGTAGTTGATATCTAATTTCATAAAATTGTGATTGGAAAAAATGGTTGATATAATTTCAGCCTTCTTAAATGTATTGAGAATTTTTTAGTGTCATAAACTCTGGTCTATTCTGGAAAATGTTCCATGTGCACTTGAGAAGAATTATATTTTGCTGATTTAGGGTAAAATGCTCTGAAAATATCTATTAAATCCACTTGGTCTAGTATGTCTTTGAGGCACATTGTTTCCTTTTTGATTCTTTGCCTCAAAGATCTGTCCATTGGTATTAATGGAGTGTTAGACTCCTACTATGAGTGTATTGCTGGTTGTCTTCATTTATGTCTGTCAACAATTACTTTGAATATGTAGGTTCTCCTATATTGGGTGCATATATGTTTACTAGGGATATTTATTCTTGGTTTATTGATCTCTTTATCATTATGTAATGCCCTTCCTTGCCTCTAATTACAGCCTTTGTTTTAAAGTCTATGTTATCTGATATTAGTATTACTACCCTGGCTTATTTTTCATTTTCATTTGTGTGAAATATATTTTTCCACTCCTTTACTTTCAGTCTTTAAGTATTATTTGATATGAAGTGGGTCTCTTGTAGACTGCATATGCATGGGTCTTGTTTTATTATTCATTTGGCTATCATATGTCTTTTGATTTGAGTATTTTAATCTATTTACATTTGAAGTAATTACTGATTGGTACATTGTTACTTCCATTTTATTGTTCATATTTGTCATTTATATCTTCTGTTTTACCTCATCTCTTTTTATAGAAGATCTTTTAACTTGTGTTGTAATCTGGCTTGTTGGTGACAGATTCCTTAAGCTTTTTTCTGTCTGGGAAGCTCTTTATCTCATTTTCCATTTTAAACAAAAGCCTTGCTGGGTAGAGTATTCATTGTTCTAGATTCTTGTTTTTTATAACTTTGAATTTTTCTTGCAATCCCTTCTTGCCTGCAAAGTTTTCATTGAAAAAATAGCAAATTTCTTATGGGGGTACACTTGGAAGTAACTAGCTCTCCTTCCTTTGCTGCTTTTAAGATCCTCTCTTTGTCTATGACTTTTGGCATTTTAATCATAATGTGTCTTGGTGTAGGTCTGTTTGAATTCTAGTTTGGGATTCTATGTGCTTCCTGAAATGTATGTGTAATTCTTTTGCCAGGTTAGGGAAGTTTTCTGTCATTATTTCTTCAAATAGATTCTCAATCCCTTGCTTTCTCTTTTCTTCTTCAGGTACTCCTTGAATCCAGATATTGCTATGCTTCATGTTTTCTCAGAGGTTTCCTAAACTATCCTCATTTTTTTTAATTATTTTTTTTTCTTTTTGTCATTCTGATTGGGTGTATTCAGCTACCTTGTCTTCTAGTTTACTGATTCAGTCTTCTACTTCATACAATCTACTGTTGAGTCTTTCTAGTTTATTCTCCACTTCAGAATTGTATTCATTTCTGTCTAGTTCTGTTTTATGGTTTCTATGTTCTTTTTTATACTTACTATCTCTCTGTTGAGGTTTGCACTGTGCTCATTCATTCTCCTCATAAGTTTGTTGAGCATCCTATAACTATTATTTTGAACTCTGCATCTGGTAGTTTGCTCGCCTCTATTTCATTTAGCTTATTTCCTGGAGTTTTCTTCTATTGTTTCATTTGTGGCATATTTCTTTGTTTTCTCATTTTATTAGACTCTCTGTGTTCATTTCTATGTATCAGGAATATTTGTTTCATCTCTCAGCTTTGGCCAGATGGCCTAATGTGGAAGGTGTCCTGTGTGGCCCAGTGGCAGAGTCTCCTTGATCCCTCATGCCAGGGGCTCTGCATGTGATTTTTGTGTAGGCTGTGTGTGATCTTCTGTTGTCACCAAGACTTTATTATTGTGAGTACATCAATGGATGGTATTAACACTCAGGCTAATTATAGGAAATGGCTGTACCCTTAAGGTAAGAGTTGTTGTGTGCAGAATGATCCCACTCAGTCAGATTTGCTCTAGCACTTTTGTGTACTTGTTGCAACCATCCTTTATGTGTATCACTAACAAGACTAGTCAGGAGTTGCTCTGTTGTGGTCTAATGCCAGCCTCAAGATGTGTTGCTTTTCTGGTCTCTTGGGAGGGGTTCCCCCATAGGCAAAGGTCACCCACTGCTTTTGATTGCTTAGTGCTACCAAGTGAGAACTACAAAATGATCTGCAGTTGGGTGTTGCCTATGCCGGATCTATAGGTAAGTGGAAGAAACAATGCTGTAGCCAGCAGTCAGTTATTCCCCATCCATGACCTGTGGCAGGTTAGCAGAGGGAGCAGTGCTTCTTGAGGCCTGACTCTGCCTATCTGTTGCCTGTAAGTCTCTGAAACTGGATGAGCCTCTGGATGATATGCATGTTGAGTGATGTAGAGACCCCTGGAGTCTCCTGAGTCTATTGAGCAAATTTCTCCTCGCCACTTTTGTGTCCATTCACATGCCAGCACTGTCTCCATGGATACCTATACAAGTTTCCAATCTGTAGCAAGGTTAGCTGCTACCCATCTTGAGGCAAAATGAGCCAGCCCAGGGCAGACGTACCTGCCTATCAATGTGCAGTGGGCACTTTGTGTATTGGATAGGGTAGGATCTCAGGGAGTCAAGGGTCATCAGATCAATACAGACCCTGCATTCCCCTCAAGAGATATTGCAGCTTGTACAGGTAGCAGTGGTCTTCCCACAACTGTTTACTCTGATATGCACTCACTGCGTTAGCCAAGGTCTGTTGCCTGTGCAGACTGCACAACCTCAGGGCCAAACATGGCAGGGGAGTATGCCTGTCAATAGACATTTTGTGGCTTGGATGAAGCAGGTTATCGGGGAGATAAGGGACATTAGGCCCTTTCACTGCAACTTCTATGTCAGGATGTTCCTGCTGTAGTGACAGATCACTGTGAAAGCAGTTGACATCTGGGTTGATCCCACAGACCCCTGAGCTTCTTGGACACAATATTGCAACTCTTGCAGGCAGCAGAAGTCTGCCTGCAACTGATTTCCCTGCAGTGACCACCCAGTGTTAGCCAGTTTTTTGCCTGCATGGATTAAGAGACCTGGGGGAGGGTCAGGGCAGTGGCAGTTGATTGTAAAAGGGCCACCTGGGGCAACTTGTGGGTTGGGTGGGGTGGAATCACAGGGAGACTATGGCTGTCACATCAATATAGCCTCACTGTTGCTGCAACTTTGGTAACCTTTCACAAGTTTCTTCAAAAGTCCCAGATCACAGCAAGACTAATAGCTGTGGGCCTGGCAAACAGATCCCTGTGATAGCCCAAATTTGTGTTGGCAGAAGTGATGTGCCTGAAACTGTCCCAAAAATGCATACTCACAGTGCTGGTCCCCAGCTGTGAATGCTTGGCCCTAAATGGGTGTGGGGTGTGGCAGCCATTCAGCTACAAAAGCTCCTGTCAATCTGCAGGTTGGGTGGGGTGAGCTGGTCCCTCAAGCCGGCATTTCATAATGGCCCTGTGGGTGGTGTCTGCACAGTAGAGCTGTAGAGGTTGGTAGATTGCCTGGTAGGAGGGGCAGACTAAGGCACAATGGTGCCTTCCTGTTCAGCTCCTGTTCTGGTGCCAGGTAATGTAGAATTTCCCCTTGTGAATTTTGCGTGAGTCTCTTGACCCACCCCAGTGCTTCAGGTGAGTGTCCACAGGTGAGAGAGACTGTGTGTGGGCCTTTCAAAGGGGCTTCTAGGTTTTCAGTCTTCTTTCATCTCACTCAGATGGCTGGAATCTTCTCTGCTTTTTTACATTTAGAGTTTTAGAGAACTCCTTTTCTCTGGGCTGGGGAGCCCCTGAATTAGTCCAGGTCTCCTCTCTCCTTCAAGGGATCCTGAAGCCTGGCTCTCCCTCCCAGTGGTCCTCCATCACCTGTGGGTGCATATCCAGCCCGATTTGTGACTTTATCCCTCCTACCAGCTTTGATGTGGCTCCTTTATATTATCAGATGTAGGTGTTAGGATCAGCTGGACTTCAGTTGATTCTCCATGTTGATTATTTTACAATTTGGCTGTATTTTCAATGGGGACCTGGGAGGAGGAAAATCCTACTTTTACCTAGTCTGCCATCTTCCATCAGCCTAGCCAATACATTTTTTAATAAATGGTGTGTATTTGATTTGCTAGCATTTTGTTTAAGATTTTGGCCTCTGTATTCATCAAGGATATCAATGTATAGTTTCCTTTTTTTGTTGTTATCTTTACCAGGTTTTGGTAGTAGAATAATATTAGCCTCATAAAATGAGTTAGAAAGTATTTACTTGTCTCCATTTTTTAAAAAAAAAATTGAGAAGAACACATGTTAAATCACCTTTGAATGTTGTTAGAATTCATTAGTGAAGCCATCTTGTCCTGGACTTTTTACTTTTGGGGAGGTTTTTGATGTTTGTTTCAATTTCCTCACTGTTGATTGGTCTATTTAGATTTCTAACTCTTCATAATTTAGCCTAGGAAAGTTGTATATTTCTAAGAACTTTTTCATTTTCTCTAGGTTATTGGTTGTGGGATTCTTGAACAGAGAGACAGGACACAGAGGCTATAAGCAAGAAGCAGCATTTATTGATGACAGCACTGGCTCAGCAGATTCTTATCCAAAGGCTGAGCCCTGATTATAATGTTAGGCAGTTTTATACAGTCTTGTTATTCCTACACAGCTACATATATAAGGAATAACATTAAATGGTTGTCAAGCTACAAAAAAAAAAAAATACTGATGTTAGCCAGAGAGTCCTTGAGGTGAGGGAGGTAGCTATTAGAAAACTGATGATTGCTGGAGAGTCCTTGAGATGTGAAGAAGGCAGTCAGGAAGAACTCTTGAGCAAGAAATGGCAAGGCAGGGGCAGGCTGCCACAATTGAATTTGGTGGCATATAATCATTCATAGTAGTCTTGAAAGAGACTATTTTTGCGATATCTGTTGTAACTTTTCCTCTTTCATTTCTGAGTTTATTTGTCTTTTCTTTCTTTTTTTTTTTTTTCTTTTTATAGTGAATCTAGCCTGGGTGTTGTCAACTTTATTTATATTTACAAAAACCCAAGTCTTTGTTGCATTAATTTTTTGTATTTTTTTTTGTTCTCAATTTTATTTAATTCTGTTCTAATTTTTATTATTTTGTTTCTTTTCCTAAATTTAGGCTTCATTTATTTTTTTTCTAGTTTTTTAAGCTGTAATGCTAGGTTATTTATTTGAAATTTTTCTAGTTTTATGAGATAGGCCTGTAATAATATAAACTTTCCTCTTATTACCACTTTTGCTATATCCCAAAAGATTTAATGCATTGCATTTTCATTCTCATTTCCTTCTGTGTTTCTCTTGATCTCAGTTTATTTCTTGTTTAAACTAGTTGTTCCTTAGTAGCATGTTGTTTAATCTATTTAATCTACATATGTTTGTGACTTTTCCTGCTTTCCTTTTGCAGTTGATCTCCAGTGTCAAAGCATTGCTTGGTATTATTTTAATCTTAAATTTTTTGAGGCTAGTTTTTGTTTTCCCCCAATATATTGTTTGTCCTTAAGAATGTTCCATGAGAATGTTCCATTTTTCTCTAGTGAGAAGAATTTATAATCTAATATTTTGGAATGGGTCTTTTGAGCCATGCTTTTCTTACTCAGGACCGCTTCCACCCTGGGAAGTGTACTTTCCCTTGTAATAATACTTTTCTTTTCTACTGTAAAAAAAAATTATACACACACACATACATACATACATATGAATATATATATATATATATGTATGTATATGTGTGTGTATATATATATATATATATATATATATATATATGCAATGTTTTATGACCATCTATTATCCAATTGGCCTAATGTGTTATTTAAAGGTGATAATACCTTATGGATATTTTGTTTGGATGATCTATCTATAACTGACAGGGGGGTATTTAGGTCCCCTACTATAATTGTGTCTGTCAGTTTTCCACTTTAGTTCTGCTAGTAGTTGCTTTATATATTTTGGTGTTCCCTGATTGGGAGCATATATATTGATAAGAATTATGTTCTCTTGATGTATTGCCCCCTTTATCATGCAAAGTATTCATTATTTTATCTCATTACTTTTTTTTATCTTGAAGTCTCTTTCATCAGATATAAGGTCAACTACACCTGCTTTTCTCTGAATCCTATGTGTTTGGAGTATAATTTTCCTTTGAGTACCCTTTCCCTTTCAGTCTGTATTTGTCCTTGAAGCTGCAATATATCTCCAGAAGGCAGCATATAGTTGCGTTTTGTTTTTTGTTTCAATATGCTATGCTATGTTATGCTATGATTTTTTACTGGTGAGTTCAGCCCAATTACATTCAGGGTGATTACTATTATATGAGATTTTCATATAGCCATTTTGTCTTTTGTTTTCTGGTAGTTCTGTGTCTCTGTTATTTCTTTTTCCTTATGTTTCTGTCTGTAATTTTCGTTTGGTGGTATGCTATGATTTTTTCCTGTAACCTATTTTTATTTTTATTTTTTGTTATTATGTGTCTCAGTTCCTGAATTTTTTGTGTGTGGTTACCATTAAATTTATGTAAAAAGAAGTATTTTTTTTGTCTGCATCCAATTTATCTTTATTTACCTTTGCAGATCAAGACATTTACTTTCTCTTTCTTTCTGTTTTTGTTATCTCAAATTACTTCTATTTAAACTGAGTGTATTTCTGAATTTCTGTAGCTATTGTCTTCTTGTCTCTTGAAAATATTTTTTATCTCATTTAAACATTATTTAATAGTTACATTTATAATACCTTGATCTTAATAAGGGTTGCAATTTACTGTTTCTGTCTCTCTGTTAAGTCATAATATTATAGTTTTGTATTTTTTTTACAGGTAGAATTACCATCATTAGTATTTCATGTAATGCAGGCCTTGTGGCAGAAAATTTTCTCACCTTCTGTATGTCTGAATAAGACTTTATTTCTCCTTCATATCTAAAGGAGAATTTTGTCAAATATATTATTCTTGGCTGGTAATTTTTATCTTATAATAGTTTTAATAGTTGATTCTAGCTTTTAATGTTTTCACTAAAAAATTCTATGCTAATCTAATAGATTTTTCTTTTTAATATTTTTTGTAATTTTTCGTTAAAGTTGGGATACAATATTATATTAGTTCCAGGTGTACAGCATAGTGATTAGACACATATAATTTATGAAGTTATCATCTGATTAATCTAGTAACCATTTGATACCATATATAATTATTACATTAACTATATTCTTTATGCTATATTTTACACCCTCTTAACTATTTTATAGCTACCAATTTGCATGTCTTAATCCTGTCCACTCTTTCACACAGCCCTCCCAAAGCCCCTCTAATCTAGTAACCTTCAAAATGTTCTCTATATCTATTAGTTAGGTATGTTTTGTTTGATTATTTTGTTATTTCGATTCTACATGTAAATAAAATCATGTTATTTGTCTTTATCTGACTTACTCCACTCAGCGCAATACCTAGTAGGTTCATCTGAGTTGTCACACATGGCAACATTTCGTTCACTCATTCATTCATCCATTCATTCATTTCTGTATTCATTCATTCATTATGGCTGAGTAATATTTCATTGTATGTATGCACCACCCTTCTTTATCCATTTATCAATTGATGAACAGTCAGGTTGCTTCTATATCTTGGCAATTGTAAATAATGCTGCAATGAACATATGAATTCACATGTAGTGTTTTGGGTTTCTTTGGATAAATACCAAGAAGTATGATTACCGGGTCCTTCTTTATGTCTTGTTATAGCCTTGGCTTGAAATCTATTTTGTCTGATGTAATCATTGTTACTACAGCTTTTGTTTGTTTGTTTTCATTTTCATAAAATAACTTTTTCCAATCTTTTACTTTCAGTTTGTGTGTGCCTTTTAAATTAAAGTGAGTCTCTTGTAGGCAGCATATGTAAGAGTCTTGTTTTCTTATCCATTAATCCACCCTATCTTTCAGTTGAACCATTTAACCCTTTTTCATTTGAAGTGATTGTTGGTATGTTTTGTTGCATTTTATTATTCATATATTACTTATATTTTTGATATATACATTTCTTTTTAAGGGGTCCCTTCATCATTTTCTATAATATTTGCTTGGTGTTGATGAACTCATTGAGCTATTTCTTCTCTGAGAAGCTCTTTATCTACCCATTGATTCTAAATGATAGCTTTGCTTAGTTGTAGGTCCTTTCTTTTCACCACTTTGAATATTTCAGGCCAATTTCAACTGGTTTGCATAGTTTCTGTTGAGAAATCAGCTGACAGTCTTGCAGGAGCTATTTTGTAGGTAATTAATTGCCTTTCTCTTGCTACTTTTCAAATCCTCTCATTCGGCTTTAATCTTTGGCCATTTAATTATGATGCGGCTTGATGTGAGACTCTTTTAGTTCATCTTGCTTGAGATTCTCTAAGCTTCCTGGGGATGTATGTCTATTTTTTTGTCAGGTTAGAGAAGTTTTCCATCATTATTTATTCAAATATATTTTTTATTCCTTGCTCTCTCTCTTATAAAGCAGATGTTGGTACACTTGATGTTTTCTCAGAGTCCCCGTAAGATATTCTTATTTTTATTCTTTTTTTTTTTCTGTTTTGCTTGAGTGTTTTCTGCTCTTATCTTTTAAATCACTGATTCAATCATCAGCTTCATTTAATTTATTATCTCTAGTTTATTCTTCATTTCAGTTACTGAATTCTTCATTTCTGACTAGTTCTTTTTTGTTTTCTATCTTCATTTTTATATTTTCTATCTCTGTTAAAATTTTTACTAAATCCATCTACTCTTTTCTTAAGTTCATTGAGCATCCTTATGAACAGTGTTTTGAACTCTACATTTGGTAGATTGCTTGTCTCCATTCAGTTTAGTTCCTTTTCTGGAGATTTGTTCTCTTCTTTCATTTGAGACATGTTTCTTTGTCTTGGCATTTTGGCTGCCACCCTGTGTTCATTTCTATGTATTAGGTAGGGCTCCTAAGTCTCATGGTCTTAGTAGAGTAGCTTTATGTAGTTAGTGTCCTGTGGGGCCTAGTGGCACAGTCTTTTCTGGTCACCTTAGCTGAGTGTTCAAGGTGTATTTGTTTGGCTTCCAGTGGTTTTATAAACTCTTTTATTGTATGTGGTGCTTTATTGCTATTTGCATGTCAGTGGGAGAGATTGACCCTTGTGCTGATTATTGTGAGTATTAGCCAGTGAGGGGTTAACCTTATGAAGCAAGATTCACTTTATCAGGGCTCTGGTACCTTCTCAGTCTGCATTTTATTTGTGTCTTCCTCAGATGCAGCTTTGGATGATACTCTGGCTTTATTTGAAGCTGACCACCTGGTGTACTAGCAAAAATACCTTCTATCTAGGGCCCAGTTGCAGTAAGTTTAGCCATAGCCTATGAACTGCCTGGAGCCACCTTACAAGAGTCATCAGACAATTTTAAGATGGCCACCACCCATGCTGAGCAAAGAAGTGCCTCAAGAGATTAAGCTGGAAACGAAGGCTGGCTGCCACTTGTGCCAAGCTTGGGGCTTTTCAGCAAGAGTTATGAGACATGCGAAAGCCAGGTGATTCTTGTGTGGGTTTAGTGAATCCTTGAGAGATTTAAAGAAATTCTGCCACATGAGCCAAAACAGATCATTTGTTGGAAACAACCACTGTAGGTGGCTTGGTTGGGCCTGCAAGTTTGGAGGGGTGGAATCTCAGGAAATCAACTGGGCAGGGAAATCTTTATTAGTCAGGATTATGGAGTTCAGATATCGCAGCCGCCTACCTCTGTACACCAGGATGGGGGAGGGCTGAACAAAGAAACCATTGACTCTGCAAGAGCTTCTGTCAGGGAGAAAGCTACCTCTCCAGCCCTCACAGTGAAGCCAGACAATTCAGTTTCTCCCTGTATGTCCCTAGCACTCATTGAGCAGCTGCCCCAGCTCTAGAGCTCAGAGTAAGTGAGTTCATCTGAGTATGTCTAAGTGCTGACAACTTAAGAGAAACATTTATGACTTTAGCTGTCCTCTGTTTCACTCATCGACAATTTCTGTTGGTTTTCGTAGACAGAAGTTGTGGGGACTTCTTCCTGGCACTAGAACCCTGAGCTTGGAAACCAAGTGTGTGGCTGGGTACCTTGCTCCTCTGAGGAAACATCTGCTGCCATGATAAACCACCAGTTTCTTAATTGGTACCCATGGTTACAGGATGAGTCTGTTTCATGTCTCCACCCCTCCTACCAAACTCGAGATAGCCTTCTGTTGTATGTCCACAGTTGTAGCACTACCATTCAGCCAGAACTCAGGTGGCTCCCAATGATGGTTGTTCTGTAGATCCATTGTAATTTTGACGTGGTCTTGAGAGGAAGCAAACATAGCATCTACCTACTATGTTATCTTGACCAGAGGTTGTGTTTTTCTTGATAAGTTGCCATCTTCTTTTCTGTGGCTGCCTTGAGAATTCTTTGTCATTAATTTTTGACAATTTTAACATAATGTGTCTTGGAGAAGACCTTTTTGGATTGAGATAATTAGGTATTTTGTTTGCTTCTTGGATTTGAGATCCCATTCTTTTCATAGGTTTGGGAAATTTTCATTGAGTCTGGATAAGATCTCTGTTTCCTTCTTCTCTTTTTCTGTTATACAGATTATTCTTATTTCTTTACTCATGATGTCAGATAGTTCTTGCAGAATTTTTTCTTTGTCTTTTTGTTTGTTTTTTACTCTCAACTCTCTCCTTCTATCTGCATAGTTTTTCCTCCATCTTGACAGCTCTTTTTCCTAAGCGTGCTATTCCATTCTATATTGTTTTTATTGATTTCTTCAGTTACAGTTGTATTTGGTTCTACTTTAGAGTTTTAATTTATTTAGTAAAATATTCATATTTTTCACTGATTTTGTTTCTGAATTTATTAAATTGCCAATCAGAATTTTCTTGCATCTCATTGAGTTTTTTTTTAAAACTGCAATCTTGAATTCTCTGTCATTTAAATTGTAAATTTCTGTATCTTTATTTTCTGGAAGTTTTTTATTTCCTTTCTGTGCTGCCTTGTCATCTTGGTTGTTCTGGTATTTGATTATTTCTTCTCCTATGCAATTAGGATATGTATTTTGCTTTTTTACAAACAAAAATTATTATTTAGAGTTATCTCTCTTTAGCAGCTTGAAAAGTTCTTTCAGTAGGTGGTGCATGAGCGTCCTCCACTGCCCAGGTCTCCTGGATCTCTGCTACATGGCTGAGAAATAATATTTATTCCCTGTTAAGATGTGTGTCTCCTCTGTGACCAGGTCACCTCAGTCCTAAGGCTCCCTCCTCATGAAAAAATGTGATGGGCAATGGGTATCTGAACCTTTGAAAATCCCCTGACATTCTGGTACTGCCCTAGCAGCTAGATGCAGTGTGGTGCTGTCTCCTCTAAAATCAACCTAAATGGGTGGGGGTGGGGTATGTCAACAGCTGTTTCCTTTCAGTAATGCTGGCTATCAAGCTTCCACAGCCTTGCCTCTATATTCACCATTTTTGTCTTCTCAAATTCCTGGGTACTCACTAATGCTATTTCCACTGCTAGCTCTGAAGTAATGTGGGCTGATGAACTCTAAGAAGGTGGGGTGGGGTGGCTAGGTTTTCTGCCTAGCAATGGCAGTTGCTCAAACACAGCAGTTGCCCCTCTGTATTTTGTCACTCCCTTGGTCTCTGCCCTGATCTTTGGGCTCTGCCATGTGGAATATGCTGATCAATCAAGCAAGAGTGCTCAGAGCTAGAGGGCAAATTGTTGCTTAATTCTTCTTTTCCTACATCCTGCAGGGAGTTTTCAGATGCGTTTGTAGCACCAGTCTCTGCTCCTCTCCCTTTCCTCTACCCTTGCTCACGTAATTTCCCCATCAGATTCTCTTATGTGAAGATCTCCCAGATGTGTTTGTGTGTTAGGATGGGTGTTCTCTTTTGGCCGGTAGCTGTTCAATTTGTTGTAATTTCAAGGAGAGAGATCAGGAAGATCCTTCATACTACCATGCTGCTGATGGCACTCTCATAAGTTAGTTTTCTTTATAAATGTGTCTTACTCTTTTAGAAGTTTTTTTTTTTAGTTTAAAAAGAATTTGATAAAAGTTGTTTGATAGCTTAATATTTAATTTATGGTTAAGTCATAAGCATAAATATAAATTATTAAAGTGCAGTAGAAAAAATCCTGGTAAAAGTGAGGAAGTTTTAGTACTTCCTAAAGTCATTTCAGTAGGTCATTTCACCTTTCTTGACCTCTATATGCTGAACAATTTAGAAAAAGATGATCTGTAAGAACTAATCTAAGCTCTTATTCAGTTTTTTTTTTCCTCTTTTAAAAATGACTTATCTACTTTGCTATAAAAGAATGTTGTTCTTGGAGTTTTCTGAGCATTGAGAGAGCTTATTCATACTTTAGGAGACTCTGAACTGATATGTGTTTATTTAGAGTTATCTAAATAACTTTTATGACGGTTATTTCCTCTTCTCCATGAATAATCACTTCTGAGTGCAATCTAATATATTTTTACATTACACAAAAATTTTGGGGCAACAATCTGAAGATAACTGTATGACTTTTCTATGAAAGCAATTTTGTGAGACTTGAGCCTACTGTTTCCCACTTCTTCTCCTTTTTATTTTATTTTATTGTCCTAAAGTAATGAAACAGTTGTTACTAATATAAATCTGTTGTCTAAGTAAATGTGTTACTAATATACTGGAAAACGCTCTTTCAGGTTTCAACATTTAAAATTTTTATTTTATTTTCTGAAATTGTATACATTTTTTCAAGTTTTAGTGGCTTAAAATCAATTAGTGAAAACTAGCAAATTTATATAGGTAATCCTCAGTTATGTTCCTTAATATCTAAAAGAACAGTCTAGCACAGTTTATTACAGAAAAAAAAAAAACACCTATTGGACAATTATAAATGCACATGGAGGCCAGAGACTGGTACAAAGCATTTATTTACTTTTCCCATTGTATCTATGTTCTGTTGTTGCATATCAAGTTGCCACAAACTCAGTGACTTAAAACTGTATCCATTTTTATATCATAGTTCTGCAGGCCAAATGTCCAGACAGGCACTACTGGGTTTTCTTGCTCAGGATATCCCAAGGCTGAAATTAAGGTATTGAGCAGAGTGAACTATTATATAGAAGCTATGGGAAAATATCTGCTTCCAAGCTTACCCATATTGTTGACAGAATCCAGTTCCTTACAGCTATCAGATTGAGTTCCCTATTTTCTTGTTCACTATCAGCCAGGACTCCTATCAATTCCTAGAGCCCACAGTTTGTTCTTATTCTGCAGCCCCCTTCATCTCAGATTCCATTAAAATGTGTTAATTCTTTCTCAGAGTTGGAATCACTTTGGCTTTCCTTTTTAGCTACCAACTAGAGAAAACTTTGTTTTTAAAGAGCTCATGTGATTAGATTAGGCACACTGGATGATCTTATCTAATTAGTAAACCATCTAAAAATATACATTTTGCCATGTAGTATATTCACTGGAGTAATTCCAGGGGGCAAAGTTCATAGGGTCCTTCTTTGAATTCTGTACACCACACATTGAAAGATTGAGCTTTGAATTAATACTTTGAAGTTCTTTATCATCTTCCTTCTGTTTCGTTGTTGTTGTTTGTTTGTTTTATATAGCCTTATGCACTGAAATTCTGACTCATTCTCACAAAAATAATAAACTTAAGACCATGAAAGCCATGAATCCTGCCTCCATTTTGGGAAGACAGTGATAGATCATGAATACCATAGTATTCTTCCTTGGAAATAGGCTTATCCTTTCAAGATTCTTCAGAATGAAACATGTTTAAGACAAAAGGCTTGCTCTTAACAATACTGGTTTCCTCTTATATCATAAACACAGTGCATCATTATGCTAAAATCATCACCACATCATTCATCAAGTTAAAGGAAGGAAAGAAACAAAGGCACTGATGGAGACAAAAAAAAAACAGAGTTTTCCTTTGTTGTTTCTTTAGAAAACAAACAACAGCAGCAAAAGCTATAACAGTTTCATAATCAAAGCACAACAGAACTTACCCATGTTGATCACTTTCTTCTTTCTGTTATTTTTTTTTAAATTGAACCATGTTACTTATTGCAAATTATAGGTAATTTGCGTAAAACTTTTTTATTAACATCTAGATATACTGGATCGTATTTAATTCTGGAAAGCTTCTATTGTATTATCATAGATATTATGAGTAACTTTTAATTATTTTAAAGCTTGATTTTGAGTTGACATTAATCTTTTATATATATATCATAAAAATTTTCATGAAATGTCATTCATATTCATGATTACAAGTGTATATATATATATATATATATATATATATATATATATACATAGCGCTTTATGTTAGGTATTACCATAACACATCAGTTAATATTTTTCTATTTCCTTTTATTCTTTCAGTGTGAATTCACCATTCAAACAAATTCACATTTTGTTGGAATAGCCTCTCCAAACTTTTCAGAATATTAGATATATGCAAGAGAAACACGAATCATGTAATTATAAGTGATTACTATAAAATGACAAAGTAACTGCTTATAGATTACATATGTCTAAGCTAGAATACAGTGTTGGTCCAGAAAACATTCATTAATCTTTCTGTGACATATACAGTTAATACAAGTATATGCTTGTATATATGAAAGCATATGCCTAATTATATTAAATACATATGTAATAATGTTATGTAATAATAAATTGGATTATATTAAAATATTGGTAATTATTATAACAATGATAAATTAGAATAAATTAATTAGTAATTAACTTAATTAATAACAAACATCTTTATTAAATTTTATAGTGATAAGAAATTATGTATTTTTATTTCTATATTTTCTTGATTTATTGGACTGACATTGGTTAATAAAATTTTATAGGTTAAAAGAGTGCAATTCAATAATATACACTGTGTTTTCACCACCCAAAGTTAAGTTTCTTTCAATCAACTTATATTTGACCTCCTATGCCCTTATTTATATCTCCCCTCCCCACTTTTCCTCTGGTAACTACTAAGCTGTTGCCTGTTTCCATGACTCTGTTTTTCTTGTTCACTTGTTCTTGCAGTTTTATATCCCACATATGAATGAAATCCTATGGTTCTTGAATTTTTCCATCTGACATATTTTGCTTAGTGTGATAATCTCAAGATCCATCCATGCTGTCACAAATGGCAGTATTTCACCTTTTCTTATGGCTGAGTAATACGAGTACTATTTCATTGCATATATGTACCACGTCTTCTTTATCCAATCATTCGTCTTCTTTGCTTCCACGTCTTTGCCACCATGAATAATGCTGCAATGAACACTGAAGTACATACAGTTTTATGAATAAGTGTTTTCAAATTTTTGGATAGATACCCAGAAGAAAGTTTGGGCCATATAGAAATTCTTTTTAATTATTTGAGAAACTTCTGTATTGTTTTCCATAGTGGATGTACTCACTTATATTCCCACCAGTAGTGTATGAGTGTTCCTTTTTCCCTACAACCTCTCCAACACTTGCTATTACTAGTCCTGTCGATGATAGATATTTTAATATGTGTGCAATGGTATCTATCTCATTGTGATTTTGATTTGTACTTCCCTAATAACTAGTGAAGTTGTACATCTTTTCGTACTTCTGTTGGCCATTTGTATGTCTCATTGGGAGAAGTGTCTATTCAGGTCTTTTGCCCACTTCTAATTTAAATTGCTTGTTTCTTTGTATATTTTGAATATTAGGCCCTTAGCATTGTTTGCAAATATTTTCCTCACTCAGTTGTTCGCCTATCTGTTTTATTGATAGTTTCTTTTGCTGTGCAAAAGCTTTTTAGTTTGACATAGTCCCATTCATTTATTTTTGCTTTTACTTCATCTTTAAGTTCAAATTCATAGAATTCTCTCTAAATACAAGGTTCATGAGTTTAATACGTATGTTCTCGTCTATGCAATTTATTGTGTCATGTCTTATATTTAGGTTTTTTATCCATTTTAAATTAGTTTTGATGTGTAATGACAAATAGCAGTCTAGTTTTATTCTTTTTCATGTAGCTTTTCCTGCATATTTTTCCTGTACAAATAATTGAAGAGGTTTTCTTTCCTCTATTGTATGTTTTTGTCTCTGTCAAAATTTATTTACCCAAATACATGAGAGTTAATTTCTCAGTTCTCAATTCTGTTCCATTGGCCTGTGTGTCTGTTTTCTTCTCAACACCATGCTGTTTTGTTTATTGTCACTTTGTAGTAAAATATGAAATCAGGTAGAGTGATACCTCTGGCCCTGTTATTTTTCTCAGGATTGCTTTGGCTACTTAAGATCTTTTGTAATTATATACAAATCTGATTATTATGTTGTATTTCTTTTAAAAATGCCATTTGAATTTTGATAGGCATTGCATTAAAATTGTATATTACTTTAAGTAATATGGTCATTTAAAATATATTGATTTTTCCAACCTATGAATATAAACTTTCTTATTATTTCTTTGCATCTTATAGTTTTTAGTGTGTAGGTCCTTCACATGCTTTGTTAAGTTTATTTCTAGGTATTTTATTCTTTTTGTTGCAAGTGTAAAGCAAAATTTATTTTTCTTTTGAAATTTTATTATTAGTGTATAAGATTGCTATGGAATTCTTAGTAAATTCTACCAAATAATCAAAGATGATTTAATACTTGTTCTTTTCAAAGTCTTTCAAAAAATTAAAAATGAGGCAATACTTCCTAACTCATTTTATAAGGCCAACATTACCTTTATACCAAAACCTGGTAAAGATAACACACGCACATGTGTGCTCACACACACACACACACACAAACAGATAGACCAATATCTCTGATGAATACAGATGCAAACATTATAAAGAAAATATTACAATACATTACATTAAATGTAACATTACGTTAACTACTACAATACATTAAATACAATACATTTAAAAGATTATACATCATGGTCAAGTGGGGTTCATTGCAGAGGCAAAAGGATGGTTTGACATGTACAAATTAATTGCTGCACAAAACATAAAATAAAGAATAAAAATTATATGATAATATTAATAGATGCAAAAAAAAGCATTTGACAAAATATAGTATCCATTTAGTAAG
Organism: Cynopterus sphinx; assembly: GCA_030015415.1. Taxonomy (NCBI): domain Eukaryota; kingdom Metazoa; phylum Chordata; class Mammalia; order Chiroptera; family Pteropodidae; genus Cynopterus; species Cynopterus sphinx. Next base: position 44,579,174 of record CM057388.1, read on the forward strand.
TTTAACAAACAATGAAATGGGTATAGTATCTCAACATAATAAAAAGTATCTCAACATAGTAAAGGTTATATATGATAAACACTTAAGTAACATCATACTTAATGGTGAAAAACTAAAAGCCTTCCCTCTAAGACCAGGAACAAGACAGATTTGTCCACTACAACCACTTATTCAAGTGTTGGAAGCCCAAGCTAGGTCAATCAGGCAAGAGAAGAAAATAAAAGGAAGTCAAATTATCACTTTGCATAGGACGTGATTCTCTATATTGAAAACCCTAAAAACGCCACTAAAGTCTATTAAACATAAATATAGTAAAGTTGTAGGATACAAAATCAATGTACAAAAGTCTATAGCTTTTCTATACACTGACAAGTATTTTTATATTTTCCATAGCAAAAAAACTGTGGGTTGAATCTTTAGGGGAAAGCAGCATAATAGAAAATAACACTATATTGAATTACCCATACAATTCTTGTTAATGCCAAGAAACTGAATTTGAAATACAAAAATATCTATATGTGCATGAATAAGATATGAAGAATGTTTGGTTCTAGCAAAAAACTTGCATACATATATGACACATATATTAAGAAAATCTACACAATCATAATTGCAATTTACTCATATATTTTTTCTCCATTTTATGTTCTAAGCACTATTTCAACAATTCAAGTTGAAATGTAAATTGTGTCTGAAATATATTTCCTGACTACCACAGAATCATTGTTATTTTAGGGTAAGTAAATTCTGAGAAATTGGGTTCCACATCATTACTTGTTTATAAAATATTAAAATCAATATTAAAGGTAACTTTAATATCTGTCACCAGTATGGAGCTTTATTAAGTAAGGCTATCATAGCATACTTTAATTTTATTTTAAGCAGAGCTTTTTGGTTTCCAAGGCTTCACATGTGAATTTTAAAATAAACAAAAATGTAAATATTTTGAAGACCCTTAGAAAGTTGGTATGAAAAAACATATTCTAACTTAAACTCAACAAGAAATAATTATTAAAATCACTACATAAGCAAATTTGCTACATCTGATTCTAAATCCTCCTCAAATTTTAATAACTTTAGACTTAAGAAAAGAATATTTTCAGAGCATTAAATGAGTGAGAAGGCATTTTTTGAAAGAAAATATAAGCAAAGTCATGTGTATCTGTAATGATGCATACAGCCAAGTTTAAATGCTTCTGAATTTTAAGCATAAAACAAGCAAATTATTGGAAGAACCAATTATGGTGGTAACATAAACCATAATGTAGAAGCTGTTCACTGTGTTTGTGTCAGTGAAAGTTTCTTTGCCAAAGTGCATTATATAGTTTATTAAAAAAATTGTTCTTAAAATTTCATAGGATAATACTTCCAATTCCACTTAAGAAATATTAATAAACTAGAGTAATTCACTAAAACATGTGTGAAATATATATTACCATGATTTTAGTCCTGTCTTCATAAAAATGATGGTAATTTGAAGTAATAATACAATAATTTTTTTTCAAAAAAAAAAAACACTGTTACAAATTTATTGTTACTTCAACATATTTATAAATTCTTCTAGAAAGTAAGATTGACAGAGACAGTTAGCTGACCATCAAAGACTCATATTCATTCTTCTTTCACAGTGTAAAGTTGTTTCCAGGAACTATATTACCAGCTCTTCATTGCTCTAGGTGAAGATATGTGACTGGCTTCTGATTCACTGAATGAGAATGAAAGTTTGTGTGTAACTTCTAAATCAAAATATTTAAATATCTGCTAATTTTCCCCATGATCTCTTCCTTTTTCACACTGACTTTGGAGATTATCCATTTAGGACAACTATGTCACAAAATACAAAGAAGTAGGATGGATCTCTAACTCACCTTTAGGAAAAAGATGCCCAGTTAAGATATAATCAGGAAACTTTCAGAATGGAGGGGCAAAATGCTTATTGTGTTAAACAAGTGATATGAGGTTGCTTATTAAAACAATCTGTTCTGAGAAAATATAGTGACTCAGGAGTTAGCAGAAAGGTAGAAATTAATTGGTATACAAATGTGGATTAATTGGTATACAAATAGTTTAAAACATATAAAGTAGTCAATAGATATGAAGGATTTTTTCATTATCAATCCACAATACAACTAATGCTCTTAAAAAATTAAGCTGATATAAGAAAATTAATTTATTGATTTGTTACCTTTATATCATTGCAATTCTTTAAAAAATGAATATAAATTATTTAGGTATAAAAACATACGCATCTAATAAAAGAGAAGCCACCAATCTATTGACATTTAGACAAAGTGAAATAAATAACATTTAAAAAATATCTTGCGACATCTTTGAGTATATTATAGTAAATGAAGAAACCGTGCTACACTAAAAATAATACCAAACTGAGAAATATAGGAAAACATACAATGTATTAATGTATGTCTTTCATAACAACATAGTCTGTTTTAAAATTACTATGCAGAAAGCCTGTGAGATATGGATTCTACCCTTGGTTCTTGACTAAATCACCTTAGTCACTTTGCCTTCTGAATCTGTTTTACCACATAAAATAATAAAATGGTTAGACAAATTGTGCTCAAAGTTCCATTTTAGTTCCAAAATGTTTATATTTTTCAATTATTTATATAGTTATCCATTTTGTTAGGAAAGTATAATGACACTGAATTTTTTTAAAATATATTTTTAACTGAGCTATTATTTGTAGATGAGAGATGATATGGGAGGAAAACATCAGACATTTCTTCACATTTCTTCTTTATTCTGCTCACTCCTTTGATCTCAAAATGAATTTCCACCTTCCCATCTCTAATGGAACTACTAGCACAGGTGGACTATTATGTGATTCTGATAATTAAATTTATAGAAAATTTTGCATTGTTATCAATGCTAAAATTTATTATATACTTACATTATGCCAAGCAATACATTAAACATTAAACATAATGTGATCTAATTTGATAACTTAATGAAATGCTTGTTATATTATCATAACTTTAGCAATGGGACAACTGATTTTCCAAATGTTAAGTAACTGCCTAAGATAATACAAAGTGAGTAATTAAGTGAGACAGGATTTAAATCCAAATCTTCTTGCTTCTTTTATTGTAAATGAACACTAAATATAAAAAACTAGTGTAGAATATCTAGGATATATACAGATCTATCCATATCATCTATCTATGTAGATTTAAATATATCTTTTAATATTGATAATGATATAGGTATACAGATATACTTGACAGAGCATATTAAAAATAAATAAATGTCACATGGGATTGTTTTTGGATGCTTTCATCCTGACTATGATTTTCTGAAATCTAAATACCGCATATGGATACTTCATTGAAAATTCCAAAGTACAGAAACAAAATTTCCCCAATACATAGCTTAATTAATGTAAAGAAATGCCATAAGTCAAGGAACATTTCTCCCAAGGAGACTATAAACAGTAGAATATTTATTGATTAGTACTAGTAAGATGATCTTAGGGTGGCCAACACTTTGACCACAGTGCCCAGGGAAGAATAGACCTAGATTGCAAAATTAAATGAACCTAAATTTAATGTCAACTGTCCATTCCAGAAAATATAGGTGAATTGCTTGCTTACTCTGTCACTGGCAAATTAACCTGCAATTATGGTTAACAGTCTGAGTTGGCATGTAATCTAGAGTTCATTATCACATCAAGCAATAAAAAACAAGATCTGCAGCATTTGTTATTCCAAACAAATATTTTTTCTCATCCATAGTACAACTCTGTGATACAATGAACATCCCATAACCTGACCAAAAGTTAATGTGGTGGATTTATAAAAGCATGGTTAAGCATGGTTACCAAAAACCATCATGATGCAACAACATTTAAATATTCAAAAGAACTTTGAAATATGCATGAAAACATTTATTTCAATAATTAAGACACAATGGACTAGAATGTCAGTAGTATGTCAAAATAAGAAGTTCCAGCCTGAGTCTTCTCAGAGAAACACCCATATACCCATATAAATAACCATCCACACCTAAATATATATATATATATATATATATATATATATATATATATATATATATATATATATATATATTGCACAAGTGCTCTGGATTCCAGGTGAGAGATTATAGCACTCAAGCTGAGCACAGAATGAGGAAAAAAAAAAATTGAGGAGCCTAGAAGAAAAAGTATACTCTACCTGAGTAACTAAATAACTTCTCTCCCAAGCATGGAGATTTTATCTACACTGTTGCTTTTCTATGGGGAAAAGAGTGTAAAGTGAGCATCCAACATCACCGCATACTGAGACTTCTGGCCTGCCACAGTGGACCCAGGTATTGACTCACACAGTAGGACTGACTCATACATACAGACTTAACCTCAAGACCTGCCTTAGCAAAAGGTAGGCACCTGTAGACCTTAGTTCCAGGCCCACATCAATCTAGCCTCCATGAACTATGGTTCCAGGTCTTCCTCAGCATCCTGTCAGCCACTTAGATTTAGGCTTCAGGCCCATCCCTGTAAACTCTGGCTCTGGGCCTACTTCAGTGAATAGGCACTAAGCTGGCAATCATGGGTCTAAATTACAAGCCTATCTTGAAGCTATTGTGGTTTCTCTGGACTCAGACACAAGTCCCACACACATAAATTCAGGCACCAGACCCACTTCAGTGTGCGTTGATGAGAGTTTATTCCCCCAAATGACTAAGAGAATAATTCAACAAATACCATGAACAACCAAAGTAACAAGGCAGAACAGAAAGAAAATAAAACACCTCCAAAAAATAAATTTAAAGAAATGAAAATATGTGATTTAAATGAGAGAAAATTCAAGACTGTAGTCCTGAAAAAAAAAAAAAAAAACAATGATATGCAAGGAAATTTAGATATGCACTTCATAAACTCAGAAGTAAAATCAACGAACAAAAGGAACATCTTACCAAAGAGATTAAAACTAAAAAAAATAAGCAAATAGAAATTGTGGAGCTGATGAGTTCAACAAGAGACATAAAGAATGAAATGGTGAGCTTAGGAAATAGAGCTGCTGAGAAGATATTAAAGCAAAGACAGAAATCTGATTATGAAACAAGTGGAAGGAGATTTGAGATTAAAAAATAAAAGTAAAGTACTCTGAGAAGTATCTGATTCAATCAGACAGAGCAATAGAATAATGGCTATAACTATGCTGTACACCTGAAACTGACATAAAATAATGTTGACTGTGACCTCTAACAAAAATAAACATAAAAATTATAATAATAGGTATATCAGAAAGAAATAAGAAAACAGAGACTATTCAAATTTTTGATGAGAACTTCCCAAACATACAGAAAAAACTGAATCATTGAATCCAAGAAGCAAACAGAATACTTCATTATTTCAATCCAAACATGCCTTTTCCAAGACACATTACATTAAAACTATCAAAAATTAATGACAAAGAAAGAATTGTCAAGGCAGCCAGGAAAAGAAGACTGTAACCAATTAAGAAAAACAATTGGAGTATGATCGAATTTTTCAGCAGAAACTTTACAAGCTAAAGGGAAGTAGCATCAAATATTTAAACAAATGAAAGAGAGAAATTACCAACCAAGAATAATATATCCAACAAAGTACTCCTTTTATTTTTTATAAAGAATAAATAAGGCCTTTTCAGACATACAGAAGCTGAGGGAATTTTCTACCATAAGTCTGGAATTATAGAAAATACTTAAAGTGGTCAGCTCACCTGAGACAAAATGACAAATAATCACAAAACTATGAGTAAGATGACCAACAGATAAGAGCATGAAATTGCAACTCTTATTAAGAATATGGCATTATACACTTAAATATTACATAATGATTAAAAGAGGTGAAAATATTTTTAAAAGAAAAGAAAAAAACAATAAATACTTTAACATAAATAAACTCATGGCATAAATAGAGATAATTTGAGACAACAAAAAAAGAGGAAGGAATAAAGATCTAAATTTGCAAAGGGAAATTAAGATGCACACAGAAGAAAAAAGACTACTGTATATACAAAATTTCTTTTACATAAACTTAATAATGCACACACACACACACACACATACACAATGCAGAACTGAGACATACAACATAAAATAACAGAAAACAAAGGGAAAAAATAATATAATATCACCAAACTAAAATAAAAGACAAAAACGAAAGGGTAAAGAAACAATAGAGAGACTGAGTTACCAGAAAACAAAAGATAAAATGGCTATAAAAAGAAAACACTTTTTTTTTTCCCAGTAGTCATCCTAAATATAAATGCTACCTTCAAGGGACACATCTCAGCTGCAAGAACCAACATAGACTCAAAGTGAAATGGTGGGAAATGATACTCCAAGTAAATGGCATCCAGAGAAAAGTGGCTGTAGCTGTACTTATATCTAATGAAATAGATTTCAAGATAAAAAGGATAATGAGAGACAAAGATGTACATCTCATAATGATAAAGTTGACAATACATCAAGAAGACAATATTTTTTGATACATATGCTCCCAACCAGGCAGTAAAAAATTATATAAAGCAACTACTAACAGAACTAAAAGAAGAAACTGACAAAAATACAATCACAGTAGGGGACCTAAATACCCCATTACAACTATAGATAGATCATCCAAACAGAAAATCAATAATGAAGCATCAGCTTTAAATGACTTATTAGACCAATTGTACATAATCAACATTTACAGAGGCTTTCATTCTAAATCACCAGATTATACATTCTTTTTTAATGCACATGGAATATTCTCAATGAGAGAGCATATGTTGTGACACAAAACTAACCTCAAAAAATTCATGCAGTTTGAAATTATACCAAGCATATTTCTCAACCACAATGCTTAAAATCTGGAGATCGACTGCAAAAAGAAAGTTGGAAATATTAAAAATATGTGAAGATGAAACAACATGCTACTAAAAAATTATTGGGTTAAAGAAGGAATAAAAGGAAACATCAAAAGATATATAGAAACTAAGAAGAATACAAATGCAATGTATCAAAACATTTGGGATATGGCAAAATCAATATAAAGAGGGAAGTTATATTATTACAAGCCTATTTCAAGAAACAAACAAACAAAAATCCCAAATAGACAACCTAACATTATACCTTAAAGAACTAAAAAAGAAACAAATGAAGCCTAAACTCACCAGAAGGAAGGCAATAGTAAAAATTAGAGCATAATTAACTGAAATTGAGGGTAAAAAAAGGAAGAAAAAAATAATGCAATAATGAGCTGGTTCTTTCAATAGATCAGTAAATTGACAAACACCTGGCTACATGCATTTAAAAAAAAGAGAAAAGACACAAATAAAATAAAAAATGAAAGAAGTTATGATGGATACCACAGAAATATAAAGAATTATAAAATACCATTAAAAATTATATGCCACCAAATTCAAAAACCTAGAAAAAACGACAAGTTCTCAGAAATAGTCAACCTTTGTTGACTGAACTACACTAAAAATAAGAATATGCAGTCATTTCAAGTTCACATGGTAAAAGAAATCTCTGTAAATTTAGAAGATTGAAGTTATAAAAAGCATCTTCTCCAACCAAAATGGTATAAAACTAGAAATCAGAAAGTAGAAAAAAAAAACTGAAAAATATGCAAACATAGATGCTAAATAACATACTACTAAACAATAAATGGGTTAACAATCAGAATATAGAAGATATCAAAAGATACCTTGAGACCAAAGGAAATAAAACTTAATGACCCAAAATTTATGGGACACATGAAAAGAAGTTTTAAAAGTGAAATTTATAGCAATCAAGCCTACCTATAAAAAAATCAAGGGAAACAAATGAATAACTAAACAAATGAGACTACATCAAACTAAAATGATTTTGTACAGCAAAGGAAACCATCAACAAAACGAAAAGACAACCAACTATTTAGGACAAGATATTCGCTAATGATACATCTAATAAGGGGTTAATATTATTCAAAATATATAAAAAAAATTATACAACTCAACAACAACAACAACAACAAAAAACAAACCAATTAAAAAATTGGCAGAAGACCTGAACAGATACTCTCCAAAGAGGAAATATAGATGGTTAATAGATATATGAAAAGATGCTCAAGGTTGTTAATCATCAGAAAAATGCAAATTAAAACCACAATGAGATATCACCTCACACCTGTCAATATGGCTATCATCAATAAACCAAAAAACAAAAAGTGTTGGTGAGGATGCAAAGAAAAGGGAACCCTCATACTCTGTTAGTAGTATTGAAAATTGGTGCAGGTGCTATGGTAATCAGTATAGAGGTTTCTGAAAAACTTAAAAATGGATATATCTTTAGGCCCAGCATTTGCACTTCTGGGTATTTATCCAAAGAAAACCAAAAAAATAATTTGTAAAGATTTATGCACCCCAATATTCATGGCAGCACAATTTACTAGAGCCAAGATATGGAAGCAAACTAAATGCTCATCAACAGATGATTGGATAATGAAGTTATGGTTCATATATATAATCATATATTACTTGGCCATAAAAAAAAATGAAACGCAACGACATGGATGGACCTACAGGTTATTATGCTGAGTGAAATAAATTAGACAGAGAAAGATAGATACCATGTGATTTCACTTATATGTGATATCTAAGGAACAAAAAGAACAAATTAACCAAAAACAGACTCACAATTACTGTGTACAATTTGGTGATGGACAGAAGGGAGGGTGGTTGGGAGGCTGGGAGAATGGGGTAAAGGGTTAAAGAAGTACAAATTAGTAGTTGCTAGTTGGTCACAGAAATGGGGAACATGGCATAGAGATTTTAGTTAGCATTAATATGATGGCTAGGTGGAGGGAGAAAGCAATTGGGGGGATGATTTTATGAACTTTATAGATGTATAAACAATATACTATATACTTGAAACTAATTTAATGAATATTTTTAAATAATCAAATAAGCAATATAACCTTACACCTAAAAGAATTTAAAGAAAGGAAATAATAAAAATAGAGCCTAAAAAAGGCAAAAGATCAATAAACTAATATCTCCAGAAAGATAAAAATTTGACAAACTTTTAACTAAATTCATCAAGAAAAAAAAAAGAAAACCCAAATAAATAAGACCAAAAATAAAGGTAAAGTAACAAGTGACTTTACAAAAACATAAAAAAAAATTATAAGAAAATACTAGGATCAATTTGTATGGCTAAAATTGGATAATCTGTGAGAAATTAATACAATCCTAAAAATACATATTTATTAAAAAGTTAGTCAATAAAAAACAGAAATTCAAACCAACTGACTAATAGTAATTAAATCAGTATTAGTAATACAAAACTCTCAACAAAAAAACGTTCTGGATAGGATGGCTTTACAGGTGAATTTTACCATACTTTCAAAGAAGAATTAAGAACTATTCTCAAACTATTTCAAAAAATCTAAGAGGAGAAAAGTTTCTCCTCTTAAAAAAAAGCTAATTTTATTAGGCTGCTTTACTCTGATTCTAAAATCAAAGCCATTATATAAAAAGAAAATTATAGGTCAATATCCCTGATGAACATAGATGCAAAAATCCTCAACAAAATATGAACAGATCAAATTCAGGAAGACTGCAAAAAGATCATATGCCATGATTGAGCTGGATTTATTCCTGGGATGCAGGTTTGTTTCAATATCTTAAAATCACTTAATGTGATGCACTATATAACAAATTTAAAGATAAAATTATATGATCATGAAAATAGACGCAAAAAAGCATTTCAAAACTGAAGCATTCATTTATGATAAGACCACTTAGCAAATTGGGAATACAGGGGACATACCTCAACAAATAAAGACCATATAAGAGAAATCAACAGCTAAGATCATACTCAATGGGGAAACACTGAAAGTGTTTTCTTAAAATCAAGAACAAAATGAATATATACATCTTCACCAGTTTTATTCAACATATTATTGAAATTGCTAGCAACAGCAACGAAGGAAAAAATAAAAATAAAAACATCCAAATGGGAAAAGAAGCAAAACTGTCATAATTTAAAGATAGTGTACTATATATAGATATTCTTAAAGATTTCACACACACACACACACACACACACACACACACACACACACAGAAAAAAAAACTTTTAAAAAATGATAAATATAGAAAAGCACGATATAAAATTAATATTCAGAAATCATTTTTATTTTAATACACGAATAATAAACTATTAGAGAAAATTTAAGAAAATGATTCATTGAAAATTGTATAGTTTGGAGAAACATGGTGGAGTGAGAGATGTCTCAAGATTTCTCCCCTTAAAACAACAATAAGCTGAACATCTAAAACTCAACAACAACAAAAAACACCCAAACTACACACCAGCAAGTCTGAAATGGGATCTGTATATAAGAGGTACCACAGGAGAGAATCCCAGGTGTTGGGTGGTGGACTGGGAGAAATAAAAAAGCCACCTCTTACAGTCTCTGGAGCTCCCTGTAGGAGAAGAGGAAGGGGAGAAGGTGCGGCAGGTTCCCTGTACAGCCCTGCCTTGGAGTGCTCCACATGGCAGACTGCAGCTTCCAGTCATCAGGGTAGAAAGCAGAGAAGCAGGATGGCAAAAAAAAAAAAAAAAAAAAAAAAAAAAAAAAAACTCATATGATTTTTCCAAGCCACATTTGCATAACTGAGGCTGAGCCACAGCCCCCAAACCCCAAACTAGAGAGAGCCTCCCCCTATATTCTCAGAGAGAGAATCTTAGCAAACACTATTGAAATTATCACTAACACTGACAGGGCCTGAAACTGAGGGTAACGGGAGTAATTAAACATCCAAAAGAAAAATAAAAGCATCATTAAGGCTTTATATAAAGCAGGGATCCAAAATGCTTAGACGACACAGACTGAAAAGCAAATGGAAAGCACCTCTTTTGCAACAGGCTAAAGAGATAATTTTATATATTAAATGTACTCTCTGGAAAAAACAAAAATAGAATACACCTCCATTAATGCCAAAGCAGAGAAAGAGTCCATTAAACACCATGAGCAACCAAGGTGACGAAGCATCTCAGAAAGAAAGAGAAAAATTTTTTAGAAAATAAGCTTACAGACATAGAAATATGTGATTCAAATTACAGAGAATTCAGAATGGTACTTCTTAAAAATCTCATTGAGATAAAAAACAAATTATATTGACAATTTCAGGAATTGAAAAAACAGCTAGATGAGCAGAATAAGTTTCTTAGCAAGGAGATTAAAACCCTCAAAAAGAACAAAATAGATCTTCTGGAAATAAAAAGAACACTGCAAGTGCTGAAAAATGAGATAGTAAGCTTGAGAAAAAGAGTCTATCAAATGAAAGAAATGATCCTTGATATCAAAGACAGAGATCCAGAAATAAATCAAAAAGAAGAGAGAAACTGAAGAATGAAAAATAATTAAAGACAAATACAGATCTAGCTGACAACATCAGGAGAGGAAACATAAGTATAAATAGCATTATTGAAGGGGAGGAAAAACAGTAGGGACTAGAAAGCATTTTCAGACAAATAATTGACAATAATTTCCAAAATCTAAGGAATGAACTGGAGCTTGGAATTCAAGAAGTCAACATAACACCCAATTATCTCAACCCAAAAAGGACTTAACCAAGACACACTATTAAAATTATCAAAAATCAATGACAAAGAAAGAATTTCCTGGACAACCAGGGAAAAGAAGATGGTGCCCTATAAAGGAAAATCCATTAGATTTTTCTCAGACTTCTCAGCACAGATCTTACAAGCCAGAAGTAGTGGAATCATATGTTGAAACTATTAAATGAAAGAAACTACCAGCTAAGAATAATGTATTCAGCAAAGCTCTCCTTTAGATATGAAGAAAAAAATAAAGACCTTTTCAGACATACACAAATTGAGAGCATTCTCCATTACAAGGCTTGGATTACAGGAGATATTGAAAGAAGTCAACTCACCTAAAATAAAATGACAAAAAATATATAACTATGTGTAAAGGTCCTAGCAGGCAGACGGAAGCAGAGGAGTGCAAAACTTATTAAGTATAGTGCATTATAAGCTTAAACAATAAGAAGAGATTTGCTATTGCAAGATAATAATGAACATTCAGCACATATAGGGACTAAGTGAGACAGAAAAGGGGAGGATTCAAAGAACCAAATTTGCAAAGGGAATGTAGATAAGGAACATGCAGAAGAATACAGGTGAATTGGTGTGTGTGTGTGTGTGTGTGTGTGTGTGTGCACACACGCATGCACACGCACACACACACACACATACACATATTCAAAATAGTAACCACACACTGAAGATTCAGAACAGAAGTATGTAACATAAAACAAGAAGAAACAGATGAAAAGCTCACAAAAGCTAACCAAAATAACGAAAACAGAAACACAAGAACAAGGAAGCAATGGAAACGATGAACTACCAGAAAGCAAAAGATACAAGGGCTATAAGAAGACTTTATATTTCAATAATCACCCTAAATGTACATGGACTGAACTCACCAATTAAAAACACACAGATTAGCAGAATAGATTAAAAAAAAAAACAAAAACAGACCATAACTATATGCTGCTTCCAGGAGACATTTCAGCTCCAAAGACAAATATAAACTCAAAGTGAAAGAGTGCAAAATGATGTTTCAAGTAAATAGCATTCAGAAAAAAGCAGGAGTAGTGGCACTATTACCAGATGAAATAGACTTCATTATTAAAAAGTAAGGAAAGATACTGAGGGATACTTTATAATGATAAAAGGAATCATGCATCAAGAAGACATAGCACTTATTAACATCTATGCTTCCAATCTAGGATCTCCAAAATATGTAAAGCAATTACTAACAGAACTAAAAGTAGAAACTGACCAAAACACTACTGTAGTAGGAGACCTAAATACCACACTATAAGATATGGACAAATCATCCTAACAGAAAATCTATAATGAAATAACATTCTTAAATGACACATTAGAACAATTGGACATAATTGACATTTACCGAGACTTTCACCCCAAAACAGCTGTTACACATTCTTCTCTAGTGCACACAGAACATTCTGAGTGATTGACCACATACTGGACAGAGACAGCCTCAGAAAATATAAGAGGGTTGAAATCATACCAACCATATTCTCTTATCATAATGCTCTGTAGATAGAGGTTAACTGCAAAATGAAATCAGAAGAACCACAAATACATGGAGATTAAAAAACATGCTACTGAAGAATAACTTAGAGAAAAAACAAAAAAGAAAGGTCAAGAGGTACTTAGAATGAATGATAATAATAGTAAAACATATCAAAACTTTTGCAACACTGTAAAAGCAGTCATAAAAGGAAAGTTAATATTATTACAGGTCTATCTCCCAGAATAAGAATAAGACCAAATAAACAACCTAACGCTTCATCTTAAAGAACTAGAAAAGGAAGAAACAGTGAAGCCCAAATCACCTGAAGGAAAGAAATAATCAAAATTAGAGTAGAACTAAATGAAATAGAAAACGAAAGAAGCAATCGAAAAAATAAATGCAACAAACGGTTGGTTCTTTGAGGTTAATAAAATTGATAAACCCTGGCTAGAATCACTAAAGAAAAAACAGAAAGGACACAAATAAACAAAATAAAGAATGAAAGGGGAAATTATGATTATGACAGACATTGCAGATATATAAAATATCATGTAAGAATACTATGAAAAAATTATATGATACCAAATTTAATAATGTAGAAGAAATGAACCAGTACTTTAAAAAATACAATCTTCCTAGACTGAATCAAGAATTGGAAAATTTAAATGGACCAATCAATAGTATGGAAATTGAAAAAAAATATCAAAAACCTACTGAAAAGTGAAAGTCCAGGACCAGATGACTTCACTATTGAATTCTACAAAACATTCAAAGAATATCTAATACCTATTCTCCTCAAACTCTTCCAAGCATTGAAGAGGAAGCAATACTTCCCAACTCACTTTATGAGGCCAGTATTACTCTGATACAGAAACCAGGTAAAAAAAAAAAAAAAAAAAAACTAGAGACCCATATCCTCCATGAATCCAAATACAAATATCCTAAATAAGATACTACCCAACCAAATACATCAACATATTCAAATAATTACATACTACAATCAAGTTGGCTTCATTCCAGGGGCACAGGGATTGTTCAACATATGCAAATTGATTAATTTGATACACTATATAATAAATTAAAAAATTAGAATCATATGATTATATCTATAGATGAAGAAAAAGCCTTCAGCAATATATGGCATCTACTTATGATCAAAACACTTATCAATATTAGTATAGAAGGAAAGTACCATAACATAATGAAGACCATATGTAACAAACCCTCAGCCAACATTCCACCTAATTGTGAAAAACTAATAAAAGCTTCTTCTAAGATCAGGAAAAACACAAGGTGGTCCACTATCACCACTGTTATTCAATACAACATTGGAGGTCCTAGAGAGTGCAATCAGGCAACAGAAATATTTAAAAGGCACCTAAATAGGAAACGAAGATGTCAAACTTTCACTATTTGCGGATGACATGATTCTCTGTATAGAAAACCCTAAAGACTCCACAAGAACACTACTAGAAACAATAAGCAAATACAGTAAAGTTTCTGGATACAAAATCAACATTCAATAATCAATAGCATTCTTATACTCTAATAATGAAGCATCAGAAAAGAAAAAGGAAAATATAATTACTTTTGCAATTGCAACAAAGAATAAAATACCTAGGAATGAATCTAAGAAACATGGGAAGACAAATATAATGAAAGCTATAAGACTCTACTAAAAGAAATTGAAGAAAATACAAAGAAATGAAAAGCTATCTATGTTATTGGATTGGAAGAATCAACATAGTTAAAATGACCATATTACTTAAAATAATGTGCAGATTTAACACAAACTCCATCAAAATCCCATTGAAATTTTGTTTTAAAAAAATAGAACAAAAAAAATCATCAGATTTGTATAAAAATACAAAAGACTCTGAATTGCCAAAGCCATGCTGAGAAAAAAGAGTGAGCTGGAGGCATCACTTTGTCCAACTTTAAATTATACTAAAAAGTGACAGTAATCAAAACAGAATGGTATTGGCAGCAAAACAGACACAGAGACCAGTGGGACAGAATCAAGAGTCCAGAAGTAAACCCATATTTATATGGGCCAATAACTTTCAATATAATGCCAAAAACATGCAATGGAGAAAGGAAATCCTCTTAAATAAATGGTGCTGGGAAAACTGGAAAGGCACCTGCAAAAGAATGAAGCTAGGCTGTTGTCTAGCACCACAAACCTAACTCAAAATGGATTAAGGACCTAAATATAAGACCTGAAACAATAAACTGCTTTGAAGAAAACATAGGAACTAAACTCAAGGACCTTGGACTTAAAGAGGATTTTATGAATTTGACTTCAAAAGGAAGGGGAGTAAAAGCAAAAATAAATGAATGGGACTACATCAAATTTAAAAGCTTTGCTCAACAAAATAAATCATCAATAAGTTAAACAGACAGCCATCCAAATGGGAAAATGTATTTGCAAGAACGCCTCCAATAAGGGCCTAATATCCAAAATATATAAAGAACTCATACAATTCAATAACAACAACAACAACAACAACAACAACAACAACAACAACAACAAAATAATCCAATCAAAAATGGGCAGAGGGCTTGAACAGCTGCTTCTCCCTAGAGAACATACAAATGGTCTATTTGAAAAGATACTCAATATTGCTAGCTATTAAGGATATGCAAACCAAAACCACAATTAAATACCATCTCACACCTATTAGAATAGCTGTAATTAACAGGAGAAGTAATAACAAATGTTGAAGAGGATGAGGCAAAAAGGTAACATCATACACTGCTGGTGGGACTTGACAATTGATACACCCACTATGGAAAATAGTATGAAGGTTTCTCAAAAAATTAACAGTTGATCTACCATATGAACCAGCAATTCTTCTATTGGGTATTTATCCCAAAGACTTGAAAATCCATATCTGAAAAGATATTTGCACACTAATGCTCATAGTAGCATTATTCACAGTGGCTAGGCCAGGGAGCAAGTGAAGTATCCTATGATAGATGATTGGATAAAGAAGAGGTGGTATACAGTGGAATATTACTCAGCCATAAGAGATGCAATACTGCCATTTGCTATAACATGAATGGATCTCTAGATAATCATGCTAATCAAAATAGGCTAAACAGGAAAAGTTTAAAATTACATGGTATTACTTATATGTTGGATAAAGCCTAAAATCAATAAATGAACAGGAAAAAGACTCATGGACATGGAAATATATAGACTAGTGGTTACTGGAGGGTATGCATTGTGTAAAGGGAGGTGATAGATAGGGTAAAGGGATTCAAATATGTGGTGATAGAAAAAAATATTAACTATGAGAGGTGAACACATGATATGAATGTATATATGCCTTGCTGTTAAAGTGTAAAGCTGAAACTTATTGGATTTCATTAACCAATGTCACCATAATTTTTTTTAATTTAAAAAAAAAAACAGCAACAAGAGAAAAGAACCCCAAAACAATGAGCATATCTTAAGGGGCCTCTGGGGCAACATCAAGCATATCAACATTTGTTTGATAAGTACATCAGAAGGAGAAGTGATAGAGCAAAATATTAAAAACCTATTTGAAGATATAATATTGGAAATTTTCCCTATCTTTGTGAATAGAATAGATATACAAGCACAGGAAATATAGAGAGTCTCAAACAAGGTAAACCCATATAGGTTCATATACTAAGGCACATCATAATTGAAATGCAAAGGTTGAAGACAAAGAGAATTTCAAAAGTAGCAAGAGAAAATCAGTTAGTTACTTATAAGGGAGCTCCCATAAGATTGTCAGCTTATATTTCAACAGAAAATTGCAGGTTAGAAAGAATTCTCAGGTAATATTCAAAGTGATGAAAAGTAAGGCACTACAACCAAGATTACTCTACACAGCAAAGCCATCATTTAGAATTTAAGAACTGATAAGAGCTTCCTAGGCAAGAGAAATCTGAATGAGTTCATCATCACCAAGCCTGTATTATTGGAAATGTTAGAGAGACGTCAGTATTAAAAAAAAAAAAAAAAAAGGAAAAAATAAGATAAATAATAAAATGGAAATTACTATATATCTAGCAAAAAATACTTTAAATATAAATGGATTAAATGTTTCAATCAAAAAATAGGTAGATGAATGGATAAGAAAAGAAGACCCTTACATATGCTGTTTACTAAAGATCCACTTCAGATCAAAACACACACAGACTCAAACTAAAAGTTTAAAAAAGATGTTTTATGAAAATGAAAACACAAAAAGCCAGGGTAGCAATACTTATACAAGCAAAATGGACTTTAAACAAAGGCTATAACAATAAACAAAGCAGGACTTATTTATCCCATTTATGGCTATTTATCTGAAGAAACCAAAACACTACTTTGAAGGGAACATATATGAATCCATATGTTCATTGCAGCATTATTTATAGTAGTCAAGTTATAGAGGAATCCTGGATGTCTGTCAATGGATTATTGGATAAAGAAGAGCTGATACACACACACACACACACACACACACACACACACACACACGAATATTATCTAGCCATAAAAAGAATGGAATCTTACCACCTGCAACAATATGGATGGAGTATTGTGTTGTGTGGAGTAAGTCAAAGAAAGTCAAACATCATAGGTGGAATTTAGAAAATGTGGTAAATAAACAATAGAAACAAATTCATAGATACAGAAAACATTTAGATGGTTGTCACATTGGTTGTGAAGGCATTGGTAAAGAAGGAAGAGGATTAAGAGGTACAGATTGGAAGTTACCAGTCATGGGGATGTAGAATGTAGCATGGGGAATACAGGCAGTAGTATTGTAACAACTATATATGGTGTCAAATGGGTACTGGATTTATTGGGGTGATCAATTAAAAGTTATTCGAATGTCTAATCACTGTGTTGTATACCTGAAACTAATATAATATTATATGTCAACTAAAATTGAAAAAGGTAAAGATATAAAAATTAAAAAATTGGGTGCAATAGGCCTGAAGATATATTATTCTTAAGAGAATATACAAGTAGTCAACAGGTATATGAAAAGATGCTTAACATGACTAGTCTTTCAGAAAATGCAAAGTAAAACCACAATGAGATATCACATCATACCTGTTAGCATGATAAAAAAATAAAGATAAATGCTTCTGTGGTTGTGGAGAAAAGGAAACCTTTTGCCCTGTTGATATGATTATAAATTTTACAGCCACTATGGAAACAGTATGAAAGTTTCTCAAAAACATGAAAAGTAGAACTACTATATGATCTAGCAATTCCACTTCTGTTTTATATTAAAAAGAAAACACTAACTCAAAAAGGTATCTGCACCCCCATGTTCATAGCAGCATTATTTATAATAGCCAAGACATAAAACAACTTGTGTTTATTGATGAATGAATGGATAAGAAAGTAGTGGTATAAATCATATATATATATATATATATATATATATATATATATATATATATATAATTATTATATAATTATAATTTAAATGATATAAATATAGATTATATATGTATAATAAAATATTATTCAATCACAAAAATTTGGAAATTCTACCATTTGCTACAATTCAGATAGATCTTGAAGACATTATGCTAAGTAAAATAAGTCAGACAGGAAGAAAACAAATATTGTGATATCTTATTTGCATGTGGAATCCAAACAAAAACAAACAAAACACCAACAACAGACTCATAGAAAAAGAGGTCAGATTTGTGGTTACAAGAAGCAGAGGGTGGAGGAAGTGAAAATTGGAGGAGGGTAGCATAAAGGTATAAACTTCCTGTTATAGGATAAATAAATACTAGGGATGTAATGTACAATATGATGACTATAGTTAACACTGCTGTGTGACATATAAGAAAGTTAAGAGAACAGATTCTAAGAGTTTTCATCACACAGAGTTTTAAATCATATCTACATGAGATGATGGCTGTTAACTAAACCTATTGTGGCAATCATTTAACAATGTATGTAAATCAAATTATGCTGTACACATTAAACTTATACAGTGATGATCAATTATTTATCAGTAAAACTGGAAAATAGTAAAATGTCACTTTATTCAGTCCACATTTTGATTAGCAAAAACTCATGTATTTGATGATAGCAAGTGTGATCCTTAATTACTGAATATTTTTGGGAAAAGAGAAAGAATTAAGGAAATGGTAATTCTGTATAAAAAGAAGTAGGCAGTAAAGACAAATTTCAGCAGCTATGTTTCCCATAAATCTAGGCTTATGAGAAAGAGAGGTTTTTATTTGTTTTATTTTGTATTCTGGTTGTTGGTATGTTTTTCCCTTTGAATGTACTTCTTTATTCTTGTCTTTTTTAAACTAATGTAGGACAAAGGACTACTTGTTCTGCAAGGCTCTGGAACAAGGGTTTGTCCCCCACTATCTCTATAATGCATAATTTATCACTGGCATTTAACAAATGTTAAATAATATCATCAGAATAATTCAATGATATTGAGATAATGGTTCAGTAAATTAAATGAGAAAGTCTTATCCTGCCTAAATAATCTTGAGTAAATTAGAAATGAGAATTATCTACCCCCAAATCTGAAAATATTCACACACACACACACGCACACACACACACACACACACACACGCACACACACACACACACACACCGATGTTCATTACTGTATTATTCACAATGGCCAAGACATGGAAACAACCAAAGAAAGCAAAATAAACACCTCTATTTTTTTAACAAGCCTAGATATACATAATGAAATATTACTCAGTCATAAAAAAATGAAATACTATTTGAGAGAACATGGATGGATCTTGAGATAATCATGATAAGTGAAATAAGTCAGAAAAATTTGTGAACCATAAGATTTCATCCATATGTGGATATAAAACTGAAACCAACTAATGACCGAGGCAAACCAACAAACAAAATCTCAGACACAGACACAGTTTAGTGGTTACCAAAGGGAAAGTGTGGAAGATGTAGATGTAAAGGGGGTCAAATACATGGTGATGGAAAGAAATTTAACATTGGGTGATAAACACACAATGCAATATACAGGTAATATATTATTGAACTGTACAGTTGAAACCTATATAATTTTATTAACTAATGTCACCCCAATAAATTTAATTAAAAAAATACTGTAATAGAACAAGACATGTATTAGACTTTAAGTACTCTATTTTGCATTAATTTGAGTTTCCTTTTACTTGTTAAGATTTCCATGCATCTATTCTTTGGCAATAAGTTCATGTAATTAAAAGAGAAAGAAAGTTATTGTCTATGTCCTTTGAATTATCTTTTCAGAGGGGACCTGAGCCAGCTGATATTCTCCTGTCTTAGGTATAAAATGGTTTTTAAGAGAGCTAGGTCAACAAACAGCCTGTCTAATTCAAGACTTAAATTTATCTTTTATTAATTGTGTGACCTTTGGGTTCAATTTTATATTTTCTTATGCTTCATTTTTTTTTGCCTATAAAACAGAGCTATGGTATTATCTATTTTATAAATCATTATTAAAATTAAATTTAATATCACATATAAATTTTAGTTAATACTTCTAGTGATTTTTATGGTTTAGGTAAGTATCAAAGTTAGTTGACAAAGATATTGGCAAAATGAGGAAAAGAATTCAACATGTAAGTTATCATCTGCAGGCCTTAACTCTAATCAGTTTAGCCTGTTTCTGTGTGGTTGTATAATGTGTATTTCCTGTAAACTTTTCAAAAAGTAACCCTTCACACACTGTTATATATTTCACATATTCCTAGATGAACAAATAACTCCAAATGAAATATCACCATTTGTATTTATACCTTTAATTTCTTTTTAAAATCTATTCATTAAACATTGGCTAGAACCTACCATGTATAAAACACTTTGAAGGACCTGGTCAGAGGCATTGTGGCATGAAGAATCTCCCCAGACCTCTCCCCTTAAAGTAAAAAGCTGAACATCTACAAGCCAACAATTAACACCCATCCTGCATACAAGCACATTTGAGAGATCTATGTATTAGAGCATCAGAAGGTTGAAATCATGTGAGTCTGGAGGATAGACTGAGAGAAACAAAGAACTGCTATATATAGGAGGAGTGTGAGGGAAGATTTTGTGGTTGATTCCATTAACTGTGCTGACTGAGTAATCATATGTTTCATACAGCAGATCTCAGAGATCAAGGCAGAGAAATAGTTCATCAGACATCATGAATAACCAAGTTGACAAGGCAGCTCAGAAAGAAAGAAAAATGTCTCCAGAAAACAAGCAGAAAACGTGGAAATAGGTGATTTAAATGGCAGAGAGTTCAGGATTGCATGTTGAAATGAGATGGAAGAAAATTCTACTGACAATTCCAAGAAATCAGAAACAAAATAAAACTATAAAATGAATAATTATCAAAGAGAACGAAACCTTAAAAGAACCAAATAAAACTTCTGAAGCTGAAGAACTCATTAAAAGAGATGAGGAATGAAAAAGTAAGTTTAGGAAGTATTGCTGAACAAATGAAGGAAAGAATTAGTAATATCAAAGACAGATACCTGAAACTTATACAAAGGGAAGAAGAGAGAGGCTTGAGAATGAGAGAGAGAGAGAGAGAGAGAGAGAGAGAGAGAGAGAGAGAGAGAGAGAGAAAAGAAAGAAAGAAAGAAAGAAAGAAAGAAAGAAAGAAAGAAAGAAAGAAAGAAAGAAAGAAAGAAAGAAAGAAAGAAAGAAAAACTCTATGGGATTGTCTGACACCATCAGGAAAAGTACATCATACTAATGATATGCCAGAAGAAGAAGAGAGAAAGGAACAGAGAGTATATTCAAACAAATAATCAAAGAGAATTTCTCAAATTTATGGAAAGAACTGGATCTTCAAATCCAAGGGGCAATGAATATACCCAGTCATCTCAACCAAAAAGATCTTCACTAAAACACATTATATTAAAATTGTTAAAAACTAATGACAATTAAGAATTTCAAGGCATCCAGGAAAAAATAACAGTGACTTATAAAGGAAAACCCATCAGACTATCATCAGACTTCTCAGCACAAACCTTACAAGCAAGGAAAGTATGGAACCACATATTTAAACTATTAAAAGAAAGAAATTGTCTGACAAGAATAATATATCCAGCAAAGTTCTCTTAAATATGAAGCAGAAATAATGAATCTTCTGGATATACAAAAGCTGAGGAGATTCTTCACCACAAGACCTGCATTACAAAAATTCTAAAGGGGGTCATTCTACCTGAAGCAAAAGAACAAAAAATACATAACTATGAGAAACATAAATAACAGGGAGATGGAACAAGAAAAATAAAACCCTTAATAAAAACAGCACATTATAAGCTTAAATATTATATAACATAATGGTTATAAAATAAATATTTGGCACATATAATGATGATTTGAAATAACAAACAAAAAAGAAGAGAGGGTAAAGATACAATTTTGGAAAGGAGAATGGAGATAATGTGAATGCAGAATAACGTGGAATACTGTGTGTGTGTATATATATATATATATATATATATATATATATATATATATATATATATATATATATATATATTGTTTACATAAATTTAAAGAGAAGCACACTCCATACATCCAGAACTAAGACACATTGCAAAAACATGAGGGAACAGAGGGAAAATTCACAAAACACCATCGAATTAAAATAACAGAATGAAATGCAAGGCCAATAAAATAATGGAGAGACTGAGGAACTGGAAAACAAAAGATAAAATGGCTATAGGAAAAACTCATATTTCAATAGTCACCTCCAATATAAATAAACTGAACACACCAAAAAAGGCACAAGGCAGCAAATTATATTAATAAATGAAACACAACCATATTCTGCATTCAAGAGACACATCTCAGCTACGTGGAAAAATACAGACTCAAAGTGAAAGGGTGGAATATGATAATTCAAGCAAATGGCATCCAGAAGAAAGAGGGTGTACCTGTACTTATATCTAATGAAGTAGACTTCAAGATTAAAATAAAAAAGGTAAAGGGAGACAATAATGGACATTTTATGAAAATAAAGGGAACCATGCATCAAGAAATTCTAAATCTTATTAATTTCTATGTTCCCAATCAGGGAACCCCAAAATGTATAAAAGCATCTACTAACAGGACTAAAGGGAGAAACCAACAAAAACAGAATCACAGTAAAGGACATAAGTACTCTATGGTCAGATATAAATACATCATCCAAATATAAAATCAAAAAGGAAAGAACATCCTTAAATATACATTAAACCTATTGGAGATTATCAAAATTTACAGAACCATTCATCCCAAAGCAGCTGCTTATACATTCTTCTCTAATACACATGGAACATTCTTGAAAATAGAGCATGTGCTGGGACACATAACTAGCTTCAACAAATTAAAGAAGGTAGAAATCATATCAAGTATATTCTCTGATCATAATGCTTTGAAACTGGAGTTCAACTATAAAAGAAAAGCATGAAGAATGACAAATATGTGGAGATTAAACAACATGCTATTAAAAAATGACTGAGTCAGAGAAAAATAAAAGCAGAGATCAAGAGATAAATAAAAAAGAAATTAGAATGAAAAGTATAAGATTAAAGTTCATATCATTACAAACTTATTTCAAAAAATAAGCAAGACAAAAAAATTGAAACTCATGTGATATCACTTATGTGTTGCATATAAACCTAAAAGCAACAAATGAACAAGACAGAAACTCATGGATATGAATAGACTAGTGGTTACCAGAGGGTAGAGGGTAGGAGGGGATGGTAGAGGTATATGGGATAAACAGAGTCAAATATGTGGTGACAGAAAGAAATCTAACTATGGGAGGTGAACACACAATGTGTGTGTGTGTGTGTGTGTGTGTGTGTGTGTGTGTGTGTGTGTGTGCCTTACTGTTAAAATGTACAGCTAAAACTTACTGGATTTAGTTAACCAATGTCACCATAAAAATAAATTAGTTAAAACAAATTACCAAACCAAAAAAAAAATGTGTAAAATAAATACAAATGAACAACAACAACAACAACAACAACAACAACAAAGAAATAAGAATGAACCCAAATAAATAACCTACCATTACATCTTATAAAACTAGAGAAAGGACAGATGAGGCACAAAGTCAGCATAAGAAAAGACATAATTAAAATTAGAGCAGAAGATAAATTGAAAAGAAAAAGACAGTAGAAAAAATTAATGCAAAAGAGATCTGGATCCTCAAGAAGATTAATAAAATTGACAAATTCCTGTCTAAACTAAGAAAAAAAGACAAAGGATAGAAGTAAATAAAATCAAGAATGAAAGAGAAATTACAATAGATACCATCAAAATACAAAGTATCATATGAGAATACTATGAAAATTAATATGAAACAAAGTTTAATAACCTGGAAGTAATGGACAAGTTTGATCAGGAACAAGACATAGATATCCACTATCGCCACTATCATCCAATATAATTTTGAAAGTCTTAGTGAGTGCAATCAGGCAAGAGAAAAAACTAAAAGTCATCTGTAATGCCCTGGTTTGGAACTAGACGAGCCAAGAAGGAAACTGACACTGATGTAAGCGCAGGACGGAGTTTATTGACAAACTCGAGTTTGGACCCCACTCATTCACTGATGCAGCAGTGGGTGAGAGGAGCCTCGACGGGGGGGTTGGGACTGAACTTAAAGGGTAAAACCATGCGCAAGAGGGTTGTGTGCACAGAGTGCCGTGTGCAGCAGGGCAGTGTGCAAAAAGGGCCAGGTGCAGAGAGGGCTGTGCACAAGAAGGGAAACAGGGTGTGGGTGCCTTAAGGGCTTACTGATTAATGGCTTTGGTAGGCTTGACCAAATGGCAGGGTGTTGTTCCTAATTGTTTTTCGGTGAATTTTTCTTCATTTAACCTGGAGTCTACGTAACAAAATGGAGTTACTCTAGTCCTTCATCATCCAAATAGGGAACAAAGAAATGGAATCATTACTTTTTATAGGTGACATGATATTTTATACATAAAACACTAAAGACACCAAAGCACTATTAGAAATAATAAGCAAATACAGGCAAAGTTTCTGAATACAAAACTGACATTCAATAATCCATAGCACTCTTATGCTGTAATAACAAAGCATCAGAAAAGGAAGTAGAAAAAATAATTCCTTTTGCAATTGCAACAAAAAGAATAAAGTATCTAGGAATAAATCTAATAAAACATGTGAAGGACTTATACACTGAAAAGTATAAGACACTATTAAAAGTAATTGAAGAAGATGCAAGGAAATGGAAAGATATTTCACGTTCTTGAATTGGAAGAATCAACATAGTTAAAATGACCTTATTAGCTAAATAAAGATTTAAGGCGACAGCCTCAAAATCTTATCAGTAATTTTTTAAAGAAATAGAACAAAAACAATTGTCAAATGTGTATGGAAGCATGAAAGACCCCCAATAGCAAAAGCAATCTTAAGAAAGAAGAATAATTCTAGAGGTATCACTCTGTCTTACTTCAAATTATACTACAAAGTGACAATAACCAAAACAGCATGGTACTGACAGAAAAAATAACACATATACTAGTGGAAAAGAATTATGAGTTTAGAAGTGAACTATGATATATAGCAGCAAATAATTTTTGACAAAGAAACCAAAAGCATACAATGAGAAAATAAAAATCTCTTCAATAAATGTTGGGAAAACTGGAAAGCCACATGCAACAGAATGAAACTAGACTGCCATCACCACATATCGAAATTAACTCAAAATGGATCAGGGACCTGAATGTAAGACCTGAAAAAAGTAAATTGCTTGGAAGAAAACATGGAAACTAAACTCATGAACCTCAAGATGAGAGAGGACTTTATGAATCTGACCTCAAAAGAAAGGGAAGTAAAAGTAAAAAATGAATGGAATTATATAAAATTAAAAAGATTCTACACAGCAGAAGGAACCATCAACAAGGTGAAGATGTAGGCACTCAAATTGGATTGAATATATCTGCAAACAACACCTCAGATAAAGGTCTAATATCCAAAATATACAAAGAACTCATACAACTCAACAACAACAAAAAGGGTGGAAAATTTTCAAGTGAGCCAACTTCTGCCTGCTTGTTTAATGTTAACCAGGGTGTGGTAATCTGCTCAAAAATATGCTAATGGACCAACTAGGGTGTGGTAATCTGCTCAAAATTATGTTAATGACCAATTTCTGCTTGCTTGCTGTTAACCAAGATGTGGTTCTAGGGGATGTATCATATAAAGATGTGCTAAAGACCAACTTCTGCTTTTGTGGTTTTAGGCTATATAAGCTGCCTTCTTTGTGGGTTTGGGACCGGTCCCTTCTAACCCTTCGTGGTAGAGGGTCAGTCGCCAGCTGGCTACTAAAGGCTCACAATTAATCTCAATTGGATCCGTGGGTCTTAGAATTGATAGCACCACAACAAAACTTTATTTGATTTTATAAATCAATGTCACTGTAATAATTTTTAATAAAAAATCTTGTTGACAAAAAAAATAACCTGTTAGTTAAAAAATAGCAAAAATAAAAAAATACTTTATTATGCATTTAAGTCACAATAATTATTAATATATAATTTATGAACTCGTATTGTTCATAGTCTAATAGAAAATATAAAAACAAACACTAGTAATCACATAGCAATATATATATATATATATATATATATATATATATATATATATATATTAAATGATGCTTTGTATACCTTTAAGTTATACAATATTATAGGTCAATTATATCAATAAAGTTAGAAAAAACAGTAATTATATCTATGATTTATTATGTGTTTATTCTATGTGTGGCTCAGATATTAAGTTTTTTTTTTTTTCCAGACAGTCTTAATGCTAGTGTGATAATATAGTGGAAATAGTAATTTTGTGATTTAAACTTCAATTGTTTGACTTTAGGTATTATACACCTAAGCACCACTGCTATATTGTACCCACTAACACAATTTTAATGCCATGCAATTAATTTATAAATACTGCAAAAGCTTTAGCACCAAGGCCTCACTCATGTTCCTTCTGCCAGAAATACTCTTCTATATTTCCACTACATTTTCTATGTGTGTTACTATCTAATCCTTCAGATTTTAGCTTAAATGACATCTCACAAAGGTATTTTTTCATCCTATCTAAAATACCACTACTTCCTTATTTTCTATTTCAACACAATATTGTTTTTCTTCATAGTGCTTGTCATGATTTATAATTTTTATGTGCATATTTACTTTTTATTTTTTCAATTCCCCCACAGGCTCTATGAGGGCTGGGACTTTGTATACCACTTTTTTTTCATAATACACATCCACAAATCTGGGACACAGTAGGTGCTCAATACATGTTGAATCAATAAATGAACAAAATGATATTCAAATATCTTTAAACTTAGAAAAGCCCTTATTCTACTCTAAGCCTCTCTATTCTTTGAAACTTGAAAAAAAGACATAACTATCATATCTGTTACTACATGATGAGACATTTTCTAGGTTGTGTAATTTGCGTCTTGAAATAGAACTGAGTTGTCTTATTATATATAGTTAATAGCGTTAAGGCAGTCCTCAGAAAAGGAGGTATATAATTGTTAACTTAAAAATGATTTGTTTACTGTTTAAAGATGGTTAATGTTCAGTTCTTTTACAGTAAAAGTTTTTAAAGTAAATACAAAAGCATAATCTTTTAATGTATTAAAATGACACTTGGTCTTAATTATATTAAAAAAGTAATAAAGTTTCATAACAGAATAAAAAAATTCAGTTTATAATTTTTTATTTGTCATAATTAGAAAAATTTCTCACTGGATATTTTTTTCAGATTACTTCTTTTCAACTTTGTATTCTGACAATAGGAGAATTTTCAATTTGTGTAGTTCATAGTTCAAGGTCCCTGATTTTTTTCACATATTTTCCTTATATCTGTTTAAGTAGCTTATAGCAGAGTCCAGAAAGTTTTCCTTTAGAATACTACCGCTTATTTCTTCCTTTTCTAAAATACTGTAGCTCCTGAAAATTTATTTCAAATATTGTTGGGGACCGGAATTATCATCACAGGAAATTAAAAAATTTCAGTATGTTTCTATTTTAGCACAGAGAAATAAAGCACATTTTTTTTTGTCATTCATCCATAAAATTCTTATAGAATTATAGGAAGTAAAAACATTACAAAGGAAATAATCCTATAAGAGAAAGAGGGAACAGATCATTGTCTAATGTGAGTATGTTAACAAAGTATAAAAGAACATATGCACAAGTGTGGAGATGACCCTTTTTCATTTGCGTTTCTTTATATATGTCTTTTACCTTTTTTTCTCAATGAGGGTACCCAGGAATTTGTCAATTTTAATGCTCATTTAAAAAATATATCTTTTTGTTGTATTAATTGTTTGTGTTTTTTCTCAATTTTATTACATTCTGTTCTACTTTGTATTATTTTCTTCTGATGACTTTTGGCTTCATTTGTTCTTTTTTGTGTTTTAAGATGTATTGTTAGGTTGTTTATTTGGAATTTTTTAATGTTTTCTGAGATAGGCCTGTAATATGATCTTTGCTCTTATTACTGCTTTCGCCATATCCCAAAATATTTTTATATGTTACATTTTTTTTCTGGGTTGTATTTATGTATCTTTTCTCTTTTTACTTATTCTATGACCCGGTCTTTCATTAGTAGCATGTTGTTTAATCTCTACATATATGTGATCTTTCCCTTCTTTTTTTTCTTTCTTGCTATTTTTGTCTCCAGTTTCAAAGCATTGTGGTTGAATAATATGCTTTCTTGAACTTGACAAGACTACTTTTGTGTTCTAACACATGGACTAATTTTGAAAATGTATTATGTACACTTAAGAAGACTGTATAATCTAGTTTTGGGATGAAAGTCTCTGAAATGTCAATTGTTTAATTGGTCTAATGTGTCATTTATGACTGATATTTTCTAATTAATTTTCTTTTTGAATGATATATTCATTGGTGCCAGTGGGGTACTGGGTCCTAAAGTATAATTACTTTGTTTCTAGTTTCTACCTTTAGTTCTGTTATTAGTTGCTTTATATATTTCAGTGCTCTCTGATTGGGAGCATGTATATCAATGCATGTTGTGTCTTCTTGATGTATCATGATTTTTATCTTTATGAAGTGTTCATCTTTGTCTATAATTATCTTGAATTCTATTTTATCAGTTATAAATATGGCGACACCCACATTACTTTGAATTCCATTTGCTTGGATTATTGTTTTTGACCCTTACACTTTGAGTCTCTATCTGTCATTGAAGCTGAGATTTGTCTCTCAAAGGCATAAAATGTTTATTGTTTTTTTATTTAATCTAATCTTCTAGCCTGTGATTTTTTTATTGTTGAGTTCAGTCCATTTCCAATTATGGTGATTATTGAATATGAGGGGTTTTTGTATAAACATTTTGCTTTTGTTTTCTGGTAGCTCAGTGTCCCTAATGATTCTTTGCCCTTGTGTTTCTTTTATTTTTAGTTTGGTGACAGTCTAAAATATTCCCCTATGTTTTCTTTTTTTTATGTTGTGTCTCAGTTCTGTAATATTTGTGTACTTAAGTCTATGTAAAATAAATGTTTATATTTGTGGGTAGTGTTTTTTCTTCTTCATGGATCTTATCTCCATTTTCCTTTGTAGACTCAGAACTATGTTCTTTTTCCCTTTCTGGTTTTTTTTTTTTTTTTTTGTCTCACGTTATCATTATTTTTGCCATGAGTTCATTTCTGAGTTTCATTAGCTATTGTCTTCAGCACTTTTGAAAATATTTTTATCCCCTTTAACCATTATGTAAATTCTGAGTTTATAATACCTGTTCTAAATGAAGGTTATAATTTCTCATTTCTGTCTGTCAGACATTTTACTCATAGTTTTGTAATTTTTTGAGGTAGAATAATACTCTTTCGTATTTCTACCACAATGCAATCTTTGTGGGAATTGCTTTTGTATGTCTAAAAAATATTTTATTTCTACTTTATATAAAAGTAGAACTTTGCTGGATATTTTTTTGCTGGTAATTTCTTTTTCGGTTTTTAAATATTTTCTTCTACTCCCTTTTAGCTTGTAAAGTTTTTGCTGAAAAATCCAAAGATAAACTAACTTTTATAAAAATACATATAGGTTACTATCTTTTTTCCCCTGATGGCCTTGACAATTCTTTCTTTCTCAATAATTTTTGATGGTCCTATATAATTTGCCTTGAGAAAGATCTTTTTGGATTCAGATAATTAGGTGTCTCTTTCCTTCTTGTATTTGAGGATCCAGTTCTTTCCATAGGTTTTTGGAAATTCACATTGAGTATTTGTTTGAATAGGCTCTCTGTTCCTTTCTCCCTCTCTTCTTTTTCTGGCCTATCCATTATTATTATATTGTTATTCTGAATATGTCAGTTCCTATATAGATTTTTAAAAAAATATTTTTCATTCTCAAGGGTCTCTTTTTCCATCTCTGTCATTTCTAGATTTTTATTTTTGATATCACTAATTCTTTTATCCATCTGGTCCACTCCATTTCCTAAGCTTTCTATTTTATTTTTCATCTTTTTATTGAGTTCTTCAGTTCCAGAAGTTGTGTTTGGTTCTTTTTAAAAATTTTCTCTTGTTTGGTAAAATAGTCTTATTTTTCACTTTGCTTCTGAGTTCACTAGATTGCCTATCAGAATTTTCTTGCATCTCATTGAGTGATTTTTAGAGGTACAATCTTGAATTCTCTGTCATTTAAATGGTACATTTCTATATCTTTGTTCCTTTCATGGAGATTTTTTATTCACTTTAAGAGCTGCCTTGTCACCTTGGTCTTAATTATATTTGATAGATTATTTCTCTGCTTTAATATTTATGGAAATGTCTCTGCATTTTATATATATATATATATATATATATATATATATATATATATATATATATATAATCTTACCTCTTTTTAGCAGGTTGATAAAAAGAGATTTTTATTTTGTTTTTCAGTTTTTCAGTAGCTGGCATGCAATCCTCCCACACTGTCCAGGCTTCCTGGGTCTTTGTCATGTGGAAAAAATGCCCTTTACTTCCTGGGGGATGTCTATCTCCTCTTTGACCAGGTTGCTTCAGTTTCAATTTTGTGGGAGAATGTAGTGGATGATGGGGTATTGGGCCTCTGCAGAGCCTTTCAAGTCCCAGTGCTTCCATAACAGCCAGATGCATTGTTGTTCTGCCGCAATATCTCTACCAGAATCAACTTAGATGGAGAGGTGTGGGTTGAGTTGGGAGATGTTGTTGGTGTGCTTGTGGCTATTTTCCTTCCAATAATCTTGACTTCCAAGATTTAGCAGCCTGGCCTTTATATCTAAACCCCTGTCGCTGGGACCAGGTGCAACGTGCATCTTCTTAATACCTGGGGTACTCATTGCTGCCGTTTCCCCTGGATCCAGCTGCTAGCTCTGTGAGGGTGCAAGGATATGAGCTCTATCTGGGGGGAAGGAGGCATCCAGGCTTTGTGACTCAACTTTCTGCCTGGCAACAGCAGTTGCTAATACACTGTTCTTACCCTATGGATTTTGTCCCTGCCTTCGTATCTGCCCTGATCACTTGGTACCCTCACATAGTATATGCTGCTCACTCAGGCAAGAATGCTCAGGACTACAGAGAGTGCACACCGCTACCTAATTTTTCCCTTTTCCCCAGTCCTGCTGGGAGCTTTGGGCTGCATCCACATTATTCTTTATTCTTCTTCCTTTCCAACTCTCTTGCTCACTTGATTTGCTCACCTTCTGATATTCTGATGTGCAGATCTCTCAGATGTCTTAATGCATTAGGTTGAATGTTATCTGTTGGATTGTAGCTCTTTAATATGTGTAATTTTAAGAGAAATGATCAAAGGGACCCCTCACATCACCTATGCTTCTGAAATTCTCTGCAGGGAATTTTTAGTAAGGTTAGTAGCTAAGAAATCACTGTGTCCAAAAGTCAGGTTGATAACACATTTCATGTGCTCAGTGAAAAAAAATGTAAATCAAGAATTTAAAATTTTTATATCTGACAAATAATTTTTTTGAGCGTGAAGAAGCAATTAAGAATTTCCAAAAACATAATTAAGGGAATTTGTGTGTATAATACATCCACAAGGATAAATGGCAAATGGAGTCCTTTAGGTTGAAATAAAAGTACACTACTAAAGAGTAACTCAAAGCCATATAATGAAATAAAAACCTCCAGTAGGATAACTACATAGATGAGTATGATCATTATTTTTATTATAGATTTGACTTATAGCCCATGTCTTATTTCTTATAAAATACAAAATGCAAAGCATGAAACAATAATTATAAGGTTATGTTAGTGTGCACACGGTATATAAAGTTGTAATTTGAAAAATAGCAATGCATAGATGTAGGGTAAAGATGGATTAGAGCAGTGTCTGTGTACTATCAAAACTAAGTTGGTATTATACAGACTAGTTTAAATTTTAGATGTTAATCATAAATTCCACAGTAATGACCAAGAAAATAAGTTAAAAATATACAAAAAAGGGAAAGAAGAGGAAAATGGTATACTACCAAAAAATCAGCTAATTTTTTAAAGGCAGTAATAAAAAATTGAGATAACAAAATACATAGAAAACACATAGAAAAATAGATAAATGGCAGAAGTAATTTAATATATAAATATTAAATATAATTTAATATAATTTAAATATAAATGTATAACAGATTGCAATTAAAATATAGATAATGGCAAAATAGATAAAAAGAGACATGATGTATTTATCTATTATCTACAGGAGATGAATTTTAAATATAAAGAAACAAAGCACTAAAAAATAAAATAATAGAAAAAGATAATCCAGGAAACTATTAATCAAAGGACTGCTGACAAAGCTATATAGTTATCACCTAAATTGATATTAAACAATAAAATATTACAGGCAACCACAAAGGACATTATATTTTGGTTAAGGTTCAATCCAACAAGAATATATGACAAGTATAAACACACATGTGCTTAAAAACAAAGCCCCAAAACATATAAGCAATAATAGTCAAAATTAAGGAGAGAGATATACAAATTTAGAATAACAGATGGAGACTTTAATATCTCATTTTTAATCATATAATTAACAATAAAACATGATGAAATAAAAATATAGAGGACTATAAAATAATTAAACCTAACAAATATATAAGGAATACTCCACTCAAATATAGCAGAATACACATTCTACTCAAATGTACAGACTATTCTCCAGAATAAACCATATGTTATGTAATAAAACAAGTCTTAATACATTTTTAAAGACTAAAATTTTATAAATATTCTTTCCAACCACAATGGACTGTAACTAGAAAGAAATAACAAAAAACTGGAAAACTCACAAATATTTGAAAAATAAACAATATACTCTTTGATAACCAAGGGGTAAACAAAATAAATTACAAAGTAAATTAGAAAATACCTCAGTACAATGGGAAGAAAAGCACAACACACAGGTAAGGCCAAAGTAGCAGACCCTGAATTTACCTATTCCCATGGACACAATAAATATATATCTACAAAGAGAGAAATTTCTCCTGAAGGAGAACTGAGGGCTGATCAAACAGCTTCTGTACAACTAACTATAAAGGTACCACATAGAGGAGGGTAAGAGAGACAGGGTGGTAACAATGGAAATTAACCCCTGTCGTGGTGACCTACAACAGGGAGGGGTCTCACTGAGAGGTCCATATGCATATTTGCTGGTCACAGGACATAGCAAAAAAAACAGCAGTTCAACAGGGCACCTAGTCTATACATGAATAAGATCCACTTACTAATTCTACAGCATCTGCCAAATAGGCAGATGTCCCCACTCCATCTAGATAGTGCAGATGAGAGCACAGTCCAAGCACTCTAGTAAATCTGAAGTCCAAGCACTCTAGTCAATCTGACAAGGCAGATCCAAAGAGCTTCAGGCCTCTGGATCACACCAGTTTTAGTCTTCCCTCAAAGGTCTGATTGCACCAGCCCTCCCACCCATACTCACCCCAACTCCTGCCAAAGCACCAAGGCAGCCTCAATATGATAAGCCCCAGAAACCCCTGGGGTGCACCTGCAATAGCAGTTCCACAACTGACTTACCAGTCCAGCATTCCATTTCCTGGAAGAGAGGTTCCCCCGACTTCTGGTTGTGAAAACAAGCAAAGATTGTGGCTGAATGAAATGGAGGGCAGCTGAAATTGCATACATTCCTATAAGAGACCCACAGACAGACTTACTCACTGGTTAACTCACTCTCTATGAGTTCCATTGTTGGGGCAGCCATATGAATGGTCAGGGATAACAGGCAGGAACTGACATGTCAGCCTTTAAGGCAAAGGATAGATGGCACAGCTTTCTTCCAGACAGAAGTGCTGGCAAAATTCATTGTTCAATGGTTAAGACCTCCCTCATCCCAGCATCTAGATGCAGGAGGCCACCATATCAGAGTCTTTACCAACCGAAATAACACTAGTCACACATCCCAGGTGATTCCCTGAGACCCTGTCCCACCCAACCTGTGGCCCCACCCAAGCCTCTTCTAGTGGGTTTTCCATACAAATGTCTTGGCCTGGCTCATGTCACAAACTTTTCTAAAATCTTTCAAAGGTTTACAAAACCCAAAAGAAGCAGTATCTGGCCTTGGCATGCCTCATCCCTCTTACTGAACAGCCCCAAGCCCAGCACTAGCAGTAGCCAATCTTGGATTGAGGCTTGGCCTCTTGAGGCACCTTAAAACCCATTGTGGGTGGTGGCCATCAGCATATTGCTTGGTGACTCTTGCCATTTGACACAAGGTAGGACACATGATGAAGCAAAACTTGACCTGAAGCAGGGCCCATTCCAAAAGGCCCTGGAAACAGTACACCTGGTGGCTGGCTTTTGACTGAGCCAGAGCATCACGGAGGGCTGCATTCAAGGACAACACACTTTGGACAGGTACAAGAGCCCTGCTAAAGTTAATCCTTCTCTGTAGGGCCAGCACTTCACAGACCAGTCACCACAACAAATCAACCTGACATGCAAACAGCAATGAAGACTCAAATATAACAAGAAGGCACATACAACACATACAAGAATCAGACTAGGTGCACCCAGCTTAGGTGACAAAGGAAGACTAAATGGCTGGGCCTCATAGGACAGTTAATACATAAGGCTACTCCACTAAGACTGGGAAACCTAAAAGCCCCATAAAATACTTAGAAAAAAATATACAGAGGCAGCCAAAATGTAAGACAATAAAACAGAACAAAGCTCTGGAAAAAGAACTTAAGAAAATGAAGACAAGCAAGATACCAAATGCAGAATTCAAAATACTGCTTATAAGAATGCTCAATGAACTTAGAGAAAGAATAGATGAATTCAGTGGAAACTTTCACAAAGAATTAGAAAACTTAAAAATAGACCTAGATAACATAAAAAAGAATCCATCAGAAATGAAGAATATAATAACTAAAACAAATAATATATTAAAGGTAATCAACGATAGATTAGATGAATCAGAGGAATGAACCAACAATTTAGAAGATAAGACAGCAGAAAACACCCAATCAGAACAGCAACAACAACAAAATATCCAAAAATTTGAGGATAGTTTAATGGGCCTATGGAATAAGATCAAGTGTACCAACATTCAATTCACAGAGGGCCCAGAAAGTAAGGAGAGAGAACAAAGAAAATAAAACCTATTTGAAAAATAATGAAGGAAAACTTCCTTAACCTGATGAAGGAAATAATCATACAAGCCTAGCAAGTGCAGAGAGTCACAAACAAAAAGAACCCAAAGAGGCCCACACCAAGACATATCATAACTAAAATGCCAAACGTTAAAGACAAAGAGAAAATCTTAAAGCAGCAAGAGAAAAACAGTTATTTACTTATAAACAAGCTTCCATTAGACAGTCAGCTGATTTCTTTGAAACTTTGAAGGACAGGAGGGATTGGTACAAAATATTCAAGGTGATAAATAGAAGGACCTACAACAAAGATTACTCTACCTGGCAAAGTTATCATTTAGAATCAAAAGACATATTAAGAGCTTCCCAGACAAAATGAAAAAAAAAAAAAAAAACTAAAAACTAAAAGAGTTCATTAACACCAAACCAGTATTACAAAAAATGTTAGGTCATTTTTAAGAAGAAAAGAAATGGCATTAATTACATATCTATAAACAACTTCTTTAAATGTGAATGAATTAAATGTCTCAATCAATAGATAGGGTGGCTGAATTGAGAAGAAAACATAACTCTTACGTATGCTACCTATAAGGTCTCACTTCAGATTGAAAGACACACACAGACTAAAATTAAAGGGATAGAAAAAAATACTTCATAAAAATTGAAATGAGAAAACAAACAAATAAGCTAGGGTAGCAATACTTACACCACACAAAAGAGACTATAAAACAAAAGCTATAACAAAAGACAAAGAAGGAGCCAATAATCTCACTTCTGGATATTTATTTGAAGAAAACCAAAAATTTCCTTTGAAGAGACATGTGAATTTATATGTCCATTGCAGCATTATTTACAATAGTCAAGATATGGAATCAACCTGGATGTACAACAATAGATTGATAGATTTTTAAAAAAGTGGTATATGTATATACAATGAAATATTACTCAGCCATAAAAAATAATCAAATTTTGCCATCTGCAACAACATGGATGGACCTAGAGAGTGTTGCGCTGAGAGGAGAAAGTCAGACAGAGGAAGACAAATGCCATATGATTTCACTTACATGTGGAATATAAAAAAACAAAATAAATAAACAAAAACAGAAACAAATTCATAGATACAAAAACATTTTGAGGGTTGCCAAATAGAAGGGGATTTGAGGATGGGTAAAAAAATTGGAAGGAGATTATAAAGTAAAAATCATTTATTACAAAATAGTCATGGAATGCAAAGTGTAGGTTATGGAATATAGTTGATGCAATTGTATTTACCACATATGGTGTCAGATGGGTAATCACTTCATTAGTTATGTACATCCAATCACCTTGTTATACACTTGAAACTAATATAATGATGTCTGTATATGGTATTTTAAATATAAAAAATATTTTATAAAAGTAATATTGGTATAAGGGTGTTGCAGAAGGGTGAAGTGAGTAAAGGGGATCAAATATATGGTAGCTGAAGAAAACTGGACAATAGAATATATAGATGTCAAATTATAATGTACACCTGAAAATTATATAATTGTATAACCAATGTTACCCCAATAAACTTTATAAAAATAAAATAAAAAATAAAAAAGTAATATTGGAAAAACTCATGGCTAATATTATATTCAATGGTGAATGACTGAAAGATTTTTCTCTAAAATCAGAAATAAAACAAAGATGACTGCTTTTACCATTTACATTCAACATAATACTAGAAATTTCAGCCAGAGAAAATAAGCAGAAGCAAGAGAATAAAATGTTTTCACATTTGAAAAGAATTTGTAAAACTATATTCTTAGATGACATGATCTTAAGTAAACCCAGAATAATATACACATATATACCTATACAAACACAAACATCTAAACCTGTTAGAACTCCTAAACAAATATCAAAGTTGCAGCATAAAAAACCAACACACAAAAATCAGCTGTATTTCTACATACCAGTGTAAACAATCCAAAATAGAAAATTAAGACAATAATTCCATTTACAAAAGTATCAAAAGAAATACAAAAATTATAAATTATCCAAAAAGTAAAAGATTTGTGTGCTGTAATTTATAAGACATTGACTAAAGAAATGAAGACAAAAGTAGATACAAAGCTATCCTGTGTTTATGAATTGGAGAACTTAATATTGGTAAGATGTAAATACTACCCAAAGTTATCTACAGATTCAATACAAATTCAAGCCTATCAAAATTCAAAGCATTTGTAAAGAAGTGGAAAAACACCTACTAAAGTTTATATGAAATCTCGAGACTGCAAATAACTAAAAGAGTTTTGAAGAACAAAATTGAAGTTCTCAAACTTCTAGATTTTAAATTTTACTACAAAGCTACAGTACAGTACTCAGAACAATGTCTGGCATAAGGACAGACATATAGAATTGAAAGAATTGGGAGCCCAGAAATAAACTTATACATCTGAAGTCCATTGATTTTCAACAACAATGCCAAGATTATTTAATGAATAAAGAACAATAAAAGATACTGGGGAAGTCAGATATACAAAATAATTTAAATACAAAAAAAATAAACTTAGACTTTTATACCACATACAAAAATTAACTCAAAATGTATCAAAAACCTAAATTTAAGATATAGAATTATAAAATATTTTAAAGACAAATATAAATTATGCTGGGTTTGGCAGATTTTTTAATATGGCAGAAAAAGGAAAAAACAATTTGGACTTCACTCAAATTAAAAACTTGTGCAAAAAAATAACACTATCAAGGTAGTGAAAAGACAGCCAATAATGGGATATTTTCTATGGGGTTAGTCTAAATAATAGAAAGAAAAACACATCTAAAACTCAGCAACAAAAATACAATCCATCCAATTTAAAAAAGAACAGAGAAATTTAAAAAGATATTTCTCCAAAGAAGACATACAAATGGCCAACAAATGTGAAAAGATGCTTGACATCACTATTATGTAAATGCAATTAAAAACCACAATGTGAGAACCAAAATGGCGTAGAAGATAGAGGCTTTGTTCATCCATCTGGCGACCAAATCAAATTTGTGATGAAACAAGGAGCAGCAGTGAGAAAAAATCTCCTGTGATCTAGATGAATAAGCCATACAACTAGAGAAAAATACAAGAAAGCACCCTACAACTGCAGAAGTTAAGATGGGGTGAGGACACAAGGCTGCCCTGTTTCCAGTGGCTGAGTGTGACAGAGGCTGCTGCTGTAGCATCAGCAGCAGCAGAAACTACTTAAAGGGGCTGCAGCTGTGAGCATATTTTTGCAGTGACAGACTTACTAGCTCTGAACACCAGTGCTGATTTGGCACCAGAGACATACAAGGAGACATTGTTGGAGTGAGGGCCAAGGTGAGACTCCATCTGTATTGAAGTGCCTTTGGTATCCATTGTTTCCTGTTGACTCTTCCACCCTCAGAGTACACAGACACAGAACAGCCAAAGCCATGATATCGTCAAACTGGATAACAGATAATCCTCTGGAATCCATCCAGAGGATTCTCTGAAACCCCACTTCCCCAATTCATGGCCACACCCAAGCCACATCCAGATATATTCGCAGCGAGTCAGGTGCTTCTTACTGAGCAGTGTCTAGACTCTCGCTGGAGGCAGCTGACCTCAGTTTCTGGTGTGGCTTTTTGAGGCAATTATAAGAACAGCATCTGTGGATTGCTTGCTAAACCTTAACAGGTGGCCCGAGAGGGGCAGAGGCTTGGTCTAAATTTGGCCTGCAGCTGAAATCCACTCAGGACTGTGCCACTGGACACCTACTTCACAAATCCACACTAATAAGACCAAGAGACTGAGGAGCTTTGCTTAGTACATAGAAATAGACACAGAAAGGCAGCCAGAATGAGAATACGAGCAGAAATCATATGAGAGAACAGAACAGAGATCCAGGAATAATTTAGTCAAGCAGTCTAACAAATGCAGAGTTCAAAACACTAGTTGTAAAGATGCTCAATGAACTTTTGGAAAGTGTAGATGAACTCTGTGAGAACTTGAACAAAGAGATAAAAAACATGAAAATGGAAATGGAAATTATAAAAGGGAACCAGTCAGAAATGGAGAACACATTATCAGAGAACTACATTAAATAAAATAAACAAAGAAATAAACAGAGTGAATAAAGGACCAAATGCCCTATCCAGAGGATGGGAAAGCCAAGGATATTCAATCAGAATGGCAAAAGATAAGATGCCAAGACTATAAAAATAATTTAAGGAGCATATGGGACAATATTAAGGGTCAAATATCCATCTGATCAGCGTAACTGAAGAAAATCTAGATGTTGAACAGGTGTTTGAAGAAATAATGATGGAAAATTTTTCTAACCTGGTGAAGGAAATGGACATAAAATCTCAGGAAGCTCAGAGAATTAAAAAAATCAGGGATCCAAATAGACCCACACCAAGACACATCATAATTTAAGGGCCCCAGGTTAAATATAAAGAAAGAATATTAAAAGTAGCCAGAGAAAAACAGATAATTACTTATAAAAGAACACCCACCCATAAGACAGACCGCTGATTTCTCAAAAGAAACTATGAAGGGCAGAAGGGCTTGGTTAAAAGAAAAAAATTGACAGGA
Source organism: Cynopterus sphinx (assembly GCA_030015415.1). Classification (NCBI taxonomy): domain Eukaryota; kingdom Metazoa; phylum Chordata; class Mammalia; order Chiroptera; family Pteropodidae; genus Cynopterus; species Cynopterus sphinx. The sequence continues at coordinate 44,619,479 of CM057388.1, forward strand.
TGAAGACCCAGGATCTACAACCAAGAATAATTTATTCAGCAAAGCTATCATTTAGAGTTAAAGGACAGATAAAGAGCTTCTCAGATAAAAATAAGCTAAAGGAATTTATTACCACCAAGCCAGTATTACAGAAAATGTTGGAGGGACTTCTTTAAGAAGAAGAAACATGTATCAAAAACAGGTATAAATAATGGTAACAACTACATTCTTTTGAATAAGTACCTCAAATGGAAAAGAATTACTTGTTCCAACTAAAAGAGTAAATGAATGGAAAGGAAAAGAAGACCCCTTCATGTTGCCTACAAGAGACTCACTTCAGATTAAATGACACACACAGACTAAAAGGAAGGGGTTGGAAAAAGATATTGTTTTGATGGACCTAGAAGAAATTTAAGTCAGAAAGAGAAAGATAAACACTATATGATTTCACTTATATGTGGAATCTAAGGAATAAAAAGAACAAACCAATCAAAAGCAGACTCACAAATATAGTGGACAGTTTGGTGATGGACAGAGAAGTGGGTTTTGGAGGGCTGGGAGAATAGGGTGAAGAGTTAAAAAAGTACAAATTAGTAGCTGATGATTGATGTTCACGGGGATGGGAAGCATGGCATAGAGAACGCAATTAGCATGAATATGTTAGCCAAGTGGAGGGTCAGGGGAGGCAGGGAGTAATTGGGAGTATTGTTTTATAAACTACATAGATGTCTAACCAATGTACTGTATACTTGAAACTAATTAAAATACATAAATTAAAAGAAACACAATGTGATACCACTTTACACCTATTAGATGACTATGTACATGTTTCATTATATATAATGAAAACTAAGTGTTGGCAAGGATGTGGAGAAATTGAAATTCTAGTACTTCCTTGGTGGTGGTATAAATAAAAATGGTGCAGCTGCTTTGAAAAACTGTATGGTACTCAAAACTTAGTTACAGAATTACCATATGACTCAGCAATTCCCCTTCTATGTGTATACCCTAAAACGCTGAAGAGAGGTTCTCAAACTGACACTTGTACACCATAGTGTTCATAGCTTCATTATTCAATATAGCCAAAAAGTAGTAACAACTAAGGTGTTTATCAACACATGAATGCATAAACATATGGTATATGCCTACAATGGAATATTATCCAGCCATGAAATGGGAAGAATTTCTGATATGTGTTATGACACAGATGAGTCCTGAAAACATTATGCTATGTAAAATAAGCCAGACATAAAGGTGAAAAACTGTATGATTCCACTTACCCAAGATACCTAGAATAGGCAAATACATACATATAGAAAGTAGAATAGTGGTTACCAAGTGCTGCAAATAGGGAGGAATGAAAGTTATTGCTTAACAATGATAGAGTTTCCATTTGAGGAGATAAAACATTTTAGAAATAGTGGTGATGGTTACACAACACTGTAAATGTAACTAATATTACTAAATTTTATACTAAAAATGGATAAAATGGCAAATTTTCTGGCTTTTTTAACTCTTTGCCCTATAATCCTAGAACCCACAAACATTAGAGACAAAAGTTATGACAATTATAACCTGATTACAACTTCTACTTTTAAAATGAGAATTCAACTTTAGCATATATCAAATCACTGTGTTTTATACTTGAAACTAATATAATATTGTATGTCAACTGTAATTGAAAAAAATATATATATATATATATTTGAAAATAAAAATAAAATAAAGTGAAGATACAGAGGCCCAGTTTGGAAGATAAACTTGTCAAATTCATTCAGAAAGTCTGGGGCAGCACTAGGACCATGATTATCAGGCAAGTGCATTTCTTAACAAAAATCTCCCCACTGACATCCCCAATACACACACATCATGTGCACACATGCACGCACCTGCGCGCGCACGCGCGCGCACACACACAAAATGTCTCTTAACTCTAAGTTTTATCATGTACTGGCTGACTTTAATATACATATTTTTAAATTATTCTCTTTAAATCAGTGATCACTCATTAATAAATGTAATTTACACAGTGGGAAGTTAGATCTTTGTGGTATTTATTATGCCAGTACTTTAAACCCAAAGATATATTTATCAGAAGAAAAATAGTTGAGGCTGTCTTTAAAAAGTGGCCACACCACTGCACTATTAGAATGTCCCAAATCCAGAACACTGAAAACACCAATGCTGGTCGGCATATGGAGCAACAGGAATTCTTATTTGCATTACCGGTGGGAATGCAAAATAGTAAAGCTACTTTAGAAAATAGTTTGGTATGTTCTTGCAATACTAAACATACACTTACATATGTTCCTCGACAATTATCCAAAGGATTTGAAAACATATATTTACCTAAAAAGCTGAACGAGTATGTTTATAGCAGCTTTATTCATAATTGCCAAACCTTGGAAGCAACCAAAATGTCCTTCAGTAGATTAACAAGTAAATTATGGTACATCCAACTATTGAGTAGTATTATTCAGTGATAAAATAAAATGATCTATAAATGTGTGAAAAAAAATGTGAAGAAAACTTAAAACACATATTACTAAGTGAAAGAGGTCAGTCTGAAAGGCTACATACCAAATGATTCTAATTATATGACAATAAAAGGATTAGTTGTTGATAGGATTGATGTGGGAGAGATTTGAATAAGCAGAACACAGAGGATTCTTAAGGCAGTAAAATTTTATGTAGACAGTATAAAGATCAGCAGTTCACAGTGTTTGGGGGTAAGGGGGGAAATAAATAGAACACAGAGGATTTTGAGAGAAGTGAAACTATTCTGTATGGTACTAATGATGGATATATGTCATTTATTTGTCTAAACTAATACAATGTAAAACACCAAGAGTGAATCCTAATGTAAACTATGAACTTTGGATAATAATGTGTAAGTGCATCACTTTTAACAAATGTTCAACCTTGGTTGGGAATGTTGATAATGGGGGAGGCTATGCATGTGTAGAAATGAGGGTATATTTGAAATCTGTGTACCTTCTGCTCAATTTTGTTGTTAACCAAACATTGCTCTAAAGTCTATTAAAAACAAGTGAAAACTGTAGATGTCATATTAAGGTTTATATAGATTTCCAAATTTCTTTTATTTTTAATTCCTTTTGCAGTGGCTTGGACATGATCCTGAACTATATGGGACTGGTAATGGCAGTCTTTCTTATTTAATTAAAGTCCTTAAATACGTCTATTCATTTCAAGTATGGTTTTCCAAGGACCAGAACTCCAAGGTAAATGATTCACCAAGAAAATTAGGTGTCACATTGGAATACATGGTGTCTCAGGGAGTAATGAACTGGAAAGGGAAGCATTTAACTGGAATTACAGCTATATCTCTAAATTTGACCACTTTTTCTCATTGACTAAAACTACCCAGCATCTACTTCAGAGCATGAAAAAGCAGTTGTAAGGAAAAAAGGATAAAGGCTTTGGACTCAGACATTCCCAGGCATCCATCACTTTTTATCTGTGTAGTCTTCATGAGTGAGTCCATCTCTCTGAGCCTCAGTTTCTTTATCTAAATATAGTGATAGTAAATATCTTCCAAAAGGGTTGATGTGCTTATTAACTGAGATATTATGTAAAGCAGCTAGCCCAATAAATGATGACTAATAATATCTAAGACCATAGTAGACATCTTTATTTTTCTGAAATAATTTCTTAGTTTGTCTCTATGTATCATTATCTGGTTAGGATTTTGCCTTATCAGTCATGGAAAACAAGATGTGGTACATATATACAATAAAATATTATTCAGTCATAAGAAAAGATAAAATACTGCCATTTGCAACAACATGGTTAGATCTTAAGATTATGTTAAACGAAATAAGACAGAAAAATTGAAAGCCACGTGATTTCAATCATATATGGGATATAAAACTGAAAGTAACAAACAAACATGACAAACAAACAGAAATTTATGGACAGACAGTAGATTAGTGGTTAACAGAGGGGAGGATGAAAGGTGGGAGGTAGAGGAAATCTAACTTGAGGTGGTGAACACACAATGCTCTCTCTCTCTCTCTCTCTCTCTCTCTCTCTATATATATATATATATATATATATATATGCACACACATACACATACATGTATATATATGCACACACATATACATATACACACAGTGAACTTGAGGCAGTGAACACTCAATTATATATATATATATATATATATATATATATATATATATATATATATACACATATATACACATACATACGCATACATACATACATATATATATATACACATGCACACATACAGATTTATATTACATACTGATTAAATGTACACTTGAAAATTATTTGATTTTATTAATTAATGTTACCCCAATAATTTTTAGTAAAAAACATAATAAAAAAATACATATCAGATTAGATTCTGGCTTAACTGCTATAATGATCCTGGCCTTTTAGGAATGAATAATCTCAGATTTTCTGGGCTGGTATAAATGATTATAGTTCTATTGGTGGTACAATTAGAGATAGTCAATGGACATAAATGTTAATAAAATAAACTGCTTAGCTCTATATCTTAAATTCCAAGTTATTTGTGAAGCAACCCTTAGAAATTGAGTTTGTACTTGCTTTAAATGGCTTTGTATAAATATATACCTGTTCTTTATGATTCTACTCATTTCTTACCTCCTCCATGGTACTTTTGTTAATTTTTCTCTCTTATTCTTATTTGAAATGTCTTTTTTTTTTTTGCCTCAGTTCCAGCTCTTGTATTTCTCTTCCCACTAGAAAAGGAAGCCTGAGAGAGAAGGACCTCTGTTTTCGACATTACATGTATTCTAGGTAATACCTAACACAGTCGCTTGGACATTTTAGACAATTAGTAAATATGTTTTAACTTAACAGCCTGTTTGGTAGGATCAATATAACTTACAAGTATTACATTTTTATCTGTCTGAATAGCTCAACTAGCAAATTCTTTACCAACTTAAAGCCCTTTAAAATTATCACATGCACATTTGTTACTAGAAGACAAGATATTTAATTCATTCTGTGTAAAATCTACTTCATAAATGTATACCTCATCTAGCCATATATTGAAGGACCTAGAAACTTAAATTATTTCTTGCTGTGCTTTAGTCTTCCCTGTTTCTGTGTACAAGATAATAGCATAAGGGCTTTATTACTGTACTCTTTTTTTATGTTTTTATTTGACTTTTTAAATTTTTCAATTACAGTTAACATCCAATATTATTTTATATTGGTTTTAATAGACAGAAATTATGGACATAGCAATAGAAAGCAGAGCTTCTTTGTTTCTCATTGGCTTTGATTTGCTGCCTTAAATGAACCAAGTCAAAGACATGTCTATATGATATAGACTTTCTACTCAAATACCAGTATGACCACATTTAAAAAGCCACTCCATACCACTTCATTTCCACAGATATCTTTTACATCTGGCAAGGGCAATTTTTTTCTTATATTAGTAGTAATTCAATTTAACAGCTGTCTCTTTTGACAGTCCTAGTGTCAGACTCCAAAACGATAGGATGACAATTTTTCTGTTCTCAAACAGATCATAGTGCAAATTAGCTATTTGAATACAAGAACCTTGAATGCATATAGAGCACATTATTTATTTTTTCTGCATCAGTGAAATAGGCTTTGGGGTCTTATTTATATGATCACAGGGTGTATAGAGCCATTGAAGGTGATGATTCGAGATTTTTTTTACAGGATATTTAGATTGGTACCTGAAACCTGCTAATGTATCACTGAAAACATATGGTGGTAAAACAATTATTTAAAAAACAAAAGTGGAATTTGAGAAGCTAGTAGAATAAGCACTTGCATGGTCTAAACTCATCAAAATTCTTTATGGATTCAAGCAAGAGATTTAAGTGATTGTTCATATTGAAGTTGATGGTATCAAGTTATTTTTTTTCCCATTTCAAACTGCGTGTATACCCTCTTTTCTAAATAAAACTAGGTATAAGAACTTGACTTGGGTGTAATCATGAATATAATGACAAGCTTGGCCTATGATGGTTTCATAGTTACATTTTATGTGTTTTCCTTTCTTTTTCTAATGGCTGCCTGCTTCTGTGTAAGATCCAAGGACTTTACCTGTATCCTGTTTTATGAGCTTGAGTTCAAAAAAACTTAATTGAGGTCATTTCTGTCAGGCACTAAGCAATGCTTTGGTGATACTGAGGTGAATGAAGGCAGATAGAATCCCCCCCTTCATGGAGTCTTCAGACTATTACAGTATTAATTTTTATGACTGCCATGACAAATTGCTATAAAATTATCAATTTAAAATAGCACGTTTGTTATTCCATAGTTATATAGGTAAGAGGAGTTTAAACACAGTCTTGTTCAACTGATCCCTCTGCTGAGACCCCGAATGTCAAAATTACAGTATTAGCACTGCTGTATTTCCTTCTGAAGACTGTAGAGGAGAATTATGGTTTTTTTTTGTTGTTGTTGTTGTTCATACAGGCTATTGGAAGAATTTAATTCCGTGTGGTTGTGTGACTGTGTCTTGCTGGCTCTCAACTGAGGGTTATTTATAGTTTCTAAAGGCCACCCAAATTCCTTGGCTAGTGGCCCTCTTTCTCCATATTCAAAGTCAACAATGGAAAGTCAAGTCTCTCGCATGCTTCAATTCTCTCTTTTCTTCTATCATATCTCCCTGACTTCAGCAGGGTTAGGTTTTTCTGCTATTAATGAGTCCTGTGATTAGATTGGGCCCACCTGGATAATATTTCAGTTTCAAAGTTCATAACCTTAATAAAATCTTCAAAGTCTCTTTTGTTATCTATGGTAAACATATTCAGAGGTTTTGGGCATAATGATAATCAAATCTTGGGGGAGTGATTATTCTACCACTTTCAAGAGGAAAAAAAATAAAACAAGTCTAATAACTTATACAACAAGCAGTAAAGAACGCTGTTTGGAAAATGTTATACAAAGGAATTAGAGTTTCAGAAAATATCTTTCTAAGAGAGTGATTTCTAAGCTGAGATCTAAAGAATTAATACATTTTACCAGGGGAATAAGAGTGTGTGGGAAGAAACTTTAAGAAAGAAGGAATATCAGTTATAAAAGCACACACACACACACACACACACACACATACACACACACACACACACACACTGAAAAATACAATAAAGTTCATCTAAGGAAAGAAAACAATACCAGTATTGCTTCATCAAGGTAAGAAGTGGAGGGGAGAGGGTAATAAGGTTAGAGAAGTGGACAGAAGCCATATTATTATTAACCATATTGGGCCCTCTGGACTATGTAAAAATTAAGGTCATTATCCCGAAAACACTAAAAATACATTGAATACCCCTACCTGAAAATGCTCCCATGTTTAAAATTTGGAATAATGCTTAAAATTAAGGTCCAATATTACATGTGCCTTGACATCTGAAAAACAAAAAAAAAAAAAAAACTTGGAAATCCTCAAATGGGTTAACTGTAAGTTTTTCTCTCAGTTGTGATTCTACAGAAATTTCACTTATCCAAACAAACCTTATTATCACAGGGAAGCATGGTGCCTGCTTATCCCTTAATATGTCTTCAGTTCCCTGCCAGACCATGGAATTATTCAAATAAGCCAATTATATCATCCATGGAATCCAGGTATCACCTCACCCTCTTAATACTACAAAGTCTACTTCCCGTGCTCTGTTTTCATTCTGTTTCCATGGAAAACTCCCATATGGCCCAGGATGGTTCTAAACTTCTCCTCCTCTAATCCATGAGTATATGTGACTAATGTATTGCTATAGATATTGTCTTTCCAGTGTCAGGGATTATGTATTTGGTTATCCACACAATCTTATGTTAGGAACTATTGCCTCAATGACAAGGTAAAAAATAGGTGAATAAAACCAAATCTAGACTGGTTTTCTTCACTCAAAAGTTTAATCTGCCCTATAACTACTGTTAAGAAAACAGTTAAAGTAATAAAATAGTAAAGTATACTTAAGAAATTAGTGACAGATAAGAACATAACATCCTACCTCAATCATGGTTCTATAGATTGATAAAAAACAGGATATATATATATTGAGAGGGAGTATACCCTCTTCCAGAGAAACTATGCCTTCTTCCAAAATGATAATGCGATTACATTAATGCATTTGGCACTAGGAAAAAGTATATGTGGTATGGAGCTTTGATAGTTGCTCTTAATTATACCATTTAAGGAACTGCATACCCATGCATAGAGTAGGTATTGCCATTCAACTAAGAATCCTTTTGTGTCCAAAGTGCAAAGAGTATATAATCAAGAGCTAAAACATCTAAATTTTATATTCACTTTTGGTATTAACTAGCAATATGACCAAGATAAATCATTTTCTTTCCTAGTTTCTCAGTATTTCTGTTTCGAGAAAATCTATGAAATTGTTAGACCCAATGTTATCTATAGTTTCATTTAATTTTGACATTTTATAACTGAAAAGATTCACACGAGATTTTAAATAAAAAAAATAAATAAATACCTGAGAAAGCAAGATGGCTGAGTAAGCAATGTTGTGCTTACCTCCTATAAGGACTACATTAAAATTGCAATTGCATTATAAAACAAGCAACCTGGAGACCCACCTGAATATAGTCTGAACAGAATTCCTATACATAAGGATTTAAAGAAGAGGTCACACTGCGATGGGTAGAGAAGCAAAACAATGTGTAGCAGTTGAGAATCTGGAGGGCTATCTCAGTTGCAGAGATCCCTTCTGAGCAATGATATTTCCCAGCCACACATGAGGTTTCCCAGAAGGGAGCAACAGTGATAGGAACAGGAGCCTTCACAACATTTTGCTATAAAAATCAGAGAGGATTTTGTCCATCTGGTTGAAACAAAAGGCTAAACCCAGGCATACTCCTGACGGACCCATACAAGACTTTCTTGTTCCCAGGCACACACCCTGGGCTCTGGCAGAAGAATGGCTTGGGAGGTGCCAGAGATATACAGAAAGAGACAGTTTTGTTGCTTTAATCTGACGGCTGGAGGGATAGTCACCATTGTCCCTGTGTCGAGCCCTCCTCCCATGCATTGGGTGGGTGGGTGCCCTCTTTACTACATTAAGTACTTCCCCCACAAGGCAAAATCTGAATCTGCATTGGCCTAGTGAATTCCATTTTCTCAAACTTGATGATTCCCTGGGACCCTGCCTCACCCAACCTGCAAACCACCTGAGGCTTTTTCAGCTGTGATCAGCTCACTTTGGCCAGCTGTGTAGTCCTTCATGGATGATACTTGTGGGTTTGTGGGTCCCAGACGGGTAGAGGATGGCCTCAGCGTGCTCTGTACCTTTTTCTGTACAGGTGCCAAAACTCAATTTTCATGAAACTGGTGAACACCACTCACTCCACCCTGGTAACTCCTTGAGAACTCACTGTACACAATTCATTCTGCCCAAGGTTTATTTAGGGGCTGAGTCTTCTGGAAAGCTGTAATATAGCAGCAGGCCTTGGTGTTTCCAGGGCCATATGCTGAGCCGCATCAGACCCAGTAATGGTGGCAGTCAGCCTCCATTAGTAGTGTGCATTCTCCCACATGGCCCCAGGTATATCATAGGAAGTGAACAACTTTGGATTGCTTTGTAGCTCCTGCCAGGTAGCCCTGGGATGGTTATAGTCAGTGACTTACCTTGACCTGCACAGGAGCCCCTGCCAAGAGGGGCCTAAATCAACACCCCACGAAGCCATATTCAGACCACAACAGAGCCCCAACCAATTAGCCTAAGTGGCACATGAAAAGGGTGGTCTTAGTAAGCTTAAAAGCCCATGGGGGAAAATCCAGCTTTGGGGGGTCAGCTCCTGCATAGCAGCTCTTATGCTGTGGGTATGGCCAACCTTCAAAGCCAGTCAGACTGAGGGTCAAACTCACTCATGAATATGCCAACACCAATAAAGGCTCAACTATAATAGCAAGGCACAAACATCCAATACGAGAGACAATATTTGAGTACCCAGGGCAGAGGACCAGTGAGACTACACCATTGAGCCCCATAGGGAACCTATGACATAAGGCCAATTGGAAAAAACTGGGCATTATAGCAGATCTATTTAATACAAAAAAAAAAAAAACACAGAGAGGTAGCCAAAATTAGAAAACAAAGAAACATGTTTGTAATAAAAAAGAGAAAACTTCAGAAAGAAAAGTGAAATAGAGGGAAGCAACCTGTCAGCTACAAAATTCAAAACACTGGTTATAAGGATGTTTAAAAAACTTAGGAGAAGAACAAAGGATCTCAGTGTCAACATCAAGAAAGAGTAAGCATAAAAAAAGAATATAGAAACCATAAAAAAGTTAGAAATGAAGAATACAAAAGCTGAAACAAAGAATATACTAGAATGAATCAACAGTAAATTACATGAAAGACAGGACTGAATTAGCAATTTGGAAGATGATGTAGCAAAAAACACTCAATCAGAACAGCAATATGATAAAAATCTAAATATATATATATATATAATAACCACACCAAGACACATCATAATTAAAATGCCAAAGGGTAAAGACAAAGATAGAATCTTAAAAGCAGCAAGAGAAAGGCAGATATTTACTCACAAGGGAGCTCCTATATGACTGTCAGTTGATTTCTCAATAGAAACTGTGCAGGCCAAAAGGGATTGTCACACACACAAAAAAATAAAAATAAAAAAATTCAAAGCAATAAAAAGTAAGAACTTACAAACAAGACTACTCTATCCAGAAAAGCTGTCAATTTAAATTGGAGGTGAAATAAAGAGCTTTTTAGAAAAGAAAAACATAAAGGAATTCATTAACACCAAGACAGTGTTACAAGAAATGTTAAAGAAACATTTTTAAGAAGAAAAGTGTAGGGGGAGAACATAAATATGAAAACAAAGTGGCAATAGCTATGTATCTATCAATAATCACTTTAAATGTAAGTGGAATTAATGCTCCAATAAAAACACATAGGGTAGCTGAATGGATAAGAAAACAAGACCCATACATATGTTGTCTACAAGTGATTCACTTCAGATGGAGAGTACACATACAGACTGAAACAAAAGGCATAGAAAAAGATATTTTATGCAAATGGCAATAGGAAAAAATCAGAGGTAGCAATAGTTAGACAAAATAGACTTTAAAATAAGGTCTATAATAAGAGAAAGAAAGGCATTACATGATGATAAAATGATCAATAAAACAAGAGGACATAACCCTAGTAAACATTTAAACATTCAACTTAGGAACATCTAAATATACAACATATATTGATCACCATAAAGGGAGAGAGTGACAGTAATACAATTATAGTAGGAGATTTTAACACCTCATTGCCACCAATGGACAGATCTTCCAGAGAGAGGATCAATATGAAAAATAGCATCCTTAAATAACACAGTAGTCCACATGCATTTAATTGATATTTTTAGAATGTTTCACCCCAAAGTAGCAAAATATACATTCTTCTTAAGTGTACATGAAATATTTTCCAAGATATACCACATATTAGCCCACAAATTAAAATCATATCAACTGTCTTCTCTGACCACAAGGAAAAAGAAAAAGAAAAACACACAAACACATAGAAGTTAAATAAAAGTATACTAAACAACAAAAGGGTTAACAATGAGATAAAGGAATAAATTAGAAAATACTTTGACACAAATGAAAATGAAAACATAATTACCCCAAATCTACGGGACCTAGAAAAAGCAGTTCTAAGAGGAAAATTCATACGATTACAGGTCTACATTAAGAAACAAGGAAAATCTCAAATAAACTATTTGCATTACACTATAGAAATCAGAAATAGAACAGCAAAGAAAGTGCAAAAGTAGAAGGAAGGAAATAATAGCAATCAGAGAGAAATAAAATAAAGTCTACAAAAATACAAAATATCAATGAAAGCAAAAAATAATATTTTGAAAGAACAAAATTGATAAACGTTAAATCCAAACTCATCAAGAAAAAAGAAAGAAATCAATTAAGTAAAATAAAAAATGAAAGAAAGGTGACATCTGACACCACAGAAGTGCAAAGGATTATAAGAAAATATGATGAACAATTATTAGCCAACAAATTGGACAATATAAAAGAAATTTATAAATTTCTGAAAAAGACAATCTTTCAAGACAGAGTTGTGAAGAAGCAGATTATGAATAGATCAACAACTCCTAACAAAACTGAATCAGCAACCAAAATAATCTCAAAAACCAGAAGTCCAGGACCATTCAGCTTTAGGGGTAAATTTTACCAAACATTTAAAGAAGAATAATACCATTTCCTCTCCAACTATTCTAAAAAATTCCATATAAGGGAAAGGCTTCAAGCTGAATTTTCAAGGCCAACATTACCCTAATTTCAAAACCAAAGACATTAACAAGAAAAGGAGGTGGGGATATAACTAATAAACATAGATGCAATAGCCCTCAACAAAATATTAGCAAATAAATTCAGCAGTACATTAAAATATTATAAATCATGATCAAGTAAGATTTTTTAGCATGCAAATTTTGTTCAATATCTGCAAATAAATTAATGTGATATACTAAATAAACAACATAAAAGATAAAATCATATGACTATATCAAAAGATTAAGTACAAACATTCTTGAGAAAAATTTTCAGCATAGTGGAAATAGAGGAAACGTACTTCATTATTATAAAGATGATATGTGACAAACTCACACCTAACATCATACTCAATGAGAAGAAGCTAAAAGTATTTCCCTTAAGATCAGGAGCAAATCAGGGATGTTCACTTTTACCATTTTTATTCACATAATATTGGAAGTCCTATCCACAGCAATCAGACAAGAAAAAAGGCATCTATATTGGAACAACAGAAGTAAAACTGTCATTATTTACAATGATATGTTTCTATGTAGAAAGAACCCTAAAGATTTTTCCAAAACTAAAATAAATTATCATTGAATTTAGTAAAGTAGCAAAATACAAAATTAATATTCAAAAAAAATGGTTTCATTTGTATACACCAATAATGAAATTTTAGGAATAGAATTTAAGAAATCTCATTTATAATTTTACATAAATAAATTAAAATACTTAGAAATAAATTTAAGCAAGGAAATAGAAGACCTGTACTTGAAAAGTTATAAGACATTGAAAAAAGAACTTGAAGAAATTAAAAATAGATAGAAGTATATACTGTGCTCATGGATAAAGAGAATTAATATTATTAAAATGTCCATACTTTACAAAGCAATCTGTAGATTCAATGTAATCCTTATCAATATACCAATGGCATTTTTCACAGAACTTGAACAAATAATTTGAAAATTTAAATAGAACCATAAAGAATTTCAAATAGCCATGACAATGTTTTTTTGGGGAAAAAAAGAACAAAGTTGGAGGTATCATGCTATCTGATAAACTATACTACAAGGCTATAGTAATCAAAACAGCATGGTAATGCATAAAAACAGACACATAGATTGATGAAACAGAATGGAGAGCCCAGAAATAAACCAGCACTTCTTTGGTCATTTAATTTACAACAGAGAAAGCAAGAATATACAATAAGGACATTTTCTTCAATAAATGGTATTGAGAAAACTACAGATCCATGAAAAAAAATTGGACCACATTCTTACACCATACACAAAAATAAACTAAAAATGGATTAAACACTTAAATGTAAAACTCAAAACCATAAAACTCCTAGAAGAAAATGTAGTCGAGTAAACTCTCTAGTACTGAGATATAACACTTTCCCTGATATATCTCTTCAGGCAAATAAAATAAAATTTAAAAAAAGGCAAATAGAACTACATCAAACTGAAGGTTTTGCACAAAAAAAGGAAACTATCAATAAAATGGAAAGACAACTTACTGAATGGGAGAAGATATTTACCAATGATACATCTGATAAGAAGTTAATATCTAAAATTTATAAAGAACTCATACAACTTAACAACAAAATACCCCACAAACAATCCAATTAAAAAATAAGCAGAGGACCTGGATAGGCATTTCTCTAAAGAGGACATGCAGATGGCCAATAGACATATGAAAAGATGCTCAGGGTTACTAATCATCAGAAAAATTAAAATTAAAGCCACAATAAGATTTTACCTTACACCTGTCAGAATGACTATTATCAATAAATCAACAAACAAGATGTATTAATAAGGATGTGGAGTAAGGAAACCCTCATGCACTGTTAGTGGGATTGCAAGTTGGTGCAGCCACTATGAAAAACAGTAGGAGCTTTCTCAAAATAATTAAAAGTAGAATTGTTTTATGATCTAGCAATACCACTTCTGAGTATTTATCTGAAAAAGTACAAAACACTAATTCTTAAAGCTTTATGTATCCTTATGTTTACTGCAGCACTATTTACGATTGCCAAGATATGAAAGCAATTTATGTGTCCATCAATAGACATTGTATACACACACGCACACACACATACATGCATACACATATATACACATATACATACATACATACATGCATGCATGCGTGCATGCATACATACACATACACACACACACACACACACTATGGTGTATTATTCATCCATAAAATTGAAATCTCACTATTTGAAAAACATGGATGGACCTAGCGGTTATTACACTAAGCAAAATAAGTCAGACAGAGAAAGACAAATGCCATATTGTCTCTCTTATATGTGGAGTGTAAAGAACAAAATAAACAAACAAAACTCATAGATACAAATAGTAAAGTGATGATTGTAAAATGAGAGAGGTTTGGGGGGCTGGATGAAAAAGATGAAGGAATTGAGAAAGACAAATTGGTAGTTAGAAGATGCACGTGGGGATATAAAGTACAGCATAGAGATTATAGTTATAATATGGCAATAAATACATATAGTGCTGGATGGGTACCAGACTAATTGAGGGGATCACATAATAAGTTATATAAATATTTAACTACTATGCTGTATACCTTAAACTAAAATAAAATAATTTTGAATGTCAACTTTAATTTAAAAAAATAGATAAATGATATTGAATAGGTCAATATACCTCTGTACTCCTAGACAATAATAAATGTTGTGTGGCCTGTTTATTGTGGTAAGCTATTATTATAAATTCAACTTCTTTGGTACAAGAGGATGCTGTCTCTTTTCATTTTTTTACAGTTCATGGAAAGCAGGAACATTTTCAAATGTTACCTTTTTGTTTTCCAAAAGCATTTGTAAAAGAAACCTTAAATTAAAGTTAATGCTTATTGTGACTTTATTGCAATAAAATGGCACAATTTAAGATAGATTTATCAATTTGTACTTTTTCCACTTTAATTAGCTATATCTAACAGAAAGAAGAAAACAAACATGACATATAATTAGATTACAAAGGGTCAACCTCCATTTTACTATGTAGCTTTGGCTTTCCCTAAGTGCCCACACTTTAAATTCAGTTTAACATCAAGCATTAGTTTACCTTACTTAAACTAGGATTCCAATAGCTTCCAGGAGCTTACACTAAGAAAGTTGGAAAATTAATTACTGAGTATTCTACCTTTTTAATAAGAATAAATGCAGTTTCACATTTATTAGTTTGTTCATTTTTTTTTTTTATTTTTACAGTAGAAAAAAAAAAACTTTATTAGAAGGGAAAGTACACTTCCAGACTTGGAAGCAGACCTGAGCAAGTGTGGCTCAAAAGGCCCAGATTCACATTTAAACATACCCATTACTCTATCTCTAAGAAGACATTAAGGCCACACCTGTCTCTTATTATAACAACCTTAATATTAAGAGATATGTATCAACCACCATGAAATTTCCTCAATATTCTTTTTTTATCTTTGTTGAAATATTATAGACAATTAGTTGCTTCTATTTACATTGCACAATTCAATGAGCTTTTTTCAATTATAGTTGGCATACAATAGTATACCGCTTTCAGTTGTATATCATAGTAATCAGAGATCCACATAACTTGTGAATTGATCATCCCACTAAATCTAGTACTCTTCTACCCCCTTACATATTTATTGTATTATTAACCATCTTCCCCATGCTACACACTACATCTGCAGGTCTATTCTGCAGCTATCCATTTTTACCTCTTAATCTCTCTGCCTTTTTTGTCCCCCCCCACTAAGTCCCCTCCCACCTAGTATCCCTCTAAATATTCTTTGTATCTATGAGTTTATTTTCACTTTTGTTGTTGTTGATTTTGTTCTTTAGATTCGACATGTACATGAAATCATGCAATATTTGTCTTTTTCTATCCGACCCACTTCATTCAGCACAATACTATCTAGGTCCATCAAAGCAATAACTTTTTTCCATCCCCTTCCTTTTAGTCTGTGTCTTTTAATCTGAAGTGAGTCTCTTGTAGGCAGCATATGTAGGGGTCTTTTTTACTTATCTATTCAGCCACTCTATCTTTTGGTTGGAGCACTTAATTCTTTCCCATTTGAGGTACTCATTGATAGGAATATAGTTTATTACCATTCTTTATTCTTGTTTTGATACATTTTTTTTCTTCTTAAAAAGACCCTCAAACATTTCCTGTAATACTGGTTTGGTTAAGATAAATTCCTTTAGCTTATTTCTGTCTAGGAAGTTCTTTCTCTGTCCTCCTCCTCTAAATGATAGCTTTGCTGGATAAAATATTCTTGTTTGTAGATCCTGGGTTTACATAATGTCAAGTAATTTTTTCCAAACCCTTCTGTCCTTCATGGTTTCCTTTGAGAAATCATCTTATGGGTGCTTCCGTGTAGATAAATGATTGCTTTTCTCTTGCTACTTTTAAGATTCTCTCTTTGTATTTAACCTGTGGCAATTTAATTATGGTAGGCCTCATTGGGATTTGGTTAGTGATACTCTGAGCTTCCTAGGATTTTGTGTGTATTTTCCTCACCAGGTGAGGAAAGTTTTCCATTATTATCTCTTCAAATAGTTTTTTCAATATCTTATTTTAGTTTAGGTACTCTTATGACACATATTTCTTTTTTACCTTAAATAGTGTTTCATAGGTCCTTAATTATTATTATAGTCTTGGCTTCTTATCTCTTTCCATTCTGATTGAGTGTCCTTGGCTTTCCCATCCTCTGGATAGGGCATTTGATCCTCTTCTTTATTCACTTTGTTTATTCCATTTAACATACTTCTCATCTCAGATGTGTTCTTCATTTCTGACTGGTTCCCTTTTATAATTTCCATTTCCATTTTTATGTTTTTTTATCACTTTAAGTTCTCTACAATTCCTAAAGGTCCATTGAGCATCTCTATAACCAGTGTTTTGAACTCTGTATTTGTTAGATTGCTTGATTAAATTATTCCCGGATCTTTATTCTGTTCTCTCATATGATTTCTGCTTGTATTCTCATTCTGGCTGCCTTTCTGTGTCTATTTCTATGTACTAAGCAAAGCTCCTCAGTCTCTTGGTCTTATTAGTGTAGATTTGTGTAGTAGGTATCCAGTGGCACAGTCCTGAGAAGATTTCAGCTGCAGGCCAAATTTAGACCAAGCCTCTGCCTCTCTGGGCCACCTGTTAAGATTTAGGATTAAGGACCCCTCAGCACCACCCGGACAATGATGGATTTGAATCACCCCCAAAAGTAACAAAAGGAATATAAAGTTGAATCTGGATGCATTTATTTCTATGGACCCATTAAGAAAAATGGTGGAATTAATGTTGCAGCTTTGGTAGTTTAAAAGGACTCTAACACTTTGGTTGATTGACTAACATGTTGACCAAAAATATGGCCTACTGTGAGTGAATTGGAAATGGCAAATCTTGCTTGGTTTAATGTACAGAGAATAATTCAGAGGCTTGGAGATATTGAAATGTTAGAGTGGATCTGTCATTTAAATTTTACCTACCAGCATTAGGAAAAGTCAGAAGAAACTCATTTTACCAATACTTTTAGAAATAAATTTGTGAGGGGAACCCTAGCATTCTTAAAGAATTCCAGGATGACTCTTGTTTATAGTTCAGGCCTTCCACTTGGAACCACAACCACTCAATTGAAAAACCTAAATGCAGTGGAAGTAATTGGG
The DNA here is from genome assembly GCA_030015415.1 of Cynopterus sphinx. Classification (NCBI taxonomy): domain Eukaryota; kingdom Metazoa; phylum Chordata; class Mammalia; order Chiroptera; family Pteropodidae; genus Cynopterus; species Cynopterus sphinx. The sequence goes on from CM057388.1 coordinate 44,637,433, forward strand.
TCCTAGAGTATTAGAAAGCATGTGGCATCACTCAGTTGCGAAAGGCAAGGAGGTTGTGGTTGCATATGCTGATTTGACCTACATAGTAAGAGAGAAATAGAAACTGCTATACACTTATTTGTAAGATATTTTCATAAATGTTTTACATGTGAATCACAGAGCAGTCTTTTATAATTTTGGAACAAGTCCCTTTCATCATATGCAGAAAACTACTCTCTTATTGAGAAATAGATCTTAGCTTGCTTCTGGGGTTGGTAGGTACTGAACATTTAATGGAGAGTCACCAAGTTACCATGAAAACTGAGCTGCCCATAATAAACTGGGTGTTATCTAGCCAAGCAATAATATGTGCACAGAAACATTCTATCAGCTAATGTAAGTGGTATATACATGATAGGGTCTGAACACACTCTGAAGGCACAATTAAGTTACATGAAAATGTGGCTCAGATGCCCATGGTCTCTTTTCTTGCTAAACTGCCTCCTGTATCTCAACTTGCACCTATAACCTCATGGGGAGCTCTCTATGATCAGTTGACAGAGGATGAGAAGACTTGCATCTGATTTACAGATGGTTCCACATGATATGCAATCATGTAGACCACCAAAATGTGAATAACTGTAGCACTGAAGCTCCTCTCTGGGATATTCTTGAAGTACAATGGTAAAGAGAAATCCTCCTAGTGGACAGAATTTTGAGCAGTATACTTGGTTGTTTACTTGGAAGAAGTGGCCAGACACAAAATTATATAATAATTAATAAGCTGTTTCCAATGGTTTAGTTAGTTGACCAGGGAGATAGTATAAATATTATTAGAAAGTTAGTGACAATGAAATTGGGGAGAAATTACCTAGCAAAATGACAGAACAGAAATTTTCTACTATCATTCTTCCACAGAACATCTATTTTGACAACCAACCATGCACATTAACATCTCTGTGGAAGACCATGAATCCAGTGGAGAAATTCAAGAATATCATTGTGGAAAAAAATCAAGAACAAATACATTGAAGAGAGTAAGAACAGTTTTACTTTACCAACATTATTCCTTCTACAAGACAGACAACACACCTCAGTGCCAAGTAAGACTAACTTAACCCATGATTTCTTGCACACAGGGAAAGTGATAGCATAGTCATTGAGTGCTTGGCTTTCCTAGTCAAGTGATACACTGACTGTGAGGCCCACCCCTTTTATTACCCACCAAGAATACTAAAGTAGGTGAACAGCAAAATGGAAGAGTTGGGAGAGGTGAGGCAAGTAGCAACACTAGGGCCCAGAACTCATAAAAGGCACATGGATATTACTAAATGCTCTGTAGTCCCTACCAGGAAGCCCACTCATAAGCTGCTTGGGATATCTTAACTGATGACTCCTTCAACTGGTGCATGTGCACCTCAATGCTCTGTGGACCTCATTTGCATGCTGTGTTCAGCTCTCCGAACACATCACTAACAAGTGCAAGCCTTAACAGAGCATTCACAAGCACATACAAAAAGCTGACTTAAGTCTTCAGGATTTGGGGAAGACATACAAACTTGAGCATTTTAGAATATACCTCCTAGAGAAAAAAATAAACAGCTCTCAGCCCTCAGCCTCACATTGCAGGATTGAGAGAAGAAATGCAGAATTAAGAATTAGCATATGCCTTTGGAGGGAACAAGAGATGTGGAGTGAGCACATTTATTGAAAAGGTCTAAAAGATCCTCATAACCCATAGCTAGGAAGAAACATGAGGAAATTCTTCTCCACAGTCTGTCAGTAAAGGCTGTTGCAGTTTACTCCATCTACAAATGGAAATACAGCAATGCAAGACTACAAGGGACATGAAAAATCAAAGATACATGACCCCACAAAAGAAACACAATAATTTTCCCATTAACAACCCCTCAAAATGAATATATATAAAATGCCTGATATAGAAATCAAATAAATGTCTTTGAAAAGCTAATTAACTACAAGAAAAAACGGATGACTCAATGAATTCAGAAAAACAATATATAAACAAATTAGAAAATTTAACAAAGAGATACAAATTATTCAAAAATACAAAAATTCTAGATATAAAGAATACAAGAAATAAAATAAAAATGCAATAGATGACATATATCTATTAAATAAAATAATTCAATAATTAACTTTCCAAAACAGAAAGCAAAATACCCTGATGTGCACACTTGTAAATTATAACAGGCAGTTAAGGAATAAATTATATGAGCTCTTCACGTTATCTATCAGGGGACAGAAACAGAGAAACTACTTCCTAATTCATCCTCTGAGACCAGCATTACCCTAATACCAAAAACAGACAAGTATTGCATGACAAGAAAACTACAGACCACTATCTCTCATAAACATAGATACAAAAATTCTGAACAAAATATTAACAAAATGAATTCAACAATGTATGAAAATAATTATACACCATAACTAAATGGGATTTATCTCTAGTATGCAAGGCTGATTTATCATTAGAAAGTGAATTAATACATTGAAGCACAACAATAAGCTAAAAAAATATGTGATCATAGTAATAGATGCAGGAAAAGCATTTGATAAAATCGAACACCCATCCATGGAAAAACTCTTAAGTAAACTAGGAATATAGAGAACTATCCTAGTTAGTGATGGAGAGGACCATTCTCTCTATTCCATGATAAAGAATATTTACAAAAATCTTACAACTAACATAATACTTAATGGAGAGAGACTTGATACTTTCACAATATCATCAGAAACAAAGAAAAAATGTCTACTCTCCTTTTCAGCATCATACTAAAAGTTCTAACTAATGCAGTAATATGAGAAAAGGAAATAAAAAAGTATACATATTGAGAAAGAAAAAACTGTCTTTTTTCACAGATGGTATGATTATCTATGTAAAAAACCAACAACAACAAATACTTCTGAAATTAATAATCAGTAAGGTTGTGAGATACAGGTTAATATACAAAAGTCAACTGCTTCCTTATATACTAACAATAAAGAAGTGGAATTTGAAATATACATACTTTGATATATATCAACAGAATAAGTTCAAGATGCATACAAGAAAACCTATAAAACTATGAATAAAATCAAATAACTATTTAAATGGAGAACTATTTCATGTTAATGGATAGGAAGACTCAATATTGTCAAGATGACAGTTCTTTCCAACTTGATTTATAGATACAGTAAAACCTGGAAGGTGCTTTATAGATATTGACAAACTGATTTTAAAGTTTATATGAAGAGACAAAGAAACGCAGAGTAGCCAACAAAATAATAGAGAAAAACAAAGTTAAAGAAATGACACTATACTATTTTAAGCTTACTCTACAACCACAGTAATTAAAATATTTTGGTCTCAATAAAATAATAGACAAGTAAATTAATGCAGTAAAATAGTGCCCAGAGATAGACCCATATAAATATAGTCAACTGATCTTTGACAGCGGAGCACAGATAGTCTTTTCCCAAATGGTGCTGGGACAAATGGCCATCCTCAGGCAAAAATAAAGAAATGAGTAACCTATATACTGATCTTGATCTTATACCTTGAACAATAACTCAAAATAGATCACAGACCTAAAGGTGAAAAAAAAACAGAAGAAAAAACCTAGATGATGGTAGATATGGCAATAACTTTTTTAGACATAATACTGAAGGCATAATTCATGAAGGAAATAATTAATAAGCTGAAATTCATTAAAATTAAAAACTTTTTCTCCATGAAAGACAGTGTCAAACAAATGAGAAGACAGTCTACATACTGGAAGAAAATATTTGCAGACAACAGATTGATAAAGGACTGTTATCCATGATACACAAGTATCTCTTAAAATTTAACAGTAATGAACAACTTAATTTTAAGAAAATGAGTAAAAGATTAGGAAATATACCTCAACAAAAGAGATATACATACGACAAATAAGCATAGTAAAAGATGCTCCACATCATATATCGTCAGTGGAAGTTGAATTAAAACAATGAGATAACAACACATGCCCATAAGATTGGCAAAATTCCAGAACATTGACAATACCAAATGCTAGTGAGGAAGTGGTACAACAGCACCTCATTATTGTTGCTGAGGATACAAAATAGCACAACTACTTTGAAGAACAGTTTGTTTCTTGTGAAACCAAAAATACTTTTACAATACCATTAAGCAATCACACTCCTTGGTGTTTATCTAAAGGAGTTAAAAATTTATATTTTCCTAAAAAGCTGCACAAGGATATTCATAGCAATTTATTTATAATTGTCAAAACATGGATACAACCATGGTGTCCCTCAAGAAGTGAATGGATAAATAAACTGCAGTATATTCAGATAATGGAACATTTTCAACACTAAAAGAGATAAGCTATCAAACTGTGAAAAGATATGAAGGAAATTAGGTGCATATTACTAAATGAAAGAAAGCAATCTGAAAAGTCTACACAATGTATGATTCCAGCTATACAACATTCTGAAAAAGACAAAACTATGAAGAAACTGAAAATAATAATAGCTGCAGGGGTTTGGTTGGGGGGGGCAAAAAATAAAGACGGTGCAGCAAAGAGATTTCTTAGGAAAGTGAAAATACGCTGTATAATATCACTATGATGTACATATGTTATTATACATTTGTCCAAACAGTTAGAATATACACCACCCAAACTGCAATGTAAACTATGGACTTTGGGAGTTTATAACATGTTAACATAGGTTTACTAATTATTGAAAATGTACTATCCTAATGGGGATGTTGATAACTGAGGGGGCTATGCATGTATGGGGACAGAGGTCAGAGAATATCTGGGAAAAATGTACCTTCCCACAATTTTGCCTTAAACTTTAAACTGCTCTAAAAAAAAGTAAAGTCTCAATAATAATAATAATAATAATAATAATAATAAGAAGAAGAAGAAGAAGAAGAAGAAGAAGAAGAAGTCAACATCTAATTTAACCAAGCAGAAAAACAAATCTATGAAGTAGACAAGTTATGTGAAAATATACAATAAAAAAAGCACATGAAAAAGAATAAATAAAGCATATGGAATTTATGAGATATCAGAAGTATAATTAATAAAACATTATGTAAGTCACAGAAGAATAAGAAAGAGGGACAGGTGTCTAAATCTTACTGAAAGAAATAATGGTGAAAAACTTCTTGAATATAGAAAGAATTATGGACACCAAGGAACATGAAATTTAAACTTCCCCAAAGAAGATTTAAAGGAGACTTTTATCATGTGCATAATTTACAGTAAAATAAAAGCAAAAGACAGGATTTTGAAAGTTGCAAAGAGAAAAGAGACTTATTATATATAAGAAAACTCCATTAAGGTTCTGCAGAGATTTCTCAAAATAAATTATGCAGACCAGAAAAGAGCAAGGTTATATATTTAAAGGCTGAGGAGAAAAACTGTCCACCAGGAATATATAAGGAAAAGCTATCCATCAGGAATGAAGAAGTGATGTAAACTATCCCAGAAAAACTAAAGCTACAGAAATTAATCATCACTAGATCTTCCTTATGGGAAATATTAAAAGGGAATTCTTCAAACTAAAGTAAAGGATGCTGATTAGAAACAATAAAACAAATGAAAATAGAAAACTCACTGCCCAATGTAAATTTACAGATAAATTAATAAAACTAATACTGTAATGGTAGTATTAAAATTATATAAGACTAGTATAAAGCTTAAAATACAAAACATTAAAAATATCTAAAAGCCACAATTACTTATTAATAGATACACAATATAAAAAGATGTAAATGGTGATATAAAAATATAAAGCATGGTAAGGAAGAAAGCATATAGTTTTTGTATGAGATCAAATTTAAGATATTACCAGTGTAAAAAAAGACAGTTATAGTTAAGATATTTTATGAAAGACTCATGGTAACTAACACTCAAAAACCTATAATACATGCACAAAATAGAAAGACAAAGCAATTAATGCACAGAACTACAGAAAATCAAGTAACAAAGAAAAATATCAGAAGAAAGAAACAAAGGAAACAGGACAATCAGAAAACAATAAGATGACAATAAATCATTATCTTTAAATATAAATAGGTGGCATTCTTAAAAGTCATAGAGATGCTGAATGAATAACAAACATGACCCAACTATATACTGCCTAAAAGAGACTCACCTAAGGATTCACATAGGCTAAAAGTGAAGAGATGAAAAGAAAAAGAAAAAAAAAAAAAACATTCCCTACAAATAAAAACAAAAGAGAGCAGGGTAGGGAAGGCTATACTTATATCAGACAAAACAGCATTTAAGTCCAAAAACTGTCTCGAGATAAAGACAGTTACAATAAAATGGCAAAGAGTAAACGCACAATATATATGTGTGTGTGTGTGTGTGTGTGTGTGTGTGTGTGTGTGTGTGTGTGTATGTATATATATGTATATATTTCCAACATTGGAGCATCTTAATACATAAAGTAAATATTAACAGAACTGATGTGAGAAATAGACAGTTTACTTCAGTAAATTGAATACTTCAGTACTTTATTTAAGCAACAGATAGATCATTGATACAGAAAAATCAAGAAGGAATCAGAAAACTTGAACAAAAGGACAAGATGCATCTCATGGATCCACAGAAGAGACCATCCAATGGTTGCAGAATACAATATCTTCTCAAGCACACATGATACATTCTTCTGGATATCATATGTTAGGTCACAAAACAAGTATTAATTTTAAAAAATTATTAAAATATAGCTAAATACGCTTTTGTGTTAGTTTCAGGTGTATACTGTAGTTATTAAATATTTATATATCCAAAGAAATGAACACCATAATAAGTCCAGCAACCATCTGACACCATACAGAGCTATTAAAATATTGTTGGCTATATTTTCTATGCTGTACACCACATCCCCTTGACATTTTTTCATAGGTGGAAGTTTGAACCTCTTATTCCCATTCACCTTTTTTTCCTCCTGTTTTGATTTTTCTATTAAAATTGACATTCAATAATATTTTATATTAGTTTCCAGTGTATAGCATGATATTTACACATCTACATAATTTATGAAATGATCTCCCTGATTACCCTGGTACTCATCTGACACTTTACAAAGTATTACCATATTATTGACTATATTTCTTATGCCTTACTACACATTCCAAAGACTATTTGGTAACTACCCATTTGTCTTTCTTAATCTCTTCAATTTTTTTCACTCTGCTCCCAAACACCCACTCATCTGGCAACGTTCATTCTGTTCCCTGCATCTCATCTTTAAGTCTGTTTCTGCTTTGTTTATTTTTTCTTTAGATTCCACATATAAGTGAGATCATATGGTATTTGTCTTTCTCTGTCTGACTTATTTCATTTAGCATAATGCACTCTAGGTCCATCCATGTTATCACAAAGAGTAATATTTAATTTTTTATGACCAAGTAATATTCCATTGTATGTATATACCACCTCTCCTTTATCCAATCATCTATTAATGGGTGCATAGGCTGCTTCCATATTTTGGCTATTGTAAATAATGATTCAATGAACATAGGAGTGCATTTATCTTTTCAAATTATTGTCTTTTTTTTTTAAGATAAATGCCCAGAAGTGGAATTGCTAGGCCACATAGCACTTCTATTTTTAATTTTTGAGGAAACTTCAAACTGTTTTCCATAGTGACTACATCAATTTACAATCTTACAACAGTGTAGGAGGATTTCCTTTTCTCCACATCCTTGCCAACACTTGTTTGTTGATTTATTGATGATAGACATTCTGATAGGTATGAGATGATAGCTCATTGTGTTTTTAATCTGTGTTTTTTTAATGAATAGTAACCATGAGCATCTTTACATATGTCCATTGGCCATCTGTATGTCATGTTCAGAGAAATGTCTATTCAGGTCCTCTGCCAATTTTTGATTGGATTATTAGTTTTGTTTTTGTTTTTTGTTTCTGGTTTTTTATTGGTTTTGTTTTGGTGTTAAGTTGCATGAGTTTTTTAAAATAAATTTTGTATATTAATGTATTATCAGAAGTATCATTGTCAAAACTTTTCACATTTAGTAGCTTGTCTTTCTGTTTTGGTTTCCTTTGCCATGCAAAAACTTTTAATTGGATGTAATCTCATTTGTTTATTTTTTCTTTTTTCTTTTTTTTTTTTTTTTGCCCACAGTGACATATCAGAAAAAATATATTACTAAGAGTAATGTGAGAGAGTTTACTGCTTATGTTTTCTCCTAGTTTTATTATTTTGGATCTTATATTTAAGTCCTAAACCTATTTTGAGTTTATTTTTATATATGGTATAAGATGGCTTAGTTTTAATTTTTTTTTGCATGAATCTGTCAAGTTTCTTCAACAACATTGAAATTGTCTTTACCCCATTGTATATTCTTGTTTTATTTGTCATTGTTTAATTGTCCATATAGTTGAGGGTTTATTTTTGGGCTTTCTATTGTTTCCTATTGATCTATGCATGTTTTTTATGCCATCATAATGCTGTTTTGATTCCTACAGATGTGTAGTATAGTTTGATATCAGGAAGCATGGTACTTTCAACTTTGTTATTCTTTGTCAAGATTGCTGTGCCTATTCTGGGTCTTTTATGGCTCCATATCAATTTTAGGACTATTTGTTCTAGTTCTGTGAAAAATACCATTAGTATTTTCATAGAGATTGCATTGAACCTATAGATTGCATTGAGTAGTATGAACTTTTAATGATATCAATTCTTCCCATCCATGAGCATGGTATATACTTCCATTTATTTGTATTTTCCTTAATTTATTTATTTAATGTCTTATAGTTTTACAAGTATATGTCTTTTACCTCTTCATTTAAATTTATTCTTAGATATTTTTAATGCAATTATAAATGTAGTTGTTTTTTTTTAATTTCTCTTTCTGTTAATCTGTTATTAGTGTAGCAAAATGCAATTGACTTCTGAATATTAATTTTGTATCCTGCTTCTTTACTGATTTTATTTATCAGTTCTAACAGTTTTGGGTGATATCTTTATATATGATATCATATCATCTGCAAATAATGACAGTTTTTCTTTCTTATTTTATTTTGTTATTATTATTGTCTGAGTGCTGTGGCTAGGTCTTTCAATAAAATATTGAATAAAATTTATGAATGTCAACATCTTTGTCTTGTTCCTAATATTAAGAAAAATGTTTTCAGCTCTTCAGCAATGAGGATGATGTTAGCTATCAAACTGTAATATATGACAATCATTATGTTGACTAATTTTCCCTCTATCCCCACTTGTCTGAGAGTTTTTATTATAAATGGATGCTAAATATTGTCAATATTTTTCTGCATCTATTGATATGATCATAAAATTTGTATTCTTCGTTTGTTGATGTAATGTATCACATCACTTGATTTGCCAATATTGAATCCACCTTGCATCCCAGGAATAATTCCTACTTGATCATGGTTTATGATCTTTTTTTTATGTATTGCTGAGTTCAGCTTATTCATATTTTGTTGAAGATTTTTGCTTCTATGTTCATCAGGGACATTAAACCATAATTTTCTTTTATTTTTGCAATGTCTTTTTCTGATCATGAATCAGGGTAATTAATGTTGCCCTCATAAAATGAGTTTGGGAGCTTTCCCTCCACTTAAATTTTTTGGAATAGTTTGAAAAGACATGATGTTGATTCTTTGAATGTTTGGTAAAATTCAACAGTAAAGCCATCTGGTACAGGAATTTTGTTTGTGTGGACTTTTTTGATTACAGATTTGATGCTGTTAATAGTAATTGGCCTGTTCAGATTTTCTGTTTCATCTTGATTCATTCTTGGAAGGTTGTGTATGTTTCTAGAAATTTATTCATTTTTTCCTGACTGTCATATTTGTTGGCTTATAATTGTTCATAGTATTTTTTTACAATTCTTTGTATTTCTGTGGTGAGTTGTCACATTTTCATTTTTGATTTTACTTATTTGGGTCCTCTTTTTTTCTTGATGAGTCTTGTTAAAGGCTTATCAATTTTATCTCTTCAAAGAACTAGATCTTGGTTTCATTTTCCTTTTATAAGTATTAACAGATATAAAGAGATAAAAATTATATCAATTACTTTATTCAACTTAAAAGTATAAATTAGAAAGCAATAAAAATAAGAAAACTACAAAATTTCCAAATATATGAAAATTAAACAACACATGAACAACAATGGGTCAAATAAAAATGAAACAAAATAAAAAATATCTTGAGTTAAACAAAAATGAAATTACAACATACCCAAAATCATAGAAAAAAGCAAAAATATTTTAAGGATGATGTCATAATGATAAATGTCCACATTAAGAAACCAGAAAGATCTCACATAAACAACCTATCTTGACATTTTAAAGAACTAGTAAAAAAAAAATTATCCCAAAGTTAGTAGGGGAAAGTAAACTACAAAGATCAGAACAGAAATAATGAAACAGGACTAGAAATAGAACTAATATCACAGACATACAAAAAATTATATTGTAACAAACTATGCATCAACAATCTTGATAGCCTAGAAAAAATGAATATATTTCTAGAAAAATATAACTTACCAACACAAAATCATGAAAAAATAATTTATATATATAACATGTATATATATGTACATATTTATATATGTATACACACACACATATATACACACATATGGACAGACAATAATGAGTAAAGAAATTGAATCGGTATTCCAAAATTCTCAAAGAATAACCTAGAGAAAAATGTTGTTTAATGGTACAAACTTACAATTAGTAGTATTCAAGTCTTAAAGATCTAATGAACAGTATAATGAACACGAAAAACAATAGTGCATTATAATTATCAAATTTTCTAAGAGATTAGATCTGATTATTTCAATCACAGAAAAAGAAATGCTAGTTATGTGATGTGATAGAGATGTTATCACTATAATGGCAATGATATTACCGTATAGAAATTCATCAATCAACATGTTTTATACCTTAGATTTACACAGCACTGTATTTTATAGTTCAATAAAAAATAAAAAATAAATTAAAAATGTAAAAATGAAAATTATAGTAACAAAGATTAGAATAATGATTACAAGGGGATGGAGGTGGGATCATAGGAGATACTAGTAAAAGGGTAAAAAATTTTCACTATAAGTTTAATAAGTTCTGAAGATCTAATGTACAGCAATGAAACTATATTTAATAATAATATATACTTGGTAAGTAATTACTTATCAAGTGTTCTAAATATGTAAAAAAGTAACAATATGAGGTGACAAATATGTTTATTAACTTCAATGAGTTCATGACTTCACAATATATGCATATACGAAAATATTATGTCATGTACCATGTGACTGTTCAGTAATAGGTAACATCTCAGTGAGGGATAATTTTAATAATCAAGTGGATTTGGTGGCCTGTTCTGTGCATACCAGTCAGCCTCTTTCTTTATCCAACCCTTTCATTTTTCAAATGAGCTCATGAAAATAGTGGCTAATGGTGGAAGATTTGGAAATCATGTTTGAACTCATCAACGTGGACTTCCATTCAATAAAACCCACATTACAATGGCCATCTCTGATATTCAGTTGGTCATTAGCAGAAATCAATATTGACTCTTTTTTAAACAATATATACTCATTTAAATTAGTTTTAGGTATATAATACATTGCTTACACAACTAAATAGTTCATAAAATGATCCCCGAAATTGCTTCCTCCCTTCCCTGGCCCTCCACCTAGGCATCATATTAATGTTAATTGCATTCCTTATGCTATGCTCCCCATCCACATGATCAAGTTTAAATTACTAATTTTTACTTTTTTAACCCTTCACCCCATTCTCCCAGGGCCCCTAATACACTACCCTCTGTCTATCATCAAATTGTCCACTATAGTTGTGAGCCCATTTTTGATTAGTTTGTTCTTTTTATTCCTTGGATTCCACTTATAAGTGAAATGATTTGGTATTTTTCTTTCTCTGTCTGATTTATTCACTCAGCATAATAACCTCTAGGTCTATCTGTCATTGTAAATGGCACAATTTCATTTTGTTTTAATGGCTGAGTAATATTCCATTGTATACATAAACCATAATTTCTTTATCCAATTATCCATTGATGGGCATTTAGGTTGCATCCATATCTTGGCTATAGTAAATTGTGCTGTCATGAATATTGGAATGCATAGATCTTTACGATTTATTGTTTTGGTTTTCTTTGGATAAATACCCAAAAGTGCAATTTTGGGGTCACAAGTTGCATTCATTTTTAATTTTATGAGAAACCTCCATACAGTTTTCCATAGCAGCTGTATCAATTTGCAATCCCACCAACAATGTATGAGGGTTTCCTTTTCTCCACATTCTTGACAACACTTGTTGTTCTTTGACTTATTGATGATAGGTATTCTGACAGGTGTGAGGTGATACCTTATTGTGATTTTAATTTACATTTCTCTAATGGTTAGCGACCTTGAGCATCTTTTCATATGTTTATTAGCCATCTTTATTTCATCTTTGAAGAAATATCTGTTCAGGATTTTTGCCTATATTTAATTGGATTGTTTTGTTGTTGTTGTTGTTGTTGTTGTTGTTGTTGTTGTTGTTGACTTGGATAAGTTCTTTATATATTCTGGATATTAAGCCCTTATCAGATGTGTCATTAGCAAATATCTTCTCCCAGATAGTTGGTTGTCTTACTGTTTCATTGATGGTTTCCTTTGCTGTACAAAAACTGTTTTGTTTGACAGAGTCTATTTGTTTATTTTTTCTTCTGTTTCCCTTGCCCAAGGAGATATATCTGAAAAGAAATTCCTGTTAGTAATATCAAAAAGTTCACTGCCTATGTTTTATTCTAGAAGTCTTATGGTTTTGAGTCTTACATGTAATACTTGAATCAATTTTGACTTTATTCTTGTATACAGTGTAAGAAGGTAGTCCAGCTTCTTTTTTATTGCATGTATCTCTCCAATTTTCCCAACAATATTTACTGAAGAGACTTTCTTTACCCCACTGTATATTTTTTACCTCCTTCATCATATATTAAATGAGCATATAGGAGTGGATTATTTCTGGTCTCTATTCTGTTCCATTGATCAATGTATCTGTTTTTATTCCAGCTGTTTTATTCTACCATGCTGTTTTGATTACTGCACCTAGTATGATTTGATATCAGGTACTGTGATACCTCCAACTTTGTTCTACCTTCTCAAGATTACTGTGGCTATTCGGAGTCTTTTAGGGTTCTGTATAAATTTTAGGATTATTTGTTCTAGCTCTCTGAAAAATGTCATTGGTATTTGGTAGAGACTTCATTGAATCTATAGATTGCTTTGGTAGTATGGACATTTTAATGATTTTGATTTTTTTCTTCCCGTGAACATGGTATATGCTTAATTTATTTGTATATTCTTCAATTTCTTATTTCAATGACATAATTTTCTGAAAACAGGTCTTTTGCCTTCTTGGTTAATTTGATTCCCAAGTATTTTATAGTTATCAACACAATTGCAAATGGGATTGTTTCCTTAATTTCCCTTTCTGAAAGTTCATCATGGTGTAGAAAAATGCCACTGACTTCTAAATATTTACTTTATTACCTGCTACTTTACAGAATTCGCTGATCAGTTCTAGCAGTTTTTTTAGGTGGAATTGTAGGGTTAGCTATATATTGTATCATATCGTTGGCAAATAATTTGAGTTCCACTTCTTCCTTTCCAATTTAGATACCTTTTATTTTTCTTTCTTGTCTTATGGCTGTGGCTAACACTTCCAATACAATGTGGAAGAGCAGTGGTGAAAGTGGGCATCTTTCTCTTATTCCTAATTTTAAGGAAAATTTTTAGCCTTTTTACATTGAGTATGATGTTAGCTGTAGGTTTGTCATAGATGACCTTTATTATGTTGATGTATGTTCCCTCTATTCTTAATTTGCTGAGAGTTTTTATCAAAAATGGATGCGAAATTTTGTGATATGCTTTTCCTACATCTATTGATATAATCATATGGCTTTCATATTTCAATTTTTTCATGTGTAAAGTGGTGTATCACATTAATTGATTTCTATATATTGTACCAAACTTGCATCCCAGGAATAAATACAACTTGATAATGTATGATATAATTTTTATATTTTTAATTTATTTTTTGAATTTATTTATTCTTTATTTTTTATTTTTAATAGTAATATTGGTTAATGAAATTTAATAAGTTTCAGCTGTGCACTTTAACAGTAAGGCATATATATAATACACTTAGTGTGCACCTACCATAGTTAGATTCCTTCTATCATCACCTTTTGGACTTCATTTACTTCATTTACCTCTCCCCTCACCACACATCCTACCTTCTGGTAACCACTAGTCTATAATCTATGTCCATGAGTCTCTCTTTGTTTCCTCTATTCCTTTGTTGTTTTTAGGTTTATATTCCACATATAAGTGATATCATGTGATTTTCAAATTTTTCTGAAAGGATTATTTTGCTTAGCATGATTATCTCAAGGTCCATCCATGTTGTCACAAATGGCAGTATTTCATCTCTCCTGTGTCTGAGTAATATTCCGTTCTCTATATCTACTACAGCTTCCCTAGCCAATCATCTGTCATAGAATGCTTGTGTTGCTTCCATGTCATGGCCACTGTGAATAAAGCTGCTATAAACATCAATGTGTAAATATCTTTTCTGATAGGGGATTTTAAAACTTTCGGGTAAATACCCAGTTGAGGGATTGTGGAATCATGTGGTAGATCAATTGTTAGTTTTTTGAGAAACTTCCGTACTGTTTTCCATAGTGGCTGTACAAATTTGCAGTTCCACCAGCAGTGTATGAAGGCTCCTTTTGCTTCGCATCCTCTCCAACAGTTGTTATTACTTGTTCTGTTGGCTATAGCTATTCTAACAGGTATGAGATGGTATCTCATTGTGGTTTTAATTTGCATTCCCCTAATAGCTAGCCATGATGAGCATCTTTTCATATATTTGTTGGCCATTTGTGGGTCCTCTAGGGATAATTGTCTGTTCAGATCCTCTACCCATTTATTGACTGGATCCTTTTTGTTGTTGGTGGTGGTGTTTGTTGTTGTTGTTATCAAGTTGTATGAGTGTTTTGCATATTTTGGATGTTAAGCCCTTATCGGAGGTGTTGCTTGCAAAGGTATTTTCCCATTTGGATGGTTGTCTCTTTACCTTGTTGACGGTTTCCTTTGCTGAGCAGAAGCTTTTTAGTTTGATGTAGTCCAATTCATTTATTTTAGCTTTTACTTCCCTTGTTTTCGAGGTCAAATTCATAAAATCCTTTTTAAGTCCAAGGTCTTTGAGTTTAGATCCTATGTTTCCTTCTATGTATTTATTGATTCTGGCCTTATATTCAGATCCTTAATCCATTTGAGTTCATTTTGTAGTGTGGTGATAGACAACAAGTCGTTTCATTTTTTTTTGCAGGTGGACTTCTAATTTCCCTAGCACCATTTATTGAAGAGGCTTTCTCTACTGTTTGTTTTTGGCATTTTTGTTTAAAATTATTAGCCCATATAAATATGGGTTTACTTCTGGGATCTTGGTGGTGTTCCACTGGTGCATGTGTCTGTTTTGCTGCCAATACCATGTCGATTTGATTACTTTTGTTTTGTAATATAATTTGAAGTCATGCAGAGTGATGCCTCCAGGTTTGGTGTTTTTGTTTTTGTTTTTCCCCTCAGGATGGCTTTGGCAATTCGAGGTCTTTTGTGCTTCCATACAAATCTGATAATTTTTTGTTGTATTTCTTTAAAAAATGCTGATGGGATTTTGATTGGTATTGTATTAAATCCATATAATGATTTACGTAACATTCACATTTTAACTGCATTGATTCTTTCAATCCAAGAACACGAATATATTTCCATTTCTTTGTATCATCTTCAATTTTTTTAAATAAGGTCTTATAATTTTCATTATACAGGTCCTTCACTTGTTTTATTAGACTCATTCCTAAGTATTTTACTCTTTTTGTTGCAATTGCAAAAATAATTATTTTTTCCACTTCTTTGTCTGACACTTCATTAGGTGAGTATAGGAACACAATGGATTTTTGAACTTTGATTTTGTATCCAGAGACTTTACTATATGTGCTAATTGTTTCTAGTAGTATTTTTGTGGAATCTTTAGGGTTTTCTATATAGAGAATCATATCATCTGCAACTAGTAACAGTTTGACTTCTTCGTTTTCTGTGTTGGTCCTCTAATATCTTACCCTACCTGATTGCAGTTGCTAGGACCTCCAATATTCTAGTGAATAACAGTGGCCGTAGAGGACAGTCTTGTCTTATTCATGATCTTAAAGAGAAAATTTTTAGTTTTTCACTGTTAAGGATAATGTTGGCTGAGGTTTTGTCAGATACAGCCTTTATTATGTTAAGGTACTTTCCTTCTATACCTATGTTGTTAAGTGATTTGATCATAAATAGATACTGTATCTTGTCAAACAATTTTTCTGTAATGATTTGATCGTATGATTCTATTTTTTTAAATTTGTTTATGTGGTGTATCACATTAATCAATTTGCATATGTTGAACCATTCCTGTGCCTCTGGAATGAAGTCCACTTGATCGTGTTGTATAATCCTTTTAATATGTTGCTGTATTCGAGTTGCTAGTATTTATTTAGAATTTTTTCATCTGTGTTCATGAGATATATCAGTCTGTAGTTTTCTGTCTTATCTTTACCTGGTTTTGATATCAGGGTAATATTGATCTCATAAAATGTGGTTGGAAGCATTAACTCCTCTTGGATTTTTTGGAAGAGTTTGAGGAGAACAGGTACTAAATCTGAATATTTGGGAGAATTCACTAGTGAAGCCATCTGGTCCAGGATTTTTAATTTTAGTAGTATTTAAATAATTTTTTCAATTTCCACACTGTTGACAGTCTATTTAAATTTTCCAAATGTTCTTGATTCAGTGTAGAAAGGTTGTATTTTTTTAATCATTTCTTCTAGGTTATTAAATTGGTGTTAAATACTTTTTCATAACATTCTTGTATGGTCCTTTGTATTTCTGCATTTTCTGTTATTTCCCCTCTTTCAATCCTGATTTTATCTGTGTCCTTTCTCTTTTTTCTTTAGCGAGCCTAGGCAGGGATTTGTTGATTTTATTAATCTTCTTAAAGAACTAGCTCTTTGTTGCATTTATGTTTTTTGTTTGTTTGTTTGTTTGTTTGTTTTCAATTTCATTTATTTTTGCTCTAATTTTGACATAGGCTTCATATGTTTTTCCTTTCCTAGTTTTTTAGGATAAGCATTAGTTTGTTATATTGAGCTCGTTTTTGTTTGTGGAGATAGGCTATTAATGATATGAACTTTCCTCTTATGACTGCTTTTGCCATGTCCCAAGTTTTGATATGTTGTACTATAATTATCATTCATTTCAATATATCTCTTGATCTCTCCCTTGATTTTTTCTCTGACTGAGTTATGCTATAGTCACATGTTGTTTAATCTCCATGTATTTGTGGTTCTTCCTGATTCCTTTTTGCATTTGATATCTAGTTTCAATGTACTATCATCAGAGAATATGGTTGGTGTGATTTCTACTCTCATATTTGTTGAGCCTATCTCTGTGCCCCAGTATCTGGTCATTCCTTGAGAATGTTCCATATGTACAAGAGAAGAATGCATAAGCAGCTGTTTGAGGATAAAAGGCTTTGTATGTGTCAATTATGTTCAGTTGGTCTAATGTGTCATTTAAGAAGCCTGTTTCTTGTTGATATTCTGTTTGGATGATCTGTCCATATCTGGCAGTGGAGTAATTCAGGCCCCCACTATGATAGCGTTTTGGTCTACTTCTCCCTTCCATTACTTTAGTAGTTGCCTTACATATTTTGGGGTTCCCTGAAAGTGTTATGAGTTCTTGGTGCATGATTCCATTTATTATTATGAAGTGTTCCTCATAATGGTAGACTTCAAAATCAAAAAGTATCTTTCTATACCTTTTTAAATTTTGAAGTCTATTTTGTCCAATATTAATACTGCTACTCCTGCTTTTCTCTGAATGCCATTTGTTTGAAATGTCATTTTCCGTCCTGAGTCTATATCTGTCTTTGGAACTGAAATGTGTCTCCTTGAGGCAGCATATGGTTGTTTTGTTTTTTGATCCAAACTGCAACTATGTACCTTTTTATTGGTGAGTTCATTTCATTTACAATTAGGGTTATTATTGAAATATGATGTCTTCTTATAGCCATTTTATCTTTTGCTTTCTGGTATCTTGGTGTTTCCATTGTCCTTGTCCTTCTGTTTCTGTTTTCTTTATTTTGGTTAGCTTTTGTGGGTTTTCCCTCTGGTTCTTGTTAATGTTATATACTTTAGTTCTAAATCTTTGGCTTGCAGTTACCTTTACAATTATGAAAAAAATAGTTGTATATATACAGTTATCTCTTTTATTCTGCATGTGCCTTATCTCCATTCCCCTTTGTGAATTTGGATATTTGAATCCTCCTCTTTTCTTTCATTGTTGTCTCATTTTATCCCTATGTATGCAGAACATTCTTTACCATCTTGCTATAGCAAATCTCTTTATTGTTTAAGCTTTAACGCCCTGTTCTTAGTAAGGGTTGACTCCTCTCCTATCTGCCTGCCAGTCACCTTACTCACAGTTATGTTTTTTGTTGTTGTTATTTTGCTTTAGGTGAGCTTAAGTATTTCCTATAATGCGGGACTTGTAGTGGAGATTTCTCTCAATTTTTGTATGTCTGGAAAGTTCTTTATTTCTCCTTCATACTTAAAGAAGAGCTTAGCTGGATACTTTGTTCTTGGAGGGTAGTTTCCTTAATTTAATAGTTTGAATATTTGATTCCACTCCTTTCTGGCTTGTAAGGTTTGTGCTGAGAAGTCCTTCAATAATCTATTGAGTTTTCCTTTATGGGGTATTATCTCCTTTTCCCTGGATGCCCTGAGAATTCTGTGTTTGTCATTGTTTTTTGATAGTTTTTATACAATATGCCTTGGTGAAGGCCTTTATGGGTTGAGATAATTGGGTGTTTTGTTGACTCTTGAATATCAAGTTCCAGCTCACTTCTTAGATTTGGGAAATTCTCATCAACTATTTGTCTGAGAATGCTTTCTAATCTCTGCTTTTTTCCCCTCCCCTTCGGTATTTCCTATTATTCTTATGTTTCCTCTCCCGATGGTATCAGCTAGCTCTTGTATTTCTCCTTCATTACTTTTCATTCTTCGGTTTCTCACTTATTTCTTCTGATTTATTTCTAGCTTTCTGTCTTCGATATCACTTATCCTTTCCTTCATTTGGTTGACTCTATTTCCCAAGCTTGTTGTTTCATTTTTCAACTCTTGTAGTGTGTTCTTTACCTCCAGAAAGTCTATTCAATTCTTTCTGAGGGTTTCAATCTCCTTGCTAAAGAACTCATTCTGCTCATTTAGTTGTTTTTTTCAACTCCTAAAATTGTTAATATGATTTGCTTAGAATCTCACTGAGTTTTTTCACAAGTATTGTCCTGAATATTCTGTCATTTAATTTGCATATTTCTATGTTGTAAGCATATTGTATTGAGGATTTTTGCATCAATGTTCATAAGAGATATCAGCCAATATTTTTTTTTTTTGCAATGCCTTTATCTGGTTTTGGAATCAAGGTAATGGTGGCCTCATAAAAGAAGTTAAGGAGGATTCCCTTTTTTGGATTTTTTCAAATCTTTTGAGAAGAATGGGTGACAATTCCTCATTGAATGTTTGGTAAAATTTACATATGAAACCATCTGGTCCAGGACTTCTGTTTGTTTGTTTGTTTGTTTAGAGGTTTTTGATTATTGATTAAATTTCACTGGTGGTAATTAGTCAATTAAAGTTTTCTATTTCTCTTTGATTCAGTCCTGGGGGATTGTATGTTTCTAGAAATGTGTCCATTTCTTCCAGATTGTCCAATTCATTGGCATATCATAGCTCATAGTATTTTCTTATGATCCTTTGTACTTTTGTGGAGTTTATTGTTATAGCTTCTCTTTCATTACTGATTTTATTTATTTGTGTTCTCTCTCTTTTTTCCAGATGAGTCTGGCTAAGGGTCTATCAATTTTGTTTATCCTTTCAAAGAACCAGCTCTTGGTTTCATTAATATTTTGTATTATTTTTTAAACTCCATTTTGTTTATTTCCGCTCTGATTTTTATCATTTTCTCTTTCTATTCATTTTGGACTTTGCTTGATGTTCTTTTTCTAGTCTTTTTTAAGTGTAAGGTTAAATTGTTTGTTTGAGATTTTTCTTCTCTCTTGAGTTGTCTATTGCTATGACTTTCCCTGTTAGGACTGGTTTTGCTGTATCCCATAGATTTTCAGTTGTTGTGTTCTCATTTTTATTTGTCTCTAGGAATATTTGATTTTTTCCTTGATCTCATTAATAACCCATTTGGTCTACATTAGCATGCTATTTAGCCTCCCTGTGTTTTTGTATTTCCCAGTTTTATTCTTGTAGTTAATTTCTAGTTTCATAGCATTGTGATCAGAGAAGATGGTTGATATGATTTCAATCTTCTTAAAGTTATTGAGACTTGTTTTGTGTCCTAACCTATGGTCTATCCTTGAAAATGTTCCATGTGCACTTGAGAAGAATGTATATGTTGCTCCTTTGGAGTAAAATGCTCTGAAAATATCTATTAGATCCATGTGTTCTAGAGTGTCTTCTTGGCCCATTGTTTCATTATTGATTTTTTGCCTGAAAGATTTTTCCACTGATGTCAATGATGTGTTAAAGTATCCTACTACAAGTGTATTACTATTGATCTCTCCTTTTATGTCAGTCAATAATTGCTTTATGTAAGTAGGTGCTCCTATGTTAGGTGCATATGTTTACTAGGGTTATGTCTTCTTGACTTATTGATCCTTTATCATTATATAATGCCCTCTTTGTTTCTTAACTTAGACTTTGTTTTAGAGTCTATTTTGTCTGATATAAATATTGCTATCTCATCTCTTTTTCTCATTTCCATTTGCACAAAATATCTTTTTCCACTCTGTGAGTGTCATTTGATCTGAAGTGGGCCTCTTGTAGACATTATACGTGTGCATCTTAATTTTTTATCTTTTCGGCTACCTTATGTTTTTTGATTGGACCATTTAATCCATTTACATTTAAAGTGAAAATTATGAAATGCTTTGCGAATTTACATGTCATCCTTGCACAGAGGCCATACTAATTTTCTCTGTATTGTTCCAATTATTTTATGTGTGCTGCCAAAGCTAGCAGAAGAGCTTGGAACTTTTTAGTTCGTCATTTTGCTGCCATTACTCCTGGTGGCACATTTTGAAACAGAATATATAGTTTTCAGTTATCATCCAAAAAAATTTGATAGGAAAAATATAATAAATCTAATATTATTTAATATATGGAATATGTCTACACTTGAAAAGAGCAAAGTTTCCATGGAATGCATAAAGAAGACTAACAACTCATGTAATAAAGATTTAAATGATTTTCATTGACAATGAGCTGAGTGTGAGTTTTATACACACACACACATACACACATTCAAAAAAGTTAATGTGATGTTATGCAGAATCAAGTAAGCAGTACAATACTTGAAATAAGAAAAGGATATTCCTGTTGTATTTTATGATGTCAAAAAATACCTGAAATATCAATTTTTTAACAGGGCATCAAAACTCCTTTTTAGTTATTAGACAAATTGGAAAGAATGGTGGGGATAATGATAAAACTAGACAGATTGTTGTATGAGAAATGTTTGAAAACCTTTGTTTATTTACCTTGAAAAGAAGAGTTCACTTTAGGATATGAGAGCTCTCTCTAAATATATGAAAGTTATCATATATAAAATGTAGTAGACTCGTTTGGTTTGCTCCCCAGGAGTAATCTCAGTTAAGCAAGGTTTGAGATGATGATTTAACTAGGATTAATGGTGATACTTAAAAGGAAACAGATAAAACCATAAAGTAAGGCTGATCTTTTTAACACAGAGAATCATGGAATTGAGAGCTTTAATCATCACATGAGAAGTTTCTCATGGCATTGTATTATTTTATAATAAGTAACTCACATAGGGAATAAAAATTATGTTAAGTATTTTACATGTTATAGGTGACAGAAAAATGCCAAATGCAGTTTCATGTGAAAGGCAAGGAAAGTAGCTATCAAATAATCTATAAATTTTTATCCCTAGTGGGCATAAATAGTAGCCCTTCCTATGAGATTGGGGAATTTTTTCTTATTATTTACACCTTCAGGCCTTACTCATATGTGTCTTTAGCAATAAATGCTGATTGTAAAGACAGTTTCCATTTGCAAATCTATTACATTATATGGACACTGTATTAAATGCTTTTAGATGAACTATCATATTATTTAATTATTATAACAATACTATAAAATAGGCACTAGTATAAATCTTGTTTGACAGATAAAGGAACTGTTCTTAGAAAGGTTAAATAATTATCCAATGGTCATAAAGCTAGTGACAGAGCAGAAATTTGAACAAATGTCTATTTTACACTAAAGGCAAACCAATAAGCATGTTATATTATGTTCGTTTTAACCTCAAAGTATGCTGTCACTGAAAAAAAATGTTCTTTACAATCTTAATAGATTTTGAAATGCTGATATTTCTAACCATAGTAAACTTTACACTACCAGGGGGAAAAAATCTTGTCATAAATTTCCATGTCTCTTTTCGCTCTATTTTATTGGAAATATGAAAAAGGGATTCAGATATATTAGTTTTTTATTTTATTAGTATTTCCTTCTATTATTTTTTTTTGTTTAGAAGTTTATAATTATGCCCCAGGAAGCTATAAAAACACCTCACAAAGAAAAATGTCTTTAACTTTTAAGATCAATTAATACTTTTTTCAGTATAAATACAGACATATCATGCAATGTCATACTCATATGGGTTTTAGTTAAGTGCATACATGCAATATCATGCTCAGAGATGGTATCAGGACATTTTTGCATCCACCACTATGACACTTAATAGAAAGCTGAGAAACATCCACTTTAATAAAATAGGCCTGCTGTAAGCATTAATGAACAGTCACCAATAAAATGAGATTGAAAAACCACTGCAAAAACACAGGATATTTAACATACTTTCTTATCCTAGTGTTTCATTTTCCTACCAAAAGTATTTCTCTTATGAACTAAAACATATTTAAAGCCTTCATTGACAACTAAACTATATGAGATATACAGAAATCTGAGTTCTAAATTCACCTCTTCCAAAACTTATTATTTACTTTGGAAAATATTTTTGTTTCTAAAACTCAGTTTCTCCTACATAGCTGGAGAGTTTGAACAAGGTAATCCCCAATGTTGCTCTATATTACAACATTCTGGTAATGTAAAGTGCAAATATGTTATCTTAGAATGATAACCATTTAAACTATTTAAGTTTATATTAGGTTTCATACTAATTGAGCAGTTACAAAAATTTTTGTAAAGATATTTAATACATATATAATTCATTATGTAGCCTACAGAATGTTTTCACATAGATTATCTCAAAAATTCTTGACAACTTCTCTGGAGAAAAAAGATATATAGTTTTCTTTTTGAAAAGCCATTATCAGTCCCATTCTCCAAAAAAGAATATTAACTTGCTCAGGGTCACTCACTGGAAAAAGTATTTTCATATTTTATCTCAAATTTCAAGTTTGTTCCACAACAATAAAATAACAACAACTAACATTAAATGGGGGGACCGATTAAATGCTGAGTATTACATTAAGTAGTTTAACAGTAATTTTAAATAAATGACCTCATTTAACCTTTATAAAAACCTCATAAGTTAAATATTATCGTCACACACAAGGAGAATGGTTGTCCCTTTGCCTTGTTGATGGTTTCTTTTGCTGTGCAGAAGCTTTTCAGCTTGATATAGTCAAATTTTATTTATTTTTAATTTTAGTTCCCTTGTCTTTGAGGTCAAATTCATAAAATCTTCTCTAAACCCAAGATCCATGAGTTTAGTACCTATGTTTTCTTCTATGTAATTTATTGTTTCAGGTCTTATATCCAAGCTTTTGATCCATTTTGAGTTAAATTTAGTATATAGTGATGGTGTAGTCTTGTATCATTTTTTTGCAAGTGACTTTCCAATTTTCCCAGCATCATTTATTGAAGGGGCTTTCCTTTCTCCATTATGTGTTTATGGCTCTTTTGTCGAAAATTATTTGTACATATAGATGGAGGTTTAATTCTAGACTCCCATTGTTCTATGCCTTCTGTTCCATTGTCTATGCATCTGTTTTTCTGCCAGTATCACGCTGTTTCATTTATTGGTGCTTTGTAGTATAAGTTGATGTCAGGCAGACTTATACCTCTGACCTTTTCCCACAGGATTACTTTGGTTATTTGTGATCTTTTGTGTTCCATACAAATCTGATGATTTCTTGGTTTATTTCTTTAAAAATTATCATTGTGGTTTTAATGGGAATTGCATTAAATCTATATATTACTTTGGGTAATATTTAACTATGCTGATTCTTCCAATGAACATAAAATATCCTTCGATTTCTTTGTGTCTGCTTTAATTTATTTTAACAATGTCTTGTAGTTTTCAGTATATACGTTCTCCATATTGTTTGTTAAGTTTATTACCCATGAACCTTGGATATAGAGAGGATTTTATGAATTTGACCTCAAAGGCAAAGGAAAAGCAAAAATAAATGACTATATCAAACTAAAAAGCTCTGCACAGCAAAAGAAATCATTAACATAAAGACAAAGAGGAAATCATCCAAACGGGAGAATATATTTGCAAAAAACAATTTTGATAAGGACCTGATATCCAAAATATCAAAAAACTAATACAACTGAACAATAAAAAATATATACAATTATAAATGGGCAGAGGACCTGAACACTTTTCTCAAAAAAACATATGAAAGGATGTTCGACTTCACCAGCTATTAGTAAAATGCAAATCAAAAACATAATGAGATACCACCTCACATCTGTTAGAATGGCTATCATCAACAGAATACGTATAAACAAGTTTTGGAGAGTTTGTGAGGAAAAAGAAACCCTCATACACTGCTGGTGTATGAGAATGTAACTGGTACAGCCACTATGGAAAACAGTATAGATGTTCTTCAAAAAGTTAAGAATAGAATTACCATATGACTAAGAATCCTTCTTCTAGATATTTACCAAACAACTTGAAAACATTTATCTGCAAAAATATATATACACCCCAATGTTCACAGCAGCATTGTTTGCCGTGGCCAAGCCAGGAAACAACTGATGTGTCTATTGAGAGATGACTGGATAAAGAAGACATGGTACATATATACAGTGGAATATTACTCAGCCATAGGAAAGATGACATACTATCATTTGTGGGTAGAAGAGCTTGAGATTATCATGCTAAGTGAAATACCTAGACATAAAAAATTGAGAACCATATGATTTCACTTTTATTTGAGATATACAACTGAAAGCTACAAAGAAACATGACAAACAGAGACTCGTGGATTAGTGGTCACCAGAGAAAAACAGGGGAGATGGGAAGTAGCTAAGGGTAAAGGAGATCTAATATTTGGTGATGGAAGAAAATTTCATTTTGGAGGGTGAACACACAATGAAATATACATATAATCTATTATTGAATCATACACTTGAAAGCTATATGATTTTATTAATCAGTGTCACCCCAGTAATTTAAAAAAATGAATGATAGTGATGTTTTCACAGTATGGTGAATGTATTTAATAGCACTGAAGTATACAAAGAAAAATAGTCAAGGTAATAAATTTCATGTTATGTGTCCTTTATTTTTATTTTAATAGTGAAAAAAATATATCACCCAGAATTTAGTACAAAAAATAAACTATTGTAGGTATTTAAGAAAAAACTTAATTCAATAAAGGAAAGAAGACATAAAATTGTTGAAAAGGTGGAAATAGGCTTTTAGGTAAAAATGGCTTCTGGTGCTTGCCATTCTGATGCTATATTAAGATGCAAGTTGCCCTCAGAGACTGTCAGTTGACCTCAGGAAGGTTGGGCCTGTAACACTTGAATGGAATGTTCTGAATAGATAGGTAGGTGGCCCATCAATTTGTTTATTGCTTTAGAATATAAAGCTCTTTTTTTTTACTTATTTTTCTCCAGTTGTGCTTCTTCAGCATCATTTGTTACAGTATACTTTATTTAATTATTAATTCTGTTTATATTTATCATGATTTCTTAAATAGACATTTCCCCTAGAATTTTACTCTGTTTTTTTTTTTCTGGGTTGTCTGTTCTTATAATAGTTCTACAGAGTTTTAACTACTGTAACTTTCGAACACATTATGACATCTAAAAAGTCCTTCTTTAAAAATGTTTCTTGCTTATTTCTATTTCTTTATTGGTCTAAATGAACATCTTGCAAAGTTTAAAGTAAAAATCCCAGGCTTCTTCATATTACATTTGATTCAGAGAATATTTTGAAGAGGGTTGGCATCTTTAAAATATTTACTCTTTGTAACTAACAACATAGTATGTCTCTCTTCACTTTATTTAAGTGTTCTTTATGGTCTTCTCCACCTGGGCATTAATGAAGGTGCATTCTGTTGTTTTTCCAGAAAAAGTTTTATTATATAAAGGTCTCTCTTTAGCCTGCTGCAAAGAAGGAGCTTTACATTTGGTTTCAAGTAGGTGGAGTCTAAGTCTCTTGGATCCCTGCTTATATAAAGCCTAATATCTTTTATTTTCTTGTAGATTTTAATCATTCTTGCTACTCTAAGTTTCAGCTCCTATCAGTGTTAGCAACCGTTTTGGTAGCATGTGTTCAGATGCCCCTGGGGCTCCATGGTGATTGTTCTCATTGGGTATAAGGGGAGGGACCTTCTGGGTTGGGGGTTGGAGGCTAAGGCTCAGCCTTGGATTTACAACCATGGTCAGTAAAAATCAACAACTGTTTCTTTGCGGTCCTGTCCCACTTTTATATTTTCTGCCCTGATGACTTAGCCATGCTGCCAGCTGTGAAGAAAAGTTCTGGTACTTCTAGGCAGGGCTGTTCAGGGAAGTTGCTGCACCTTCTTCCATCTTCCTCCTCCTCTAGGGAGCTCTAGAGGCTGAGAGAGGTAACTTCAGTTTCTGCAGCTCTTGCTCAGATTCCCCTGGGGCTCCATGGTGATAGATCTGTGAGAATATGGGGGGAGGCACCCTCTGGATTGGGGGTTGGTGGCTGCAGCTCCACCTCACTTTTGCAACTGGGACTGGTAAAAATCAACTGTTGTTTCTCTGATGTCCAGTCCTGCTACTCTGTTTTCTTCCCTGATGTCTGAGCCCTGCTGCCTGAGGTGTAGAAAAGTCTTGGCACTTCTAGGCAGGGCTGATCAGGGAAGTCATTGCAACTTCACTCCTCCATCTCCTCCTGCAAAGAGTTCCAGCAGCTGAGAGAGGCAGTTTTCTTATTTGTCCCAGTCCACTGCTCGACACCCATGGTAGCTGTTATGTGCAGATCCCATGCTCAGATCTGCTGGTGTGTAGTTGTGGTTTTTTTTTTTTTTTTTTTTTTTGCTGAGTTTTATATGTTCAACTTATTGTTTCAAAGGGAGAGATTTGAAGATGTCTCTCACTTTGCCATGTTTTCCCAGAATCTCTCTTTATGATCTTTAGTCAAGTTTTAGTATCCTATTTATGGGTTCTATATATTTTTGTGTAGTTTACTCTTACTTTATATTTTATTGTTAAATTTGAAGAAAATATATTTTCCTTATAACTTTTAATTATATTTTTTTGCCATGTTTATAGTTTGTGTGCATGTTTATTATGTAACTCACTCCCTGACCATATTACAATAATTCAAATATTATTCTGTCAATTTTTGTTGTTGTAGTTGTTATAGAAAAGGTAAAGTTATCATTTTCAATCAGTGGCAATGTTGATTTTTTTTTTTTGTATTTACAACTTATTTATTTTTTTGGTGTTATAACTTGAGTAATGCTAAATAAACATAATGAGAGAGTTGGTGCTTGTTAATGTTTCTATAATGAGTTGGGGACACCCTGAATGAACCATTATAGAGGTAGTGTGCCTCTCCAGCAGAAAGAGCTGCCAAAATCCTTGCCTGAGAACTACATCAGCATCTCAGCATCAAGCCACCAGAGATTTGGCCAGTACCTATTCTGGGAGTGCAAATGCAGACTGCTAAGGAGAAGTAATGAGCGTCTGAAGAAACATAGTGGAATGAGAAGTCCCCAGATCTCTCCCCTTGAAAGAACAATGAGATGAATATCTAAAACTCAACAAAAGACACCCAAACAGCACACCAACATGTCTGAGTGTGGGATCTGTGCATAAGAGCTACCACAGGCTAAAGAGATACTTTTTATATGATAAATATCCTTTCTGGAAAAAAAAGCAGAATATACTTACATTAATGAACAAGCAAAGAAATAGTTCATTAAACATCATGAACAACAAAGATGACAAGGCATATCAGAAAGAGCAAAATCTCTAGAAAATAAACTTAAAGTCATAGACAAATGCAACTTAAATGACAGAGAATTCAGGACAGTACTTCTTAAAAAAATTAGTGATATCTGAAATGATTCATATCAACAATTTTAGGAATTAAAAAAACAACTAGATGAGCCAATGGAGTTCTTTTGCAAGAAGTCTGAAACACTCAAAAGGAAAAAAAAATAGAAAATCTGGAGATCAAGAACACACTGCAAGAGCTGAAAAAATGAAATAGCAAGCTTGGTAAATAGAGTCAACCAAATGGAAGAAAGAATTAGTGATATCAATGATAGAAATCTAGAAATAAATCAGAAGGAAAAAGAGAGAAGCCAAAGAAGGAAAAATGATAAAAGGTAATTACAAGATTTAGCTGATACCATCAGGAGAGTAAACATAAAATAATGCTTCGTCTGAAAAAAAAAAATCTAAGAGGAACATATAAAGCTTAAGTGAGCAAAAGAAAAGAAATAATCAAAATTAGAGCATAAATGAATGGAACTGAAAACAAACAATTAAACAAAAAAAAATAGAAAATAAATAAATGCAACAAAGAGCTGACTCTTTGAGAAAGATAATAAAATTAACATACCCCTGATTAAACTCACTAAAAAAATAAAAATGAGAGAGAGAGAAAGGACACAAATCAATGAAATCAGAGATGAAAAAGGAGAAATTACGACTGACATCATAGAAATACAACATGTCATATAAGAATATTATGAAAAAGGATATATAAAACTTAATAACATAGAAGAAATGGACCATGATTTAGAAAGATACGACCTTCATAGAATGAATCAAAAACTAGAAAATCTGAATAAACCAATCATCATATGGAAATTGAAACACTTATCAAAAACCTACCAAAAAGTAAAAGTCCAGGACCAGATTGTTTTAATAGTGAATTAGACCCAAAATTCTAAGATTTAATACCTATCTTCCTAAACCTCTTCTAAAAAATCCAAGAGGAGGCAATACATCCCAACTCATTTCATTAGGATAATATTACCCTGATACTAAAACCAGGTAAAAATAACACACACACACACACACACACACACACACTCACACGCACATGCACACACACACATGCACACACAAACAAAAAACTACAGACTGATATTTCTCATGACCACAGATACAAAAAATCCTAAATAAGATACTAGTGAACCAAATGCAGCAACATATTAAAAACATTATTTACCATAGTCAAGTGGGCTTCATCCCAATGGCACAGGGCTGGTTCAACATATGCAAATGATTAATGTGATACACCACATTAACAAATTAAAAAATAAAAATCATATGATCATATCAATAGATGCAGAAAAAGCCTTCCACAACACACAGCATCCATTTATGATCAAAACACTTACCAAAATTGGTATAGAAGAAAAAAGTACCTTAACATAATAAAGGCCATTACAACAAACATGCAGCCAACATTATAGTTAATGATGAAAAACTAGAATCCTTCCCTCTAAGATCAGGAGCCAGGTAATGCTTTCCAATATCAGCACTCTTATTCAATATAACATTGGGGGTCCTAGTGAGTGTGATCAAGCAAGAGAAAGATATAAAATACAAACAATTAGGAAAAGAAGAATTCAAACTGTCACTATTTGTGGATGACACAATTCTGTATATAGAAAATCCTAAGACTCCACAAGAACACTACTAGAAACAATAAGCAAATACAATAGTCTCTGGATAGAAAATCAACATTCAAAAATCCATAGCTTTCCCATCCTCTAAAAATAAAGTGTTGGAAAAGAAGTGGATAAAATAATTCCTTTTGCAATTGTAACAAAAAGAACAAAATACCTAGGAATAAATCTAATGAAACATGGTAAAGATCTGTATAATGAAAACTATAAGACCCTATTAAGAGAAATCAAAGATACAAAGAAATGAAAAGATATTCCTTGTTCTTGGGATAGAAGAATAAACATAGTTAAAATGACCTTATTACCTAAAGCATTATGCAGATTAAGTGCATTCCTCATCAAAATCCCATTGGCATTTTTTTTTAAAAAAGAGAAAAAAATATCAGATTTGTATGGAAGAACTAAAGATCCCGAATTGTCAAAGCCATCCTGAGATAAAAAAGAATGAGGCTAGAGGCATCTCTTTGATCGACTTCAAATTATACTACAAAGCTACAGTAATCAAAACGGCATGGAACTGGCAGAAAAATAGACACGTGGACCAGTGGAACAGAATCGAGAGTCCAGAAGTAAAGCAATGGTTATATGGGCAAATAATTTTCGACAAAAAAAGCCAAAAACATACAGTGGAGAAAGTAAAGCCTCTATGATAAACGGTGCTGGGAAAACTGGAAAGCCACATGCAAAAAAAAAAAAAAAAAAATGCAACTATACTGTTGTCTATCACCACACCCCAAAATTAACTAAAAATGGATTAAGGACCTGAATATAAGACCTGAAACAATCAAATGCTTAGAAGAAAAGATAGGAACTAATCTCAAGGACCTTGAAATTAAAGAAGATTTTATTAATTTGACCTCAAAGGCAAGGGAGGTAAAAGCTAAAATAATGAATGGGACTACATCAAACTAAAAAGCTTCTGTACAACAAAAGAAAGCATCAATAAGGCTAAAAGACAACAACCTTTCTAATAGTCAAATATATTTGCAAACAACACCTCTGATAAGGGCCTAATATCCAAAATATACAAATAACTCATACAACTCAATAACAACAACAAAACAAATGATCCAATCAAAAACTGGGCAGAGAATCTGAACAGGCAGTTCTCCCTAGAGGACACACAAATGGTCAAAAAACATATGTTAAGATGCTCAATATCGCTAGCTATTAGGAAAATGTAAATCAAAACCACAAAGAGATATCATCTCACACCTGTTAGAACTGTTGCAACCAACAGGATAAGTAATAAATGTTGGAGAGGATGCAGAGCAGATAGAACCCTTCTTTTTTTCTGGTGGAACTGCAAATTGGTACAACCACTGGAAAAACTGAATGGAGGTTCTTCAAAAACTAAGACTTGATATACCATATGATCCAGCAAACCCTCTACTGGGAATTTACCCCAAAGGCTTGAAAACCCATATCCAAAAAGATATTTGCACACCAATATTCATAGTAGCATTATTCACTATGTCCAGGACATGGAAACAACTGAATTGTTCTTTGTTGGTTGATCTGATAAAGAATGTGTGGTATGTATATACAATGAAATATTACTCAGGCATAAGAAGAGGTGATATACTACTGCCATTTGCTACAACGTGGATGGACCTCAAGATAATCATGCTAAGTGAAATAAGCCAGACAGAAAAAGTTAAAAATCACATGATATCACTTACATGTGGAATATAATTCTTAAAGCAACAAATTAACAGGACAAACAGAGACTTGTAGTCATTGACAATAGAGTAGTGGTTAATAGAAAGTAGGGGGTGGGAGTGGGGAAGTTAGAGGGGATAAAAGGGTTCAAATATGTGGTAATAGAAAGAAAGTTAACTGTGGGAGGTGAACACACAGTGTAAATATATATGTGCCTTATTGTTAAAGTGTACAGCTTAAACCTATTGTATTTTGTTAACCAATGTCACCATAAAAATAATAAATAAATGAATATATAAATAAATACACAAATAGATAAATAAATGTATGAGAATCATCGAATCTTTCATATTCTTGACTCTAGTAGAAAGGTAGAAATTATTTTAGCATTTAGTATAAGAAATATATATACAATATATGTATACAACATATATTATATAATATGTATAAATATAATAAATATATAAACATTTATTAACTAGAAATATATAAGCTATCATTTTTATAAACTGCTCATCACTTTATTTGTTCCCAGTTTTTTTAAATTAGTTTTAGATATACAGTACAATGGTTAGATATTTATGTAATTTATGAATGAAATATATAGCACTTGAAAAGCATGTGCCACGTGGTTACAAGCCACTTGTATTCCTAGAAGCTATACATATCAAGCCTCCATCCCCTTTTGGATGCTGAGATCTATCATCTTGCTACTTCTCAAGACTCTGCTTTCGTCCATAATTTCCCCTAGTAAACACATTATTTCTGGTATTTTCATCTTCTTTCTATTGTCTTTCATCTATATCTCCCTCTGGAGGTTGGTTTCAGTACACCTCAGAAAGCTTTCCTGAAAGAAGGAAAGTCTAGTGCCAATACTGAATTATCAGTTAAGAAAACATAATTAGGAGAATAAAAAGGCACTTCTGGATTCGTTGAGTAAGAACTTCTGGAAAGCATGACATCTATATAAATCACAAGTACATAGGAAAAGTGTCAAAATCAAATTTTTAATCTCTGAAAATTAATTAAAAATTAAAAATATCTGATAAGCATTTATTAAAGAAAAAACAGCTAAATTTTGGTAAGAATGGTAATTTTTGCAGCATTTTAACTCGCCATAATTTTCTCCCTCTTTTTTCAGCTCCACTCTATTATTTAAAAATATCAGGAGCCCTGCAACTATGAAAGTAGTAAAAACCATCATCCTAACAGTAACTGAAGGATGTTAATAGATTTAGAATGCTTCCAAAAGCCAAATTTTGTAACATATTTGACGGTCGCTAAAAAATCAGTTCTCAAGTTTTGTCTTCATTTGACCCAATTTAGGGTTTAATTTATGCAAACAACCCCATTCCCTTTCCAGGGTATTAGTTGAAAATAGTTAATGGTAATTCTTTAAAATTGCAGCTATCTGAGGTAGTAATTCTAGCTGGCATCAACAAGAGGCTGGTGAGAAAATTTAAGAACTATGAAATTAGATATCTGTAGAAGACATTGAAAAACCTCAAAATATTCCTGGGGATATGAAAAGTTATGCATATGTGTAGGTTTATGCACATGTCTAAGAAGACCCAATATTAGAGTGATGTTTGACAAATTAGAGAATATCAATAAAAATATTAAAAATATAACACTAGAATCAAACAGAAATATTGGAAGTAAAGTGTACCGTAAATAAAATGAAAAAAAAAATAGTTAAATAGGTTCAACAGCATATTTGAATAGGCAAAGACAGCATCAATAAACTCAAAATAGGTCAATTGAGATTATTCAGATTAAGGAAAAACAAAAAAATCTGGAAACATATATAGAGCTCAGAGGCCTTTAAATCCATGAAAATATGCTTAATGGGAGTTCCAGAAAGACAGAAGAAAAAATAAGGAACAAAATAAATGTTCAGAAATAATGGCAGTTCTGGTCAAGATGGTGAAGTAGGTAAATGCTGTGCTCAACTCCTCTCACAAACACATCAAAATTATGAGTAAATTACAAAACAACCATCAATGGCAGCCACCTGAATGCTGGCTGAACAGAAGTCCTACAACTGGGGTTATATATCAAAGGCCACGTTTATCAGAGACTGGTAAAAGGGGTGGAGCAAGCTGGTCCCACTCCCACATGTGGCAGTTAAAAATCAGGAACAATATCATGGTTACAAAGGTCTGCATAGGTGAGCAAGGGATCTCAGCCCCACGTCAGGCTCCCAAACTCAGAATTCCATGCCAGAAAGAGAAGAGCCCACAAGCTCTGGCTGTGAAAACCAGCAGAGATTGTGGCTGAGTGAGATAGAGGACTGTGGGGGTCACATGTGTTTCTTTAATAAGAGCAGTGAATGACTTACCTGATTATAAATTCTCTATGAGCTCCACTTGAAAACCACTAGGTACACTTGGGAGTAACAGAGTTATGAGGCTTCAGGGTGAGGGATCAGGAGCAAAAGTGCCGACAGATGCCATTCTTCTTTTCTAGAGCCATCCCAACTACCAGCATGCAGATGCAAGCAGCTGCCAAATATGAGTCTTCATGAACCTGTCTAACACAGATTGTCCCACCCAGGTGATTCCCTGAAATCTCACTCTTCCAAATTTTTTGGCCTACCCACGCTGCCTCCAGTGGTTATTCTATACAAATGGCTTTCTTAGCTCATACTATAGCATACGGTCTCATCATGCCATACACCTCTAGTTGAGTAGCCCCATGCCTGGCAGTAGTGCAACCCACCTTTGCTCCTAGCATGGCCTCTCAAAGGACATTTAAACCCACTATAGGTGACTGCCTTCTGACAATAGCTTGGTGACTTTTTCCAGGTGGCTGAATTTACCCTGCATCTGGGGCCACTTCCAGGAGGCTACTGGGCCAGCAGTCTTTGACTGAACCTGGAGCATCAGCTAAGGCTGCATCTGAGGAGGACAGATTGGGTAGGCACCAGAGCCCTGCTAATGTGAATCTTGCTCCATTAGAACAGCTCCTCAGTGAACAGTTCTCACAGCCAATCAGCCCAAGGGTCAATCTCTCCCGCTAATGTGCAAAGAGCAAACAAGTCTCAACTAAAATAGGAGGG
Organism: Cynopterus sphinx; assembly: GCA_030015415.1. Taxonomy (NCBI): domain Eukaryota; kingdom Metazoa; phylum Chordata; class Mammalia; order Chiroptera; family Pteropodidae; genus Cynopterus; species Cynopterus sphinx. The sequence continues at coordinate 44,672,214 of CM057388.1, forward strand.
CACAAACAAACAATATAAGAGACACACATTAAGCACCTAGCTCAGATGACAAGGGAAGACTGCACCAATGGAAACCACAGGACACCTACTACATAAGACCACTCTAGCAAGAAAGGGAGACTTAGGAGCCTTACTTAATACACAGAAACAAACAGAAGAAGACAGCTAAAATGGGGAAACAAAAGATATGTCCCAAATTAAAAAAAAAAATAAACATGCAAAGCACCATAAAAAGAGCTAAGCAAAATAGAGATAAGCAATCTATGAAATGCAGACTTCAAAACATTGGTTATATAGATTCTCAATGAACGTAGAGAAAGAGTAGATGAACTAAGTGAAAATTTTAACAAAAATCTAGAAAACACAGAAATGGAGAAAATAGGACTAGTCATAAATGAAGAAAACAATAACTAAAATAAAGAATACATTAGAGAAAATCAACAGCTGATTAAAAGAAGCAGAGGCAATTTAGAAGATAAGGTAGCAGAAAATACCCAATAAGAAGAGTGACAAGAAAAAAAAAATAAATGTAGTTAAAGGGCCTCTGGGACAACATCAAGAATACCAATATTGCCATCATAGGGATATAAGACAAAAAAGAGAAAGAGCAAGAAATTGAAAGCCTATTTGAGGAAATAATGATGGAATATTTTCTAATCTGGCAAAGGAAATAGATATGTAAGCCCAAGAACTACACAGTCCCAAACAAGAAGAACTTAAAGAGGCCCACACCAAGCCTAACATAATTAAAATGCCAAAGGTTATAGACAAAGAAAGAATCTTAAAAACAGCAAAAGAAAAGCAGTTACCAACAAAACTGTCAGCTGATTTCTCAATAGAAACTTGCTTGGCAAGCTAGAAGGAATTGGCAAGAAATATAAAAATGATGAAAAACAAAGACCTACAACTAAGATTATTCTAACCAGAAAAACCATCATTTAGAATCAAAGGACAGATCAAGAGCTTCCCAGATACACACACACACACACACACACGCACACACACACACACACACACACACGCTAAATGAGAAGGACTAAATGCTGCAATCAAAACATAGGGTGCCTGAATGGATAAGCCCCCTGCCTATGCTGCCTACAAGAGGTTCACTTAAGATCAAAAGATACACAAGTATTACATATAAAGGGATGGAAAAAGATATTTCATGAAGATAAAAATTAAAAAGTCTGAGGTAGAAATACTTATACTAGAAAAACAGACTTTAAAAGAAAGGCTATAACAAGAGACAAAGAAAGATTCTGTAATACCATTTCTGAGTATTTGTCTGTAAAAACCCAAAATCTCAAAGACATATACATCCACATGTTCACTGCAGCATTTTCTTTACAATATCCAGGATATGGAAGAAACTGTAGGTGTCCATCATGCATGAAGAGGTGGTACATATATACAATGGAATATCTCTCACTCATTAAAAAATTCATAAGAGGATGAAATCTTGCTATCTGCAACAACATAGATGGACCTAGAGGGTATTGTGCTGAGTAGAGTAAGTAAGACAAAGAAAAACAAATGCCATATGATTTCACTTACATGTGGAATCTAGGGAACAAAATAAACAGATGAAAGAGAAACAAACTCAGATACACAGAAAATTTTGAGGGGTGGAGATGGAAGGAGTGTTGGAGGCAGATGAAAAAAGAGAAGAAACTACGAAGTAAAAATTGGTAGTTACAAAATAGTCATAGGTTGTCAAGTACAGTATAGGGAATATAGTCAATAATATTTTAATAGCTATATATAGTATCAGACACGTATGAGATTTATTGGGGTGATCACTTTGTAAGTTAGAAAAATGTTGAATACTATTTTGTACACCTATAGCTAATATAATATATGCCAACTATAATTTAAAAATAAAAACAAAATTATTTTTTAAATGACTAAAAATTTCTCAAATTTGATGTAAAATATTAATACATATTTTGAAAAAACTCAGAAACATTTATAGATCCACAAAAAAACAATTAGTATGTGAAAGTAAAAATAATAAAAGCAGCAAGAAAAAATAACTCATCAAATATAAGAGTTCCCCAATATGATTTTTTAAATTAAAATTATTGGAGTGACATTGGTTAATAAAATCAGATAGGTTTCAAGTGTACAATTAGATAGGTCATATGTATATTGCATTGTGTGTTCACCACCCAAAGTTAAATTTCCTTCGTCACCAAATATTTGACCCTGTTTACCCATCTATATTAACCCACTTCCTCATTTCCCTCTTGTAACCACTAATCCACTGTCCATGTCCATGAGTACGTTTATTTGTCATGTTTGTTTGCTGCTTTCAGTTTTATATATCTCACATATGAGTGAAATCATATTGTTCTCAACTTTTCCTGTAATTTATTTCACTTACCACAATATTCTCAGATCCATCCATGTTGTCAAAAATGGCAGTATTTCATCATTTCTCATGACTGAGTAATATTCCATTGCATATATGTACTACAGTTTCTTTATCCAATCATCTGTCAAAGGACACTTTGGTCATTTCCATGTCTTTCCTCAGCTACTGAAAATGCTGCTGTGAACATCAAGGAGCATATATATTTGCAAATAAATATTTCCAAGTTTTTTGGATAAATATCCAGAACAGGAATACCTGGTCATGTGGTAATTCTATTCTTAGTTTTTTAAGGAACCTCCATACTGTTTTCCATAATAGCCGTACCAATTTGCAGTCCCACCAGCAGTGTATGAGAGATCTTTTTTCTCAAAACCTCTCCAACATTTGTTACTTCTTATCCTGTTGATGCTAGCCATTCTAACAGGTATGAGGGAATCTCAATATGGTTTTGATTTGCATTTACATAATAGCTACTGAAGTTGAACATCTTTTCATATGTCTGTTGGTCATTAATATAGCTTCTTGGGAGAAGTATTTGTTCAGGCCTTTGCCCAGTTTTTAATTTTTAAAATTTTATTGTTAAGCTATATGGGTATTTATAATATATTTAAAATTTTATGCCCTTATTAAAAGTATTGTTTGTCAAAATCTTTTCCCACTTGGATGCTTTCCCTTTTTCCTTGTTAATTTAAAAAATATATATATATTTTTACTTTTTTTTTGCTGTGCAGCTGCTTTTATTTTGATACGGTGCTATTTATTTATTTATATTTATTTTCCTTGCCTTTGGGGTCAAATTCATTAAATCTTTTCTATATCTAAAATTTATAAGTTTAGTACTTATATGTTGTGCTATGCAATTTATAGTTTCAGATCTTATATTTAGGTGTTTGATCCATTTTGCGTTGGCTTTAGCATATGGTGATGGCGGTCTAGTTTTACTCTTTTTCACATGACTTTGCAGTTCTCCCAGCACCAAAGCCTCTTATTGAAGAGTCTTTCCTTTCTCCATTGTAGTTTTTTTGGCTCCTTTGATGAAAATTATTTTCCCATATATATGAGGGTTTATTTCTGGACCCTCAATTCTGTTATATTTGTCTGTCTCTCTTTTGTTTTTTGTTATTGTTTTTTATTTGTATTGCCAATATCATGTTGTTTTTATTATTGAAGCTTTTGTAGTACAATTTCAAGTCAGGCAGAGTGATACCTCCAACCATATTCTCTTTTCTCAGAAATGTTTGGCTATTCAGGGTCTTTTGTGTTTTCATACAATTCTGATGACTTTGTGCTCAATTTCCTTAAGAAATGCCTTTGAGATTATGATAGAAAATGCATCATATAATTCTTTAGATAATAAGGTTATTTTAACTACGTTGATTCTATCAATCTATGAATACAAAATATGTTTCTCTTACTTTGTGTCCTCTTCAATTTCTCCTAATAACGTCTTACAGTTTTCAGTCCATAGGGCCGTTACATGTTTTGTTAGGTTTATTCTTACCTGTTATTTTTTTCGTTTTATTTTGCAATTGCAGAAGAAATTTTTTTTCATTTCTTGAAAATCCATTGTTAGAGTATAGGAATGCTATGGATTTAGTGCCTTGTTTTTGTATTCTGAAGTTTTCCTATATTTGTTTATTATTTCTAATAGTGTTCTAGTGGAGTATTTAGCATTTTATATAGAGAATCATGTCTTCTTCAAAAAGTGACAATTTGACTTATTTTCTATCTGAACAGCTTTTATTTTTCTCTTTCCTGATTTCTCTAGCTAGGACTTCCAGTACTCTAATGAACACCAGTGCCGATACTGTACAGCCTTGTCCCATTCCTGATCTTATAGGAAAGGTTTTTTTTAATATTATGTTAGCTTAGGGTTTGTAGAATATGGCCTTTATCATGTTGAGGTATTTTCCTGCCACATCCAGCAAGCAGTAAATCCTGCCATGTCCAGCAGGGCCCTGGAAAATAAACCCAACTGGGAACAGTGAGAGATGAGAAAAGAAAGAAGACAGAAAGAAGGAATCAGGAGGTCTGATGCCCACCGATGATAGACAATGGCCCATTTTTTTTTTTTGTAAGCTGCTTTTATACAAGAACATACTAGTTGGCATAAACAGTTTTCCTTAGTCATAAGAATACTGTTTCTTCCACTTTTCCCAAGCTGTTATCTTCTTATAGCCATCAGCTTGTTTATCTACCTGTGACTGTATTTACTTTCTTGTTCCCAGGAGAAATCTGTGGAAAATTTGTCGAGGCAAAGTAACCCTTGGTTGCCTTCGCAGTTTGCAGTTCGCAGTTTGTCAGCTTACAAATCTCTCTCTACAACTACTAACTGCTTTCCATGAAAGGGACTTAGTTTTTATTTTCAAGACTTAGCTTTCCTCTAAACCCTCCTTTAGTGAAAGGTAAAAATGCCTTCAGCTGCTGTGACCCCTTGCTGAAAGGAAAAAAAAGAAATCACCCCCTACCTAACCTCACACCACCTGAATACAACCAATCAGGTAGGGACAAGTCTGGAATTTCTGTGCTTGCTCTGTGTAAATACCCGCTTCCCCAGAGTCCAGGACTCTTGTTTCAACACTGCTGCATCAGTATTTGTCGAGAGTCCAGACTCGAGTCTGAATAAAAACCTTCATCGGCGTTGGCTCCTTGGTGGTCTTCCGGGATTCATAACTTTGGGCACAACATTTTTGGGGACTCGTCTGGGATCCCAGAGACCCCCAAGGATCTCCAAACTGGAGGATCTGGTGCCGGCTGGTGAGTGCACTCAACTTCCTGTCTTTCTATCTGTGTTTCATTGTCTTTGTTCACAAACAAGCCTGTAATCTGTAGGAACGGGAAGTTCCAATCTGTATAAATCTGTAGGAGCTCCAAACTGTATTGAGGTCATCATTGATTTAGGTGGACGCTCTAGCAGGTTGTCTACCAGGGTTCTTGGGAGACATCCCTTGCCCCCACCTGGAGGACAAAATCCTCATCTGCGAGGGAAGTCAGCTGCCGCTGCAGTCCGACAGATCCTCAACTTACTTTCGGTTTTGTCTCTGCGGCCATGGCAAGTTTTTCTCTGCAGGCGCCTGTTTGTTGTTTGTCATGATTGTCTTGGTCTTAGTGTTGACAGAGGAAATGGGACAGATGCAGACGACCCCTCTATCTCTCATGACTGACCATTTTTCAGATGTTAGGGAAAGAGCTCACAATTTGAGCACAGATGTCAGGAAAAAAAAATTTCGAACCTCCAAGTGGCCATCCTTTGACATTGGCTGGCCACCAGATGGAACATTTGATCTAAATACTCTTTTACTGGTTAAAGATGTCATCTTTAAGATGGGGACCTGTGGCTATCCAGACAAAATTCCCTACGTCTTGGTCTGGCAGGACCTGATTGAAAATCCCCCCATGGCTTAAATCTTTCCTTCCATCCAGAGCAGGTCCCATGCCCAAGGTCTCGGCTCTACAGGATCCAGTCCTAAAGTCTCAGAGAGACTCAGAATCTAAAGAGCCTAAACCCTCCCTCTACCCGGTCCTACAGAACACCATCTCAGAGGAATTGATTTTTCCACCACCCTATCAGTTCCCTCCAACAGCCCCACCTGCAGACTAGCTGAACCTGATGGGGGGGGGGGGAGACCGGCTCCTGTACCTGAAGGAAGAATGCCCGTGCACAGACCTGCAGAGGGGACACTGGGCCAAATCAATCAAGCAGCCCCCAACCAAGGACCTGCTGATTCAACTGTTCTCCCCTTGTGTGCCTTGGGGCCCCCGGGTGAGGCAGGAGGACAGCCAATGTATTATTGGCCGTTCTTCACTAGTGCCCTCTATAACTGGAGAACTCAGAATGCTAAGTTTTCAGAAAACACCAAAGATCTTATTAGCCTTTTAGATACTGTTCTTTTTACCCATCAGTCCACTTGGGATGATTGTCAACAGCTCTTACAGGTCTTCTTTACCACTGAAGAGAGAGAAAGGATCCAGGTGGAAGCCCAAAAGTCAGTCTTGGGAGATAACAGACAGCCCACCCAGAATCCAGATCTCATAAATGCCATTTTTCCTTTCTCTCATCCAAACGGGGACTACAGTTTAGCAAAGATAAGGAGAGACTCCGGGTCTACCACCAGACTCTGTTGGCAGGTCTCAGGTATTTAATATTCAACAAAGTAGGGCTGAAAGTCCAGCAGCATTTCTAGAAAGGATCATGGAGGCATTCAGACAGTACATCCCCATGGATCCTGAAGCTCCAGAGAATAAAGCCACTATAGTTATGGCTTTTGTTAACCAAGCTGCTCCTGATATAAAAAGAAAATTGCGAAGAGTAGAAAGATTAGGAGAAAAGAGCTTACAGGATCTGGTAGTTGTGACAGAAAGACTTTTTAACAATTGAGAGAGCCCAGAGGAACAACAGGCAAGAATAAATGACCGCCAAACTTGAAACTTGGCTAAGATACTGCTGGCTACGACTGCAGATAGCCCACAGGAATGACGGAGACAACTTAAGAAACTGGCCACTGGATAAGGTAAGGAAGACTCCACCTGAGGGAACCGCCCTAAGTTAAACAAGAACCGATATGCATACTGCAAAGAGAAGGGCCACTGGGTCAGAGATTGTCCTAACAAACCTAAAACCCCCATTACTATCCTGGGCACCAAGGACATTGATGACTAGGGGCAATGCGGTTCGGCACCCCTCCTCAAGCCCAGGGCAACTTTAAAAGTGGAGGGGCAACCTATAAATTTCCTTTTGGACACCGGAGCTCAACATTTTGTCCTATTACAACCGCAAGGAAAATTAGCACATAAGACCTCATGGGTACAGGGAGCTACAGGGATGAAACAATATTCATGGACTACCCGAAGAACAGTGGACTTAGGCATGGGCTGGGTATCCCACTCATTCATGGTTATCCCAGAATGTTCCTACCCCTTATTAGGCCGAGATTTGCTCACCAACGTAGGGGCGCAAATCAGCTTCCACCCCGAAGGGACAAAAATTCTAAACAAAGAGGGACATCCAATACAGGTGCTCATTATAAACCTCGAAGATGAGTACCGCCTACACCAGGCACCCTCATCACCAATGCCCAACCTAGAATATGGCTGAAGACATTTCCTCAAGCCTGGGTTGAAACAGGGGGAGCGGTACTGGCTCGACATAGGCTGGCAATATTCATAGAATTAAAACCAGATGCAGATCCAGTCAGGGTCTGACAATACCCGATGCCACTTGAAACAAAAGTTGGGATCACTCCCCACATCAGGAGACTGCTCAAATTAGGCATATTAAAACCCTGCCAGTCAGCATGGAATATTCCCTTATTGCCAGTCCAAAACCAAATTCAATTGACTACTGGCCAGTCCAAGATTTGCGTGAAGTAAACAAGCGGGGGACGGATGTACACCCCACAGTCCCAAATCCATACTCTCCTCAGCTCATTGCCCCCTACCCAAACCTGGTATACAGTCCTAGATTTAAAAGATGCTTGCTTCAGCTTGCCTCTAGCACCTAAGAGCCAAAACATCTTCGCTTTTGAGTGGGCAGACCCGGAGAAAGGAATTAACGGCCAGCTCACCTGAACCAGACTCCCTCAAGGATTCAAGAACTCGCCCACTGTCTTCAATGAAGCCCTACATGAAGATCTAAGTGAGTTCCGATCTAATCACCCAGAATTAACCCTTTTGCTGTATGTATATGATATCCTAGTAGCCATTGAAGATCAGGAGACATGCCTACGGGGCACCAAGGACTTGCTTTCTACATTAGGAGCTCTAGGCTATCGAGCCTCGGCCAAAAAGGGCCAAATCTGTGAAACAGAGGTAAGCTATTTGGGCTATAAGTTAAGAGGGGGACAGAGATGGCTCACAGAGGCAAGAATGGAAACTGTGTTGAGAATGCCATGCCCTCAAAATGTCTGCCAAATGCATGAGTTCCTAGGATCTGCAGGATACTGCCAATTGTGGATCCCGGGTTTCGCAGAAATAGCTACCCCTTTGTGAGGCCACCAAAGAAAAACAGGGGTTTACATGAATGGAAACCATGGAAAACTCTTTCAATAGTCTTAAGCAGGCCTTATGTTCCGCGCCTGCACTGGGGCTCCCTGATTTAACCAAACCCTTCTACCTATACGTAGATGAAAACAGTATATTGGTCCATGGAAAAGGCCCATAGCTTATTTTTCCAAGCGGCTGGACACTGTCACCACTGGGTGGCCCCATGTCTGTGAATCATCAGTGCTGTAGCAACCATGGTCAGAGATGCAGACAAATTAACTTTGGGCCTTAATGTCTATACTGACAGTAGGTATGCCTTTGCCACTGCCCACATTCATAGGGCTATCTATAAATAGAGGGGGCTATTGACTGCCGAAGGAAAAATCATCAAAAATAAGGAAATTTTCGACCTCCTACAGGCCCTATGGCTACCCAAAGCATTGGCAATAATTCACTGTCTGGGTCACTAAAAATCTGATACCCCGGTTGCCAGAGGAAATAAATTAGCTGACCAAGCACCACACAGGCAGCCCTTTCTGTGGACCATGCACTAGTGACTGCATTGCCAGACCCAGATGCCCCCAACCTGCCAGACACCCCCTCCTACACTGCCAAAGACATAAAATGGATTAAGCATTTGCCCATTTCTCAATGCTTAGACAACTGGTGGAGAGCCACTGACTGCAGCAGCATCCTACCAGAAGAACTGGGACAGCACATCCTAACTAAAATGCACATGGGAATAAGAAAAATGGAAGGCTTGGTGCAGCATGCTCGCATCACTATCAGGGACTCTCGATCCAAAACTGGGCAAATTGTGGTAAGCTGCAAGTCTTGCCAACTGACAAATGCTACTGCCCATGTGCCCAATCCTGGCGCCAGACTTCAAGGAAACAGTCCAGGCGCCTACTGAGGAAAAGACTTCAGGGAGGTGAAGCCAGGAAAATATGGGTATGGGTATTTGCTAGTATTTGTAGACACTTTTTCAGGTTTGACCGAGGCGTTTCCCACCAAACATGAGACAGCACAGACAGTTGCCAAGAAGCTGCTAGAAGACATCCTGCCAAGGTATGGTTTCCCTGTTAAGATAGGCTCTGACAATGGACCAGGATTCATTTCCAAGGTAACACAAGAGATAGCACAAATTCTTGGGGCAGATTGGAAATTACATTATGCATACAGGCCCCAGAGTTCTGGGCAGGTAGAAAGAATGAACAGAACCTTAAAAGAGACCTTAACCAAATTAGCTTTAGAGACCCGAGGGGACTGGGTGACTCTCCTCCCCTTCGCCCTTTATAGGATGCATAACTCCCCATACAAAATGGGACTTACTCCTTTTGAGATTATGTTTGGTATCCCCCACCCATTATTTCCAAACTTAAACCTGAGGTTCTTGCTGAGTTTGATGATCAGCAACTTCTTCTCTCCCTCCAAATGTTACAATGGACTCACAAGCAGGTCTGGCCTAAGCTACAAGCCTTCAATGAGACTGGACCCCCCTTCGGAACCTCACCGCTACCGCCCAGGTGATTGGGTCTGTGTGAGGAGACACCAATGAGAAACACTTCAGTCATTCTGGAAGGGACCTTACATCGTGATCCTGACAAAACTCACCACACACAAGATCGACGAATTCACCCGCTGGGTCCACTACACACACATATCAGGCCAGCTGACACCTCTGCCATGCCCAAAGATTACATTCCAGGATGGAAAAGCCAACAAGACAAGTATAATCCCTTAAAGCTAAGACTGTGCTGCACGCATCGGTTTCAATGATATTATTTATGTTATGTTTCCCTATTCCTCACACCCGTGAGACCTCACTAGACCCAAGATTGGGTCTTTCCTTAGGATCCAGAAAGAGCGGGGAATAAAAGGGACTTAGTTTTTTTCAAGCCTTAGCTTTCCTCTAGACCCTCCTCTAGTGAAAAGTAAAAATGCCTTCAGCTGCTGTGATCCCTTGCTGAAAGGAAAAAACCAATTAACTCCTACCTAACCTCACACCACCCTAGATACAACCAATCAGGTAGGGGCAAGTCTGGAATTTCCGCACTTGCTCTACAAATACCTGTTTCCCCAGAGTTCAGGGCTCTCGTTCCAACACTGCTGAATCAGTATCGGTTCAGAGTCCGGACTCGAGTCTGAATAAAAACCCTCATGTGATTGCATCAGTGTTGGCTCCTTGGTGGTCTTCTGGGATTCACAACTTTGGACACAACATCCACACTTTCCTTCTATACACATTTTATTATGTGTTTTAATCACAAATAGATGCTGTGTTTGTCAAACATTTTTCTGTACCTGTTTATATGTTTGTATATATTTTTTATATTTTTAGTGTCTTGGGCTTATTGATTAATTCCATTAATCAATAATATGTTAAACCATCCTCTGTCCCTAGGATGAGGCCCACTTTACCATAGTGTATAATTTTTTAAATGTATTGCTGTATTCTATTTGTTAGTATTTTATCTAGGATTCTCCCATCTGTGTTCATAAGAGGTAATGGTCCTTAAATGTGTGTGTGTGTGTGTGTGTGTGTGTGTGTGTGTGTGTGTGTACGCACTCATGCGTGCATGCGGGTGATCATTACCAGGTTTCGATACTAGGGTAATATTACTTTCGTTAAATAAATTTTAAAATATTGCATCTTCAATTTTTCAGACAGGCTTGAGGCAAACAAGTATGAAATCTTCTTTAAATATTTGGTAGAATTCACTCTTAAAACCATCTGGTACTGGACTCTTTTATTTTTTGGTAGGTATTTGAAGAGTTTCTTCAATTTTCATATCTTTAATTAATCTATTTAGTTTCCAGTTTTTTTTTGTGATTCAGTCTAGGAGGTTTGCATATTTTTAAGAACTTGTCCATTTCTTCCAAGTTATTGAATTTGGTGGCATATAAGCCTTCATAGTATTTTTGTATGATCCTTTGTATTTTGGTGACTTTTCTTGTAACTTTTCCTCTTTCATCCCTGATTTTGTTGGTTTGTGTCCTTTCTCTTTTTTCCTTAGTGAGTCTAGCCATGGGTTTGTCAATTAACGTTCTCAAAAAACCAGCTCTTTGTTGCATTAATTTTTTGTAATGTCTTTTTGTTCTCAATTTTGTTTAATTCCACTCTAATTTTAATTGTTTTCTTTCTTTTGCTGACTCTGGTCTTCATTTGTTCTTTTTCTAGTTTTCTAAGATGTAATGTTAGATTGTTTATTTGGGATCTTGTTTATGGAGATAGGCTTATAATGATATGAACTTTCCTCTTACTACCATTTTTGCTGTGTCTTAAAAATTTTGATATGTCGTATTTTCATTCTCATTTGTTTCTACGTATCTCTTGATATCTTCTGTTATTTTCTTCTATGACCCAGCCATTCTTTAGTAGCCTGTTGTTTAATCTCCATGTATCTGTGATTCCTCCCATTTGATCTCCAGTTCAAAACTTTATAGTAAGAGAATATGCTTGGTATGATTTTAATGTTCTTAAATTTGTTGAGACTAGTTTTGTGTCCTTACATATAGTCTGTCCTTGTGAATGTTCAGTTTGTACTTAAGAAGAATGTATAATCTAATATTTGGGGATAAAAGGCCCTGTAAATTTTATTATGTCCAATTGATCTTATATGTCATTTAAGGATGATATTACCTTAATGATTTTCTGTTTGGATGATCTAACCATAGATGACAGTTGGACATTTAGGTTCCCTCTTGTAATTGTGTTTCTGTCAGTTTTTTTTTTTAACTTTAGTTTTCCTAGCAGATGCTTTATATAATTTGTTGCTTCCTGATTACACGAATATGTATTGATAAGTGTTATATCTTCTTGCTGTAATGTTCCCTTTGATTCAAACTGTCCATTTTTGTCACTCATTAACTTTTTTAACTTGAAGTCTAATTTGTCAGGAATAAGGACAGCTACACCTTCTTTTCTCTGAATGTCATTTGTTTGGAGTATGGTTTTTCAACCTTTCTCATTGAGTAGATATTTGTCCTTGCATTTGACATGTGTCCCTTAAAGGCAGCATATATTTGGGTTTGTTTTTTGATTCAATGTGCTACTGTTCCTTTTTATTCATAAATTTAGTCCATTTACATTTAAGGTGATTAGAGAAACGACTTTTCTATAGCCACTTGAGCTTTTATTTTCTGGGAAATTAGTGCCTCCATTACTTCTTCATTCTTGTTTTTCTGTCATTTTAATTTTGTGTTTTCTGTTTTTTTTTTTTTTTTTACCTCTGTTCCTTTTTTTGGTGTTATGTGCTTTAGTTTTGTATTTTTTGTGTGTGTTTACTGTTAAGTTTATATAAAAGATATTTCTATGCATACAATAGGTTTTTTTCTTTTGCATGCACCTTATATTCATTTTCCCTTGCAGATAGAGTTTTTTATTCCCTACTTTTTTCTGTTTTATTTTTTGTCTCACATTGTTCCTATTTATGCTCTGTGTTCTTTTCTAAGCTGCAGTAGTATTGTTTTCTTTTTTTAAAATGGTTTTATTTGATTTTTAACCATTATGTAACATTTAAACTTATAATACCCTGTTCTTAATAAGAGTTATCTTTTCCTATTACTCACTGCCTGTCAGTAATCTTATTCATAGCTATGTATTTTTTTTTCCTTTTGTTTTCATTTAAATGGCTTCCATAATTATTTCTCTGTAATGTAGTCCTTAGGGTGAAAAATTCTTTCAGCTTCTGTATGTGTGAAAACTTCCTTATTTCTCATTTGTATCTAAATGAGCTTCATATCTAAATGAGAAATTTGCTGGATACATGATTTTTGGTTGGTAATTTCTATTTTTCAGTAGTTTGAATATTTGGTTACTTACTCCTAGCTTGTAAAGTTTGTGCTAAAAAGTTTGATGGCCATCTTTTGGGTTTTCTTGATAAGTTACCATCTTCTTTACTACGGCTGCCTTGAAGACCTTTTTTTTTTTTTCATTAAGTTTAGACAGTTTTAATATAATACATCCTGGTGAAGGCCTTTTGGGTATTAGTTAAGTAGGTGTTTTGTTTGCTTCTTGGATTGGAAGATACAATTCTTTCAATAAGTTGAACTAATTCTCATTGACTATTTGAATATTCTCTCTGTTCCCTTCTCCCTCTTTTTTTCCTGATATACCCAATATTCTCATATTGCTTTTTCTGATGGTGTCATATAGTTCTTGAAGAGTTCTTTCATTTTGTTTTCTTTGTTCTCAAGTCTCTTCTTCCACCTGCATCATATCCTGATTTCTGTCTTTGATATCACTGATTCTTCCCTTCATCCAGTCAGCTTTATTTTTAAGCTATTTTATTTTTCATCTTTTTTAATAATTTCTTCAACTTGTTTTGTTTGATTCTTTTTTAAAATTTCAAATTTGTTAGATAAAATATACTCATTCATTGATTTTGTTTCTAAGGTTTATGAACTGTCAATCAGAATTTTCTTGAATCTCATTGAGTTATATCAGAAGTGTACTCTTAAATTTTCTATCATTTAAATGGCATTTATATATATATATATATATATATATATATATATATATATATATATATATATATATATATAAGCTCTTTGAGTTTATTTTTTAGGGATTTTTCATGTTTTTTTTTTCTAAGCTGCCTTGTCACCTTTATTAATCATGGTATTTGATGGACTATTTTTACACCTAGTCATTAATGGGAATGTACCCTGATATTTTTTTTTTAATTATACAATGATCACTAAGCCTTCTGAACTGCTGAAGTAACCTTGATCTCTGCTTTGAGTTTAAAAATACCCTTTATTTTCTGGGGAGGTGTGTTTCTCCTTTGTGACCCAGTTGCCTCAGTTTCTGGACTCCTCCCTCATAGGAGAATGTGAAGGGCGTCATGGGTTTGAGCCTATGAAAAGACCCTGAAGTCCTGGTACTGCCCCAACAGTCAGATGTAATGCTTCATTGCCTCTTCCCAAATCAGCTTGTCTGGGGGTGAATGGGGTGAATTGGGAGAGTCCAGTGGTTTGTGTGACTGTTTTTTTTTTTTTTTCTAGTAACACTTGCCTTCATGCTTTAGCTGAATTTCTTCTATATCTCTGCTTTTGTCTCTGGGACTTGCTACAATGTGTGTTTCAGCTTCGTTTCCTGAAGATCCTCCTGTGTCTTGGTGTTCCTTCTGGGATGATATTGAGGTGTGGGGGAGGGTGTATTTTGGGATAGTGATAAGAGGCTGCCAGGCTCCAAGACTCAGCTTTCTGCCTGGCAATGGTGGTTGCTAAACCACAATTGTCACCCTTCTACACTCAGTCACTGCCCTCATCATCAGAGCTCTGCCACATGGAATATGCTGATCACTCACAAAGGACTGTTTTGGGCTTCAAAGTTTAAAAAATATTCTGCATTTCTTCTCTTAATCTCATTCTTCAAGGAGCTCTGGGCTGCTTTCTGAAACACCTACTTTTCTTCCTCTTCCTTGCTTGTTTTTCTCATTTTCAGATGCTTTGATGCACAGGCCCCTCAGACAGTGCGTGTGTGTAGGTTTGGTGTTATCTGTTGCATTGTAGGTGTTCAGCTTATTGTAATTTTAAAGGGAGATCAGGAGAGAACCCTCAAACCACCATCCTCCTAACATGACTCCGAGTTCCTTAATAAGATTAAGAACTATTTTGTCATCAGAATTCATGCAGTCCAAAAGTCAGGGAGATAACATTTTAAGTGTGCTAGGAAAAATAAACTGTGAACCAGTAATTTTACCTGAGAAAACTATAAAAATTGAGGGAATAATTAAGACATTTCCAAATAAAAAGTGAGAAAATTTGTTGCTAACAATTTTCCCCTATAAGAAAATAAAGAGTCATTTAGACATGGTAGAGCACTAGAGGCTAATACAAATTCACATGAAGAAATAAAGAGCACTGATAAGGGTAACTACAGAAGTAAATAAATGTATTTTTGTTTTTCACGATATTCTATTTGATTTAAAATACAACTCTATAAAGCACTATTTAAAATTATTTCAATATTCTTAAATACATAAAGATGTAATTTTTTAGCAATAACAAAACAAAGAGGAAGAAATAGTGTTATTGGAGAGAAAATTATATATTTATTGAATTTAGTTTATTTAGGCCAAACCAAATGATTTAAGATGTTAATTGTTATTCTCAGGCATGCAACTACTAAAAAGTAACATAAGAAAGAAACAAGCCAACATCAAGGGTATAAAATATCATACCAAAAAATTAATGTTACTGTCAAAGAAATTAATAATGGCAAAA
This sequence comes from Cynopterus sphinx, assembly GCA_030015415.1. NCBI lineage: Eukaryota > Metazoa > Chordata > Mammalia > Chiroptera > Pteropodidae > Cynopterus > Cynopterus sphinx. The sequence continues at coordinate 44,687,803 of CM057388.1, forward strand.
TATAGATACAAAAGACAAACCATATTTTAAAAAATAATAAAATGACAGGTGCAAATGGACCTTACCAATCATTAATTTACATATAAACTGACAAACATTCTAATAAAATGGAAGAAAACAAACTAGATTTAAAAATATATGATTCATTTACATACTATATATGTGACATACCTCAGATTTAAAAACAAATTAGTTTAATTTTAAAAGATATAGAAAATATGCCATGCAAACAATAACCAAAAATATGTGAAATATCTATTCTGATATCAGACAAAATAGACTTTAAGAAAAAATTGATAGTAGAGATAAGAAAAGGTTTAACAATAAGAGTTCATGCATCAGGAAATAACAATTATAAGATACACTTACCAAGAGAGGCAAGAAGACATAAATTAAAAACTTTCAGAATTAAGAGGATAGTATATGTAATTTATTACTAAGAGTTGAAGAATTAAATATCCAAAATTTAATAATATACAGAGCAAGTAGGCAGTATATCAAATAGAAATAGAAGATCTGAAAAATACTATAAGCCAATTAGACTAGACAGATATGTACAGAACAGCCTGCCCATCAAAAGTAAAATATATATTCTTTATAAGAGCCCATGTATCATTTTTCAGAATAAAGGTATTCTAAACATAAAACACTTTCAATACATATAAATTGATTGAAATTATAAAAATTTTGTTCTTATATGAGAATGAAATTAAATTACAAAACAATAGCAGAGAAAGTTTGAGAAAATTTTACAAGTATACTGTAATTAAAATCTAAATAGCAATGAGTCAAAAAAAAGGATATTGAAGAGCTAATTGCACTGTTATGTTTATTGTGGTATTATTCACAATAGTCAAGATACAAAAGAACCTAAAGGCCTATCAACAGATGAATAAAGATGTGTCATTTATTTAAAAGACACTAGTATGACTTTTTATATATTAATATATACACACACAAATAGAAATATCATTCAGCCATGAGAAAGAAGTAAATCCTGCCATTTGTTAAACATGTATGGCCTTGGGGGCATTATGTTAAATGAAATAATTCACACATAGATAGATGAATACTATAATTAATCAGTTATATGTGGAATCTAAAAAAGTTGAATTCATAAAAACAGAAAACAGAACTATGGTTACCAGGGATTCTGGGGGTCAAAGAATAGAGGAGATGTTTTTTGGTACAAATTTGACATCAGTAGATATGTTCTGGAAATCTAATGAACACCATAGTGATTATAGACAACAATACTGTATTTAAAACTTCAAAATTAGTAAGAGACTAAATCTCAATCGTTTCCATCAACAACAAAAAAAATAATTATGTGACATGATACATGTATTAGCACTAAAACAGTGATCATATTTTAATATATAAAGGTATTAAATTAATGTTGTTAATTTACCCTTACATAGTGTTATATGTCATTTAAAACATAAAAAGTTAAGAACATAGATCTTGGATGGCAAGGAAACATGGTAGTGTGAGAGACATCCTCAGATATCTCTCCCAGAAACAACAATAAGCTAAATATCAAAAACTCACAAAAAATACCCAAACTGCACACCAGTACTTCTGAGCGTGGGATCTGTGCATAAAAGCTACCATAGATTAGAACACTGGGTGTCCCGCGGTGAAGCAAAGAAATAAAGAGCTGCTTCTTGCAGCAAGTTTCTTGAAGGAGGAGGGGAATGGATTAAGGTTAAGTGACTTCCCTGATCAACCTGCCTGGAAGTGCCAGAACTTCTAGCAGCTGGCATCAGAGCCCAGTCATCAGGGTATAAAAAAGAGAAGTGAGACAGAACAGGAGAGAAACAACATTGATTTTTACCAGCCCTGGTTGCAAAATTGAGGTGGAGCCGCAGCTCACAATTCCAAACCTAGAGGACCCCTTCCCCCCATATCCTCTGAGATCTATCACTGCGGAGTCCAAGGGATCTGAGCAAACGCTACTGAAACTGTTTCTAATATGACAGGAACTGAAACAGAGGAGCAAGTGTGATTAATATCTACAAGAAAATTAAAAAAGACATTTACGCTTTATATAAAGCAGGGATCTAAGAGGCATAGACTCCACCTACAGAAAACGAAAAGAAAAGCACCTTCTTTGCAGCATGCTTAAGAGAGACGTTTTTATAATAAATCTTGTTTCTGAAAAAACAACAGTATATCCTTCCATTAATGCTCAGGCACAGAAATAGTCCATTAAACACCATGAAAAACTAAGGTGACAAGGCATCTCAGAAAGAAAGAGCAAAATCTCCAGAAAATAAGCTTACAGACATAGAAATTTGTGACTTAAATGACAGGGAATACAGGATGGTACTTCTGAAAAAACTTAATGAGATCCAAAACAAGTCAAATCAATAAATTCGAGAACTGAAAAAACAATTATATGATCAGAGAAAAGAGACTGAAATCCTCAAAAGGAATCAAATAGAACTTCTGGAGATGAGGAACACAATGTAAGAGTGGAAAAATTAAATTGCAAGCTTGGGAAATAGAGTTGACCAAATGCAGGAAAGGATCAGTGATATTGGAGACAGAAATCTAGAAATAAATGAGAAGAAAGAAAGAAATCAAAGGATTAAAAATAATAAAAGAGAAATACAAGAACTAGCAGATACAATCAGGAGAGAAAACATAAGAATAATGGGCAATTCCAAAGGCAAAGAAAAGGAGCAATGTGTCTTTTACCAAGACACATTGTATTAAAGTTATCAAAAATCAATGACAAAGACAGAATTCTCAGGACAGCCAAAGAAGACAGTAACATATATATGAAAACCCGTTAGATTATCCTTGGACTTCTCAGTACAAACCTTACAAGACAGAAAGAAATGGAATGAAACATTTAAATAAATAAAGAAACTACCAGCCTAGAATAATATATCCACCTAAGCTTTTCTTTAGATATGAAGGAGAACTTAAGAATTTTCCAGACATACACAACTTGAGAAAATTCACCAAGAGGCCTGCACTAAAAAGTGTCAGCTCATATAATACAAAATAACAAAACAAAAAAATACATAATTAGGTGTAAATTGACTATTAGGCAAATAGAAGCAGAGGAGTGTAACCTTTACTAAGAACAGGGTATTATAAGCATAATAATAATAATAAGATAATTGCTATTGCAAGATAGTAATGAACATTCACCATACATAGGGACAAATTGAGATAACAATGACTGAAAAGGATAGAATTCAAAGATCCAAATTCGCAAAGGGAAATGGAGATAAGGCACACACAGAAGATAATAGATGACTGCATATATATATATATATATATATATATATATATATATATATACACACACACACATACGTATATATTATATTATATTATATTATACTATATTCTTTATAGTAACCACACACCAAAGATTCAGAATTGAAGTATATAACATAAAACAAGAAAAACCAGAGCCAAAATCCACAAAAGCCAACCAAACTAAAGATAACAGAAATGCAAGGACAAGGAAGCAATAAAAAAATCAAGCTACCAGAAAGCAAAAGATAAAATGGCTATAAGAAGACCTCATATTTCAATAATCACCCTAAATGTAAATGGAATGAACTCACCAATTAAAAGGCACAGAGTTGCAAAATGAATCAAAAAACAATACCCAACAATATACCACCTCCAGGATATACATCTTAGTTCCAAAGACAAATAGAGAGTCACACTGAAATGGGTGAAAATAATATTTCAAGAAAATGACATTGAGAGAAAATAGGGAGTAGCCATACTAATATTGGAAAATAGACTTCAAAATTCAAAAGGTAAAGAAAGATATGGAGGGACACTTCATAATGATAAAGGGAATCATGCACCAAGAAGACATAACACTTATTAATATCTATGCTCCCAATCAGGGAGCCCTGAAATATGTAAAGAATTACTAACATATCTAAAAGGAGAAACAGACCAAAATATTATCGTAGTAGGAGACATAAATACCCCACTGTCAGATATGGACACATTATCTATACAGAAATCCAATAAGGATAGATCCTCCTTAAATGACACAGTAGGCCAAATGGACATAATTGACTTTTACAGAGCCTTTCATTACAAAACAGCTGCTTATACATTCTTCTCTAGTGTACATGGAACATTCTCAATATTCGACCACATACTGGGACACAGAGATAACCTCAATAAAAATAAGGATTGAAATTATACCAAGCATATACTCTGACCATAATGCTTTGAAACTAGAGGTGCACTGCAAAAACTAAGCTGGAATAACCACAGATACATGGAGATTAAACAACATCCTACTGAATAATAACTGGGTCATGGAAGAAATAAAAAGAGAGATCAAGAGATACATAGAAATGAAGAATAATGATAGTCCAACATATCAAAATTTTTGGGACATGGCAATAGCAGTCATAAGAAAAAAGTTCATATCATTACCCACTTATCTCCAAAAATAAGAACAAGCCCAAATGAATGATCTAACGTTTCACCTAAAAATCTAGAAAAGGAAGAGTGAATGAAGCATAAAGTCAGCAGAAGGAAAGAAATAATCAAAATTAGAGCAGAAATAAATGAAATTGAAAAGAAACCCCTCCAAAAAAGAACAATAGAAAACATAAATGCAACAAAGAGCTGGTTCTTTGAGAAGGTTAATAAAATCAACAAACACCTGGCTAGGCTCACTAAAGAAAAAAGAGAAAGGACAGAAATAAACAATATCAGGAATGAATGAGGAGACATTACAACTGACATCATAGAAATACAAAGGATCATGCAAGAACACTATGAAAAAGTGTATAAGAAAAATACTTCCCCCTTTTTAATTCCCCCCCACACTTCCATCCCTGACCTATCGATGTTGCCATCTCTCCTTACTAACTGGATCTCTGAAAGCAAGCTATTTTCTTCCATATGCTCATGATGCACACCCAGGGCCTGGCGCACCTGGCATCTGGGTCTCCCAGTGTCTGGGTCACCAGGGGCCTGGTGTACCTGGGACTTAATATTCCCAGAATGCACAGGGCATCTGGCACACCCAGAGCCTGGTGCACTCAGGGGGCCCGGTGCATTTGGGGTCAAGCACACCTAAGGCAGGCTCACCCAGGGCCAGGTGCACACAGAGTATAGTTCGTGGCTCCACCTGGGCACAAACCCAGGATCTTCTGCATGTAAAGCAGACATGCTAACCCCTACACTATGGAGCCACCCCCTATAATAGCAAATATAATAACCTAGAAGGAATTGACTAGTAATTAGAAAAATACAATCTTCCTAGACTGAATAAAGAAAATCTGGGAAATCTAAATAGAATGATCAGCAGCAGTATGAAAACTGAAACAATCATTCAAAACCTACCAAAGAATAAAAGTCTGGGACCAGATGGCTTCACCACTGAATTCTACCAAACATTTAAAAAGGATTTCATACCTATTCTCCTCAAACTCTTCCAAAAAATCAAAGAGTAGGCAATACTTCCTAAAACATTTTATGAGGACAATATTTATTGTGCTACCAAAACCTGGTAAAGATAGCACACACACACACACACACACACACTCTCTCTCTCTCTCTCTCTCTCTCTCTCTCTCTCTCTCTCTCTCTCTCTCTCAGGCTACAGAGCAATATCTCTCATGAACACAGTTGCAAAAATCCTGAATAAGACACTAGCAAACAAAATACAGTAACATGTTAAAACAATTATACACCACGATGAAGGGAGCTTTATCCCAGGGGCATGAAGATGGTTCAACATATGCATATTGATCAATGTAATACACCATATAAACAAA